>VZRU01009547.1:384845-452806 GCA_013398155.1 Pedionomus torquatus | reverse complement strand
TGACTAAAGTCACTCAAACTCCACCTTGAAAGTAAAAAAAATAGTATAAAAATAGCCCAAGAAAGGGGGAAAGAGACCATTGTGACCAAGTCAAGAAGGACTCCATCAGAATCTGCCTGACTTTCAGGACCAGTTGATGGGCTGAGCCATTCTTCCCCCCCATAGGGACACCNCACCATAATTGCTGTACTGAAATTATGACAGTCTTTATTCAATATACAAGCTGTACAGATGGTCAGCTAAATCTTATGGCATTGCTTGCAATCTCTAGTCAAAAACATAATAATAAAAAACTGCTTCCAGCCAGACTGAATTTTTGGTGCAAGAAAGAGACGTTTCATTTCCGTGATTAAAAGAAGTTCATATGGGCCAAATATTGACTTGTCATTACCAAGTATATTAACAAAGCCTGCATCCATTATGAAGCAGTGGCTGAATTTTGAAAAATGTAGTATCAAATCCAGAGTCAAAACAAAACTTTTCAGTTCTAGATGTATTTCTTATCTTCTTTCAGAGAAATTCTTTCCAGATTTATTAGGGCTGGATTTTTTCTTTCCTTTCTTCACTTCCATGTACTTTATTCAAATTTTATTTTTTGTTTTTTGGTAGAAGTTTTCAAAATGTTAATATATTTTAGTGCGAGTCAATGGAGAGATAATAACATTTATATGTCTTCCAGCTTTTACAGGGTCAGGCATTTGGAAAATAGCTGGCCACTGCATCAAATTCAGCTAATCAGATAACTGTCAGGCCACAACAAAAAACACTACTGTGTTTTTTCGCTTGTTTGTTGTAGAATGTTAGCATTTGCATATTTAGATTACCATGCATTCTTGTGAAAGATGTAAAAGAAATTTAGCTGTTTGAACAAAATTTCAATCTTCTGGAATTAGAAATATGAATACTTTTGGGACACCATGTAAATCACAGGGTTTTTTTAATACTTTGAAAGTCCCACACATTTTGTGTGGTTTCATTCTGTTCAGTTTCACAGTTTTCAAGGGTCAAAAAATTCTACTTCCTCTGCAGAGAAATATGGTGAATCCAAGTTCAATCAGAGCTGGCCATTACCTTTGTCTTTTTCTTTAAGCTTTAAATCCATTATCTGGGGAATGGCAAGAGGATAACATCTGGTGGATGTCAAGGTGGGTATTGAGAGGATGGGTCCAGTGTTTTTCAGTGGTGCCCAGAGACAGGACAAGAGGTAACAGGCACAAACTTGTACATAAGAAGTTCCATCTAAATATGAGGAGCAGCTTCTTCCATTAGAGGGTGGCAAAGCTCTGGAACAGGTTGCCCAGAGAGGTGGTGGAGTCTCTGTCTCTGGACACATTCAAAACCTAAGAGACAAGTTCCTGTGCAGCCTGCTCTAGGAGGATCTGCTTTGGTAGGGGGGTCAGACTAGGTGAGCTCCAGAGGTCCCTTCCCACCCCATATCATTCTGTGATTCTGTGATCATCTGCTTGATTGTTCTTCTTGTATTCCCCCTCATGCCTCTTAAGCAAATAGGAAACTCAGAAACAAAAACTCCTGCAAAAATGAAAACAACTTCCTAGTCTTGATATGAGACAGGAACCCCAGCCCAGTGAAGGACTTCTTAAAGTGGGGGGAGAAAAGAACACAAACAAGCACAACAGAATTGTCTTCCTTTCTTTAGTGATAACCCTGTTTACCTTTCCCTTCCTAATAGCCCCTCAAAAATGTGCAAACTTTGCTCATTATAATGTCATTAGAATACCAAAACACACCTCTGTTGCAAAGGCTATCCACCTCCAAGGTGTGACCACTCTTCCTTAAGTCTGCAATCAGAAATTTTTGTAAACTATACCTTCAAATGTCGGGCAAGGTATTTTTGCACCAATCATAGTAAAAGTATTTATGACTAAAGTCACTCAAACTCCACCTTGAAAGTAAAAAAAATAGTATAAAAATAGCCCAAGAAAGGGGGAAAGAGACCATTGTGACCAAGTCAAGAAGGACTCCATCAGAATCTGCCTGACTTTCAGGACCAGTTGATGGGCTGAGCCATTCTTCCCCCCCATAGGGACACCTTTGGGTAAGGCAGGCTGTATAGAGTGCTTCCTCAGGAAACTCAGAAGCCTCTCTAGAGTCACTTTTCTACATTTATAGCCTGGATGTATTATTTGTAACTCTGTCATGCTTTTTTTGTATAATTAACAATACTTTTATTTGCATGTTATTTGCAGACAGTGTATTTATCACCGGCAAACTATATGAACCTTTTTACTTGTTTCTTACATAAACTTCACTGGTTAAGTAGCTAGTCATTTCATTTTCTCATTGAATGTGACCAAAGACTTGAGAGTGGCCGTGGAAGTTCATGAGCACAACTAGAGTGAAGATGCAGCTCACTATTAGTGTATTCAGAATCATGACAGTTTAATACATTAAACGCCACTGGGCTGAGAGTGGTGAAATGGGCATCACTCAGAATTTAAACCTAGCCATACTTAGCCTCCCACCTCGATGAGGAGTGTTAGAGTGCCAAGGGGGTTTATTTTCTGCCAAAATTACTTTTGTCTCTGCACGCAACGCTAGCATACATGTCTATCATATCATCCTTGTGACCTGAAGAATTGTCTTTGTCTCCTTCTTCTCCCTGGGCACTCACATATCCAAAAGTGATGAACAGGGCAGATCAAGAGTGATTGTTGTACATTTTCTGAGGAGCTGCTCAAAGATCTAAGGTTAAAAAGAAATTGAACTTGCATCTGAAAAAATGGGAGGAAGATGAATACAGAGCCAATTAAAGCCTGCACAAAAAAGATAAGAACATCAAAAAGCATCTTTCTCCTCAAACTAGCATTTGATGCAATGATGCTCATTTTCAAAGCAGTACACAAACATTAATTATTCCCCAAAATACACCAGCGAGATAAACAAGAATCAGTTAATGCTAGCCAATCAAATAATAACAAAGAGAAAGACTTTTCTTTTAAACTGTATTAGGACAAAAGGTCACAGTGAGGGAATGTGCTGGAATTAAGGCTGTTTATGAACAAATAAAGACAGCACTGAAACTAGTGATGATTATAACAGTACCAAGATGCTGAATTCTAGTCACTAGAAACTGGATGTCTACTAGGAGTAAGTCAGTCCAGCCTCTCTTAAAAGCCCTTGGAAAACAATAGTGACTTTTAAGCGTGGTTCCCCCCACTTGGATTGCTCTTTGAGCAGTTCTGGAGGTTTCCACCTCTCTTTTTGGTTATAAAAAGGGCCCAGAGACTTGGTGATGACTTCTGCATCATTAAATGAGTAGACAACTCCATTCCTTTGTATCTGCCTTTCTTCTCTTACGCTGGAATCTCTCTGGAACTGCCTGTGTTTTATTACATGTTTATTCAGTATGTGTAGTACAGCATGGCTTTTACCTATGCCTACGACTCCCAAGAGGTACTGCAGTACAGATACATTTCTGAAAAAATAGTTTTCTTCAGAGAATGGTAATAGCAAATCAGCTTTTCTGAATATATGTGAAATGACAAACGCTGTAGGGGGAAAAGGAGAAAGAAAGGTGAATGTGGCTGTAATAAATCTATGTGGTAGTTTAATAGAGTGTAAGTGGTAACCTGTATTGTTTGGGGATTACATATGGTCCTTTTGCTGCAACTACCAAACAGTTTTGCCTTTTAAAGAGTAAGTCCTTTTTATAATAACTAAAGACACTACTACCATAAAACCAAAACAAAACATAGTGAAATCCAGGAAACTTCCCAAATCGTGGTATTGATCCAAATTAATTATTATTATTGTGATTTTTAACAATATATATAAACCAACTTTGCTGAAGGAGAGCATCTTTTATCAAGTGGAGTATTAATGTAACAGGGTTACTACACTGTATCTCTGGAATTTTCCAGGGAAAATTCAGACTCAGTCTCACACCTTTTTTTCCAGTATATTTGAGTTCACTTAGACTATGGAATACCTTTGTGTGGTAGTTGAAATGCATTGTTTTATTCTTTTGGATTAAGCTAGTTAAAATTGGTTCGTTTTACCTCAAACCAGGACAATGTGGCATAATAATAGTCTAGTGTATGGCTGTCCAACAGCAATGTTTTTCATGCCTGTAGATTCTGTACAGAATTGATGGATATAATTGCAGTGAAGCTCAAGTGCACAATACAAAAAACTAGTTATTTCATCAGATTTATGCCTTTCAGTAAAGAACAAACCAAGGCCCAGACATACTTTGAATATATAATATACCAAAATGAACATTTAAACCTAGAGTTTTTATTTTGCATTTTCAGATAGGTTTTTTTCTGTTTTGTTATTTATTGAAAACCTCCCCTGAACTCCCATCATTGATGTATCTGAATCATCAGCTTATAAACTGAGTCATTCCATTAATTTTGGGCTTGATAATGTTCAGCCAATCTGTGGACAGTAAAACATATTTGCAGGCAAATTACCAGACAAGAAATAAACAAGAAACTAGTAGGCAAACCCTATTCCTAATAACTATAATTAAGTATTCTGTGGTTATCTGAATTTTGTGTATTTTGATCCCAGTATGATTTTTATGAGTGAAAGAATTGGTGTTGCACCATTAGGGGACTGATGATATTCTGACAATTTTGCTTTGAAAAAAAAAGTTAAATCCTACCTTTTTCAGGAGAGTTTTACCATAATATATTGAGTTTAAACACAACAATGGAAATACAATGCAGGGTAGGAAAACTTGCCTCTCAAAGAGACATGACACTGTAATTCAACTCATCTGGACCATGCAAGAAGCTGCCAATTTCAGCTCTGAGTTCAGACTTTAGCGAGCTTTCATTAGAAGAGTCTTTGTACCTTTGTATGAGCTGGAACCTGTTAAGGTACTGCCTTTGCACAGTCTTTCCCTGTGCCAGCCCATCACTTACCAGTCGAACTGTGGCTGAGTGTGATTTTAAGCATGCATGCAGGTGGTTATTGAGCTGCATCTCAGTCCTCCTATCCTTCCCAAATCTTCCTCCCACTTGTTCCTGATCCTCCCCTTCATCAGGTATTAGTGCGCCTCTGCAGCAAACTGCTCAAAGGAGCAGCTTGGGCTGAAAGCAAGTTACTTTTTTCATTTCTTTATGTTTTCTACAGTTATTTCTTTGGTCTGGATCATTTCTCTGGGATAGCTGCCTGAGATAGCATGGGCAATTTAGGCAAGAAGGCAAAAACATGAGAGTATAGGTGCAGTTGAAACATAGGCAGTGATTACGGCCACTTGGACTCTTCTCACACTGTCATGGAATGTTGATGCAATTAGAGCAGCTGGCTCATAATTTCTGAGCTAGGGTACTCACAGGTGTCACTGTTGCCTTCCCATAGAGCTGAGTCACAGAGCAGACACATGAAAAATTTACCTTCTTGGGAGCTTGCTATATAGGTAAGTGACACAAAACAAAATAAAGACTGCACCTTCATGCACTAGAAGAAGAGGCAAGGGGAAGTACATTGATCATGACTAAGAATTTTTCAGCATAATTTTTCTAGTCTCCTGTCCTACAAAGCTGCAGTGGTTATATCTTCAAAACTATATCCTCCCTCCTGAAGAGTTCTGCACCCATGTACTTTTCAAAGGAATGAAAGATGGTTTATAGGTAGAAATTAAGGGATGCACTTTTGCATCGAGGATATTAGAACACAGGATATTATCTTCTCTTTAAAAGTGAACATTCCCACTTGGTAAACTGGTCCATAGCATTCTCCTGAATATTTATGCAATTTGCTCAAGGATAGTATATTTATGTAATATCCTCACTTGGATAGGCCAATGCTTGGTGAAATCTCTGTCTTGAAACAGAGGGTCTTTGTGCAAACACAATTTTCACATCCTTTTTTTCCAAACCAAAACAGGTTCACACACATTGTGATTGAACTTATATCAATTTCTTAAGCACAGTGTCTTTTAAAAGAATGATACAACCTAAATCAATTGGTTTTAACCATGATTTGTGCCTTATACTCCCATTTCACTAACATGTATTTACCCTTTGTCATTAATGAAATTACAAATTAGTCTGTTGTAAGACCATACATTAAGGAACTCTACCACTAAACATCCTCAGACCTAAAACTTCTTTCAAGCAAACATTTGTCATATTCAGTTTAGTTAGCTTCTTATTCCTCAAAAAAAACCCTATTGTATAGAATCCATTCTTTTCTAAATACCTTTATAATTGTCCGCACAGCACTGTGTCAAATGCTTCATTGGAGATCTGTTAGCACATGTCTTGTCAATAGACTTTTAATTGGAATTATTAAAAGGTATTAAAAAAGCAAGCAAACTATTTCTGTCAGCTTCAGAAAATGGAAAGAAAAAGACACAGAGGGATACCATTTCCTCACAATGAAGGTGAGGTTTTCATCACCCACACCTTTTCCCATATAAATATCTTCTGCACAGTTTAATAGTGATATTGACCGGACTAAAGCACTTATTTTGTCCCTCATAAAGTGGCAGTGGTGTCTCTAAGCAGTTACAAGTAAGATTTTAGTTATTTCTATTCCTGACCCTGCATCTAGAAGGAATAAATTGGTGTAAATTTTGTAAGCATCCACAACTTTACATTTTTCTCACCAAATTAATTTTTTTCATGGTGACAGGTAAGTTGACTAAATTGAACTTCAGAAGCAAATGCAGTACAAACTGTTTACAGAGGTGCATAAAATGTCACCTTATACACATCTGCAACGAGGAGCAGCAGTTTCCTCTTGCTGAATGTCTGCTGGTGTGTACGTTGTTTGGGCTATCAGTTTATGAATGCTGAATCTATAATCAAATTAGGATTGTATAATGCTAGAATGGATAATACTAGGATGTTAGTAGTAGTACTACTATGTACAATGGATTATGGCCTAGAAATTTCCATAAACATTATCAAGTGTGAGTAGATTCCTTGGAAGGTAAGACTGCTAAGGCTTCTCTCCTGTACAACTTGGCTTTTGACTTTTTATCCTTCACAGGCAACAAGTCAAGTCTTAGAATAAAGAAAGTATTTAAAGAGCTATTCGTGGCTTTTAAAATACAGAAAATGGAAACACTTTCTGGGCCATTGTAAGATTACCCACAAATCCCATCCATCCTCCTTTATTCATTAGGCATACCAGGGAAAAGTATCAAGAATACGTGTAACCATAATCCATTTTAACCTTACCATGTTTCATTTTTAAGACTATTTTCAAATATCTTCAGATACATCTATCAGCATGCTGAAAGTGTCAGAGATGAGACAAGAACCTTTTTCTCCTAAGAGTTTTATAACTAGTTTTAAGTGAATGCTCTGAGTTACATCTTAAACTATCAAATTGCATTACATTTAGAAAGGTAAAACATGTCAAAAAGAGAACTACTACAAACTGAATACATCCTTTTACAAGACAAAAGGATGAAAAAAAAGAAACAGCAATATGCAAAACTTGTGATCATGCGTTTTTGAAATTTTTTAGCCTATATGCTAATAAACCTTCAAATTAGAACTAGTCATCATAGAAGTTAGGATGCTTTCTGGGTTTTATTGTTAATAGTTAGATTTTCTCATGTAATATCTTTAAAATCTTTCCTTCATGAGGTTTAATTACTATGAGACTTCTCTATCAGTTTTGAAGTTTTTCTGCCTGTGAAAGCAAACAAAAATTCCTCTCATAACTGCAAGTCGATTCTTTATCTATATGGCAGTCAAACTCCATCTCAATACAAAACATTTCTTTTGATCCCTACATTTCAGACAGTTGAATGAAAAAGTATTTCAGTGTGCTTCCTTAGAGCTTCCTTAGGACCTAACCTCCAAGTTACAGTGCAGATTTTTTTTTTTTTATTTACATTTTGAGAATTACTATACTGGCTTTAACACTCTGTCAAAATAACTTGTTCCAACCTACTTCAAAACTAACTATAAATGTAATATCATTTCATTTTGGTGTGTCTTAAAATGTAACACTTGGCAAATACAAAACTCATTCCATGATCCATAAAGTAGCTGGCTATTGTCTCAAATTAGTCTTACTATCTTGTTTGCCTGATAAAGAAGTTACACCGCTGAGAACATGCAAAGCATGCATAAGCAACCAAGAGCAATCCATCCCCGCAAGAAAAAGGGTGAAAGAAAAATATGCTATTTCTCATTAACACACAGAAAACTAGATTATACAAAATGAGACATGCATCAATTAACTTAGGAATGATTTTTCTTCCCACCATTTGGCATATACAGCATAATTACTAAAACACACTCTCAGAGCAAACCCAGGAAATTTAAGGAGTAACTGAGATATCATTTTACATGGTAATTTGTCTTTTTGTACATCATAGAAATGACTTTGAATCCAACCTGCTTGAACAATTGTACGTCTCAAAAAAGAAAAAGAAAATTAAAGTGAACATTATAAAGATTTCCTCTTCAGATCTCAAAAAGCAGCAGGTATTTCAGGCCAGCATCTGGTACCATATTCCTCAGGCATATATGGTCATGGCTAACTGCAGTGATGGTACATTCTGGGATAGAATAATGTCTTTTTCCCTGTCTTCTCATGGCACCCAAATGTAATCTCATCCCACATTTTTAAAAAGCCTCTGCTGACCTTGAGTCAAACCTACTTATAAACTAATTCAGCCAAATTCCTCTAAGCCCTACATATTTATAACATAAACAAATCTGGCCCCTGGTCTTTTCACTAACAGAGTCAAGGAAATGTAATCAAGGGTGAATTTCTTGGAAGCCAAATGAAGTCAGTATTCTACATGCCCTACATCCATGGAGAAACTGTGCTGCATCATGTGCCCTTTTCAGCTGCAGCTGCCTTCAGAGGTGACCAGAGTGCTGCTCATCTGCCAGAGGGACTAGCCCACCATCACTTAGCTTTAAGTATATGGAGTTGTCCCCAGAGACACCCCAGGAGGTGACCTCCCACTGCATAACCTGATCTTCCTACTCTGCTCTGCTCCCCACCCACAAGTGCCCATCTGAAGTGGCTCCAGCAAAGCATTGGACAGCTCAGCATTGCTGACACCAGTCACAAAGCACAGCTCTGAGGCAGCACCACAGACCAAGGGCAGTCACTCCTGCCCCTTGCTCACAAACAGATCTCTGCTTTCCCAGTTACAGGTGAAGGCTCCCTGGAGCTCTTCCTCTGGCCCTGCTGCTCTTGGTTATCTGCCTTCAGCCTGAGTGATGTAAAGGAAGAGAATATCCCCAGTAGGAGCCCTTAGGAACAAGGTAGGTGCAGGACCTTGCACCCAAAACCATACCTACTCAAGGTACCCTGGAGATGTCTCTGTCTATCTCCCGTACACCACCCAGTGAGTTTTTCCCATATGTAACTACATATACGTGCTTCCTGATGCTCTACCTATGCTTCTTTCCACATGCCATTATTTTTAAGCCATCTCAAATTGTGCTCAGACTTGCAGAAAATGATCCTCCCTACACCTGAGAGGCTGGAGTTAATGTTTCTAAACCTGCTTAACAGAAGGATGACAGGCCTGGCACTCCACTGCTCCATGGGAACTTCTGTCCCGCTCCAGCCTTTGGTGAGTACCACACTGACACACTGCAGTTACAGATCAGGAGGTCTTTGGATATAAATTCCCCTTTTTTGGTTATTATATTTTTTTTATAGAGCAGAATTTTTTGGTTGAGCTGTCTTTTACTGTGCTTTAGTGCTGACATAATTTACTTTGAAATTAAGGAATGATGAAAGAATGGGCTGCAAGGAAAATGTATTCCACCAACTGAAGCAAGTACATTAAAACCGTGTACTGGTGCACTTTCAAGGATATTGCTCAAACTCTTCATGCATTTATCTTACTGGTTCCTTCTGTTAAAATTTCACAGGGAGATGCATTTTGCAATTAATGAGGAACGTGGCCTTTGTTGTGTGAGAGGAAATTAATTTTGAAAGACTCTTAATTATTACTTAATCATTATTTAATTATTACTGTGGTCAGCTTATGATGTTGCTAACTCAGCAGATGAAAAAAATAGTAGTGCAGAACATGTGTTCTGGCAGTAATGTGATTCATATTCATATTTACTGTATGCCAGATAGGGAAGGTAGCTGGTCCCAAACAGCATGAATTTCCCAGGAGAAGCCTACTCTCACTTCACATGTGGCGGTATCTTGCCTGGAAACTTCTGCTTATCTAACCAGGAGAAGTTCATGACAGGTGACATGCCAAGCACTTAAACTAGCCATCAGTAGACACAAAAGAGGAGTACAGATGAAATCCAAGCTTCCTTGTGACTAAAAGGGATTTCTGCAGTCTCTGGCATGTGGCATTGGGTTTCACAGCCACAGGCACTTACCTGAATTTAATAACTATATCATCCTTAAAGCATAGAAAACTCAAGAAGTAGTGATTTTTATACCTGTGCCTTATGTAGTGATCCAGAGAGCGTGATGGGATATGTGGTAACATGAGATGACACAACAGTGTGTGTAGCATGGACCAGGTGTTAGGCTGAATAAGGAAGTTTTCTGTTTCTCTCTCAATATAACTGTCTTCTGGCCGAGAACAATTTCCTACAAAACAGGAGAAAATGAAGCCATGCCATACACAAACTGTGAGTCACCAAAGACCCACAAACATACATGAGAAGCCACCTTACATGATGCAAGCTGAAGATGTTCCCTCTGCTGAGACTTGTGGCATAGTGAAACCAAGGGACGTGTGTAAAAGTCTGCACAAAGGAGCACAAACGGAGCCTGTAGAAGCAGAGTTCTCCTTTCCAGACACTTCACGGCTGCAACATCAAACATCCCAGGGCCTCTCCAGTCCCAGGCAGGCACCCCACTGTCTTGCAGAGCTGTTCTTACATCTGCTCTGGCTCTGATACCAGAAATCTCTCCCTCCCAACCTCACTGTCTCAGCTGATGCAGAAACAGGGGCAGCATTTGTATTACCCCTTGACTTTTGCCAAGGGCTAATGCATTGCAGAACATATTTCCAGCAGTGCTTGCTGAGCAAAAGCGGCCACCAGGTGCCTAGCTGTTGTGCTAAGGGAGGGATTAAAGTGTAGGGGATTAAGGGGATTAAGGCATGGGAATGCTTATCTGGTGTGGTCCAAGTGGATTTAGGGTTGTGGGAGGGATGAGGGCACTCAGATGGGGAAAAGTGATGCCAGCTGCAAGCTGCTCTCTTGGTACCACTGTACTGAGTAACATGCCCCTACTGCGACCATCATCCGTACCAGGGAGCGATCCTGGAGAGCAGCTCTGGTGGTGTGGAGTCGCTCTTGCCCACACTGCAGTGAGCAAACCCCTCTAAAATGACTTGTTTATTCTCTAAGCACTTGCTTTGCTGTGTTCCAAATCTTTTTTACTATGCATGGCTAATTATTTGAGAAATCTGCAGAAAGACCAGAAACAAAATTAATAAAGTAAAAACAATTAAATGCAGCCTTAAGCATGGAAAAAAAAACATGGATGAGAGAGCACATGGTGAGTTTGTTCAGAGCTAAAATACTTTTCAAGAGAAGTTCTCCTTATCTTGACAGCACTGCTTTCATAGCACAAATACATAAGTCTGTATGGACCTAAGCACATTAACAAGTCATAATATTTTTGATTATTTTTATTTTTAAAAAGAAAAATCTCATCATCTGTATGTTGGGAAGCGAAACTCTGATAATGACTTTGAAAACGTAAATTTTTAAAGTCCTTCTTGGCCCACATCTCCTCATCTGGCATACCTGTGCTCCCAAGTCAGGCTGCTAGTCATAAATCCAGCAAGAGACCCAAAGCATCTTAAGTGTTTTAAACAATGAGAAGTTATTGACAGATGATCTAAATGAGGCCTTGGCACTTAGCTGACATTTGATCAAGATCTAGACCGGAATACCATATGCTAAATTGGAAGGTGCTGCAGGTGGGACCCTGGCTCCTGTGTTAGGGGGATCTTCTTACTGCTCTCAGTCGTGAGAGCAAACCTGTTGGTAGGACTGGGCTGAATATGTTGTCTTTTTCATGGGAGGGTTTCTAAAAGTGATTCCCTTTGTTGTTTTGAAAAAGCATTCATGGATCAACACTCTAAGCCTCACATTCACACACACATTCAAAGAGAAAGAAATGTTACATCAGAGCATGTGATGATAAATCTACCCCAAAGAGCTGGGGCGTTGCGTGCACCTGGGAGAGGGTAACCACTGATCCCAGCAGCTCATGAGTCTTTTTTGTGTTGCTGAGTCTTGCTAGCCAAGGAGTGGATGTCTTTTTTATTTGCTAGTTTATAAATGAAGTTTCATAAATTTGCAGGAGCTGTATTTTGATTTCTTCTCCAAGCTTGACAAGCTAAAGATGAGCAAGAAAGCTGTGCTGAAGAAAGATACTTCACCACTACAGCAGCATTGCAAAGTATCTTTTATTTAAATGTTTCATATAAAAGAATTGAATAAATTGACCATATTAGTTCTATCTTTACAAACATTCCCCTTTACTCCTTTATAAATGAGTCTTCTTTTTAATTTACCCTTTTATTTTTCATCTATACTAAGAATAATTTATTTTCTTTTAAAAGTAGTGCCGGGTCATTTTTCTACTTAGTCGTCATCTGAGTTAACCACTACCTTTAATCAATTACTTTGAACATTTCTTCCTATTTGTTTTCCCCTGAAAAGTTCCTGAGGATGTAACAGCCATAAGGCAGCCTTGTGATTTCTGACAAAGCAAATCTGAACTAAATTCACCTATCTGATCCCATCAATGTCAAAACAGGCATGGATTTTTCCAGCAATAATCTGCTTTTAATTACTAAAGATGCTCAAAACCTTGGAGGTGTCACCTTTACACATTTTGGAACATTTTTGACTTCTCCTATCTGTTGTCTTTCAAAGTAATTAATTGTTATAAAAGCAGTCTGTTTTAGAAATAACTTTCTTAATTGTTTATATTGAAGGAAATCTATTAAGGTTCTTTTCATATAGCTTTATCCTGAGGGTAAGTTATTTTTTCATGTTGCTGCAAATATACTGGAAAACAAGAATGGATTTTAAATTGACAGTCTGTTCTTATATTACTGAATCTTTCTATCTATAGTACCATGCTCCAGAATTGCAATTGTAATTTACCATATTAATTGCCAGCAATGGAAACATACATTACTACATGGAGAGAGAGATATTCATGAAAATAAATACACGGTGAGAAAACCCATTGCTGCTAACTTAAAGATACTGGAAGGAAAACAATGACTTAAGAGTTGTAGAAAAACTTGCACACATTTAAGCGTCCCTGCCCTTCTAGCACAACTGAAAGGCTGTTGAAAAACCACAGAGATGATAGATGATGTTTGTTTCAGGGGTCAGTATGTGGTCTATGAATAGGGGTTACCGAACTCTTAAAAATGAATTAGCTTTTCAAAGACGTGGTTTTTTCCTCTGACAGTATTTATTTGTCTGACCTAAGGTTACAGGTTTACCATTTCATATTAGTACTCTAAAAACCTGAGAAGAAGAAGAAATACAAGCCTAATGCACTGAAATCATTACCATTTGCACTTACTTCCATAAGTCCAAGTTTCTATTTATTTTGAAAATTAGAGTATCTAATAATCATAGTTTATCTTACCAGCCATGGGCTATTTCTGCCTTGATAGAATAAGGCTCTGTCTGAGCCTATCAGCAACAGAGAATTTTGCTAGCGGTTATGATGTTGATTTTCTCGGTAAGCATTGTTTTTTGTTTGACTGACACGTGGTGATACATTTGCATAGGAATATCCTGATTCTAAACCAGAAAAAAAGGATGGGTAGGAGACGAAGGGTTATCCTTAACCAGTGAAAAGAAAGTAAAAAAGTTTCTAGAGTTGCCCCTTCCTTGGTCATTCTCAAGCTGACAGTTATCTTTGGTTATAGGAAGCATCAAAGATACCCAAAATATACAAAACCTTTCTCCATTAAACAAGTGTATTCTCAGATATGGGTGGGGTTTTTCTTAAATTTCTATCTATTTTTAAAAAATTAATCTTATATAAGACATTTTGGCCACTGCATCTGAGAGAATGAGAAGATTTCAATACAGCCTTTTCTCTTCAGCGTTTGAAGTTGTCTGGTTTGCACTGCTCTAAAGTGCTTAATTTTCTGTGTTCAAATGACATATTTCTGTAACCAGATATCAAATACTTCCTGTTAAACTAGGTCCCAAAGACTCTTTAACCCTATCTAATGGATCTAGCTTCTGTAACAAGATTCATGGCTGTGATATTTGATTATGGAAAATATCATCTTTTTATTTTAAATTTAATTTACATGCTTGAATGAACCTTAAAGGTGCTTCTTAAAATCTGGCATTTCTCAGAGAGAGATGTACAATGAGTAGAGGAATTCCTAAAGGTTCACTGCACACGTTGTCTCCAATGAATAAAGAGAAAATGCAACATAAAAGTTAAATAGTAATGAAATTATATAGCTCATAACTTCAGAGAAACACCATTGAAGAAGTAAGCTTAAAGTTAAATTGTGAAAAAATTCAGCAAACTTTTCGTTCTATCTGAGTTAAGAAATGTTTTCTGGTGAGTAATGATGGCCAATATTTATAAGTTATGCTGTATTTATCATTTTAAAATAAATGAAAGGGAAATGTAACGTAGAACGCATTTATCTTCTTATGTTTATTTCCTGTCTTGCTAGAAAATTATCTGCATCTCCATAGGTGAGAAGAAATTCATCAATTCATACCTAACAAATGGGTAATTGTTTTCAGTGATAAGGAAATTAAAACCAACAAAAAACTTTAAATAAATGTAGGATAAGGCTATTTTTGACAAGGATCTAGCTATAGAATTCCTTCCAGTAAATTTTTTCCAGTATATTCTTTCAAATAAAGAAATTAGAACCCAATAAAAAGAGGAAGCTTAAGCATATGTGAAACTGCAGACAGATACACTATGTTTAAGAGTATTCCTTGATTTAGTGCCTATTTCAGTTTCCTAAAAAATACACTTTAGTCAAATAGAACATAACTGCACAGAAAGCAGGAAGAGTCCCTTAAAATATGTAATTTCTAGATTCTGAATAAAATAATCCATTATAGTATTTTTTAAAAAACTTTCTGATTCAGTCAAGGAAAAACAGTTTCAGGAGCTCTGAAAACTACAAAATCGGGTCCAATATTATCTAAAGGGTTGACTGAAGAATTTGTAATTAAATATTCTACATTCAGCTTACATGAAAGGAAACTCTATCACTGCAGTTGTTACTTTTGACAGACCCCTCTAACATTACTCTGCTAAGTATAACACCTTACTTGCATTTATATATACCTAAGAGAAAATAACTTTAAAGAAAAAGTTTTTGTAGGAGAGCATGTTTATAGCTCTGCTAAGGGCCCAGAGTACCAGGCTGTCAGGTGATCCAAGGTGGAGACCAGGCCTCAATTTTTTCTGTTACATAAGAGATGTTGTAAGAGACAAAAAGAGCATGTATGTAGGATGCAATGGTAGGTGCCTTCAGCGTCCAAGTGCTCCCTTTCACTACCTCTGTTATTAGCCTGACATTTAAGGCTGATATGATTCTGAAACCTCTCAAGCAGAGAACTCATGTCTCTATCATGCTCAGTGATTTCTCTAGCAAATGAGCTTTGGTAGACAAGGAAGGCATTGCTTCATCTCCACATGCATTTTAAAAACTAAAAATCTTGCTGTCCACTCCAGTTCTTATCAAAATTGGTGAAAAAAATCCCCAACTTCAGATGCTACCTCAAGGGATGAATACGACCTCCAAGTCCTAAGAGAAGAAAGCACCTAGTAATATCCTAAGTCACATCAAACAATAAGATCAAAGCTACAAATTTAACCTCCTCTTTTCCCTGTTAACTCAGACAAATGGGTTCTTTTGATTCTATTTTGTTTCAGGTTAGAAAATCCACAGAATTACAGGATTTGCAGGGGAGGGAATCTTCCAGAAAAATTCCTATTAAGTGATGCAATGTTAAATCGAAATATGAATAAAAAAATAAGTACACATTAGCAAATAAACCCAGGTTTGTGAAGAGATAACTGTATGATATCTGTTACTTTACAACATAGAGCATTAATATAAATTGATATGAGAAAAACAACAACAACAAACAGCTGGAGACAAAGGATGCTTTAGCTGTGTTATTGTAAGAACAATTGAATTCCCCAAGAACTCATTCTTTTCTCTTCAAGGCTGGAGAGATACTTGTGATTTCTTTTGTATAAGGCTACCAGAATATGGTCACATTTTCATATTTATTGATTTTTTTTCTTGTTTTTCATCCATCTGGTTAGAAAAACAGAAAAACAATCTTTTGCAAGGAGTATTTGTGAAGAAAAAAATAGTACTAAAGCACCAAATTACATGAATTATTTCGTTTTCTAATGAATTATCAGAGAAATAAGCAGAAAAGCACCAACTAGCACCTTTTATTTAATGTTCCTAGATTTATTTTTTCAGTTTCGTTATTTTTCACTTCATCCAAATATTTCCTGCAATCATACAAAGAAAATTGCAACTGGCTGTTGAAGCTCCTACGGAATCTTTATTGACAAACAACAAATAGCAGGTTTTATGTTGCTAATAGGGCTAATGTGAGAGAAGAAAAACTCTTCACCTCTTATTCAAATTCTCTTGAATTATCCTCTTTAGATACCCGCATCCATATTTGAATCCCCTTTAGAACATAACCATGAACATTTCTACAAAACTCATACTTTAGACCACTCACACAAGTTTTATGCTTTAAGATGAGCTGTTAATGAACTAGGTTTTACAATATCAAGGAAGTTCAAGGCAATTATGTGGCATCAGGACACACATTCAGTAATGAGAATCACAGAATCATAGAATCGTTAGAGTTGGAACAGACCTTAAAGACCACCTGGTTCCATCTCCACCAGGCTGCTCTAACCCCCATCCAGCCTGGGTTTGAACACTTCCAGGGATGGGGCATCCACAACTTCTCTGGTCAACCTGTTCCAGTGTCTTACCACCTTCACATAATCAAAAGGGTTTAGGAGCCACTTTTCTACACTGTGTACACGATAAATTGTTTTCATGTAAATTTGGGAGCTGGTATGTGTTTTGTTTTTTAATTCTTAACTGAGGTCTGTCATTGTCTTTGTGAAAATGTTTAAGTGCAAATAAACTGTTTGCATTCTTTTGTTTCACTTTAGGTTTTAGTCTATTGTTTAAAACTTTAAATAAATTTCTTAGTAATACCTGTGAGGAGTTTCTCTTTCATTAAAAGCACAGCTTTCTTGTGTTGCATAAAACTGTATCGGGTAATGCTAGTTCTTCACTTAGGACACCATATTTAAAGCAAGTTTTCGTTTAATAGCAAATGCATGTGCTCTGGTCTGTTAAGCTATTCCTAGGTTTAATTTTAAAACATGAATGCCTTTTTCTAAAGGAAAAATATGCTGAATTAGTTTTAAAAAATTCAGGTTTGTCCTTTTAGTATCCTGAGGGAAAGCAAGTTTTAAAAGGTATTATCTATTCACTTGATCAACAAAGATTTTTTCCTGACTTTTTGAATACCTATGGTTTCCGAACTCTATTAAAATGCTAACAAATTCAAAACTTGGTTCCTGTTTGCTTCAAAGTGCATTTCTTAACCACCCATTTCTCCATACACTTAATAAGGGCTTGTCCTATTTTTGTTTTGTTCCAGTACCTCTAGATAACTAGTAGAGCAAGAGCAATATTTAAGTTTCACTAGTCTTGACCCAATATTACAGAGGGAGATAAAAATGGTATAGAAACTGTAAACAATAAGATTCCACAAAATCATAGCAAGGAATTTGAAAATAATCCTGGAAACCTGCATAATCGAATAGGGGATAAAATACCAAATAGAGTTTAAAAATAGATATCAAATTAAAATATTATTTTACTGAAATTCTATCATGTGATTCAGAACTAAGACAGAATTTAACATTTTTTTCTGACTATTTGTATTCTTAGTATGTTTCATCTAGGGGAGGCAGCCAAACAAACCTGAGCTACTTCAGGACTAAGGCAATTCTGGGGAGGTGGAAGAAACACCTGTAAGTAACTGGCAAATGAAAAAGTGTACATCAATCAGTCAACAAATATATAAGACCTTTGAGGCATCTAGGCAATTCAAAACTTAGCTGAAATTGTAAAAGCTAACATTATGAATGCAGGTAACCAACTTCTGCCCAAATCCATTTTCTTTGTATAAATCCTTCACTGAATCTCAATTTCAATCTCCAGTTTGACTGTAAAATAAATTGCATTTTAAAGTTCCTAACAAAGGGAAAAAAAAAAAAAAACAAACAAACAAAAAAAACCAAACCCACAACATTAAAGTCATACAACATAAATGTCTAATTTATAAAAGCTGTGTCTACTCATTCAAATATGTTCAAAAAACAGTGACTGAGAAAATTAATTTGAATGCCAGAAACAGTTAACCTCTGCTTTTTTGCAGCTGGTACAAAACAAGTATAAAAGTGTAATAATGGTCT
Source organism: Pedionomus torquatus (assembly GCA_013398155.1). Classification (NCBI taxonomy): domain Eukaryota; kingdom Metazoa; phylum Chordata; class Aves; order Charadriiformes; family Pedionomidae; genus Pedionomus; species Pedionomus torquatus. The sequence continues at coordinate 434,356 of VZRU01009547.1, read as the reverse complement.
GAATTCTAGCCAGACTGATAAGAACGCAGGTTTGTGCACTCATCTGATCTAGATTAATTTTGTATAGTTGAAGAATTAATGGCAGAGGAAGGTGATCTCCATCTTTCTGATTTCACTTATATTTTATACCTGAAGCTCCTTGACATCCCAGGAAAATATGTGCTCAAAGCATATGTCAAGTTTGTCATAAGGGAAGACTCAGGAGCTCACTAACTCCTGCTTCTTTGGCTGCTGTGTACAATAATTTCCCATGATGGAAACCCTGAGGTGTAAGATGGAAGACTTGGGACAATTCATCACAATCCCAACCTGGCCTAGACCTGGCCAATGCTCCAGCATGTATTTAGGCAGTATTGGTTTAAAACAGATACCACACTTACAAGAGATAACATAAGGATAGCTGAATTAAAGATTCAGAATTTATCAGCTCCACTACGATAATAAGCTACATATTAATATTGCATGCAGTTGCTATCAGAACTGTAGTTCTCTGAACAGAAGAAAGTTTATTCTTCTTCCATAGACAATATTTGTCTCCATATTTTTTTAAAAGTTGTGGATAAGACTAGTACAAGTACTTTGACCGAGTTACAGGCAGCTTCTTGGTCAGCAGACAAAACATGTAATAATAAACATAACAATATAAGAAGTATCCAAGAGTTTGACAACTTTCAATTCAAAGACCAGAACAGTATAAAATGTAAACAATTTTATATTTAAATCACCTACAAGTCTATGACAGTAACATTACTCAAGGAAACACAATAAATAAATAATATTCAATAACAAGTTAAAAATACATAGAGTCTTCAGAGAGTGGATTATCATATTGCCTAATTTGATCTTGTATACATCACATTATGTAATTTAATTCGTTTGGTCCACTAATGAGCTCAGTTACTCATATCTGACAAAATTATGCCTGCCAGGAAAGCATACCATCTTATTTGGAAAGTATTAAAAGATGCAGAATTCACCACTTCCATATATGATTTGTTTTAATGCTTAAGCATTGTTTTGGGCATATTGCTCTATTTATAATTAAATTCATTCACATTCAGCTTCTATCTAGCCTTTAGCTGTAGGATTATCCTCTCTTCAATAGAGTAATGTATTTGTTAACTGTAGGCAGTTTTTTCTGTGAAGTTACTTCTACCTGTAATTAGGTTAATTTTAATAGTTTTCTGTAATAACTTCATCAGATTAAGCTCTGATAAAAGCTTATTTGCTTTCATTGATTCATTTTCTTGGGTATCCTCTATTTTCTGAAGAGTCTTGTAAGCACATATCCACCAGAACTAAAAACAATATTCCAGTTTTGCACTTACAAATACAGTGTACACTTTTTCTCTCCTACTCAATAGTCCTTTGTAAATATATGTTCTTTCTTCCACATTAGTATGTTAATTCAGATCGTCGGGAGTCTGCATTTGAAGTGCATCTTCCATTTTTCTGCCACTTACTACACTTTGATTTGCATCATGGTATGGTCATGAAGTGCCTGACCAGAATTACTTTTGGATGAAATATGACTGGATGATGGAAGCATTTGGTAGCAACTCGAGTGCACCTAATATATTTCAGGCACAAATGGACACAGTCCTTGGGACAAGGTTAGAGCTAGTTTGAAGTCAGAAAAAAAAAAAAAAAAACAAATCAAAACAGAAAAAACTAAACATGTAGTGGCAATGTCAGGTCCTCAGCATCAGCTATACCATTTTATTGGGCCACTCTACTTGCCAGACACAGCTATAAGCTGTGGGTCGTTCTCAGAATCCTTACCATTTAGGACACAGCACCTCTTTGAACAGTATGAGTTATAGTCCAGCTTTTTAATGTCCAAATGTATTTCGGTCAAACACATTTTGTCTAAAATATCCTAAAGTAGCAAGTGATTCCAGTGTTGTGTGGTGTGGCTTCCTGGTTTCTTCATTACTTCCCACACAGAGATGTTACCCTTATTAATGTAGAAATCTACCTTAACTAACTTAAGGAGAGTAACAAAGTATTTTTAGAGACTATAGCCATTTAGTGATCACGTAAAAAAAGTATTTCACTTAACATCCATTTATTCTTATCAACTATTTATCTTTGATGCTTACTGACAGCAACAAACCCTGTTAAAAAATGAAGAATAGTATAAAAGAACAGTAATCTGCCAGTTCAGGGAAGATGGTCCATGAATAAGGGTAGAATTCAAAGGTGTAACTGTGATTTTTGAATACACCATCAAGCTGACACTGTTGCAATTCAGTAGAGAAACAAGGCAACGAGGATGGGAAATTTATCAAAACATTATTTAAGTCAACAGGAAAGAAGTTCTCACCAGACCCAGTTGCCATAATAGATATCTAGAGGACAGTAATTAGTAAGGATTAAACAGAGCAGGTCAACCTTATTATCATTAAATTATTTGGTGTGACAGATTCACTGTTTGTAACAAGAAAGACTTAATTGTAGAGAAATTAACTCCAGGGTCACTTACTGAGCTGTATAAAAATAGTTTTAATTGAAATTCAAATTTTATCTACTTCTGCACATTCCACTAGTTTGACCTATAGAAATATTCTTGGATATTGCTGATGCTTGTTCACTTTTCCTGCAATGTATAACAGCATTTGGTCACAACTTACGAGAGTTTGCAATTATTACAGAAGCTACAAATAATGCTGCGGTGTGTTTTTTGGAAATCACATAATAGATATTCCTAGACTAAACACCTATGTCATGGTTATTTACAGTTGTAGGTTTGTACCGTCTGCCTTTTACCATTTTGTTCTATTTTCCTATAAAATATCCATGGGATTCTGCCAAAGATCTACATGTGGAACTTCCGCGTCATTTTTAGAATCTATAAGACTGTTAAGAATGACTCAACCAGGTCACACAGAAGTCCGTTTTTCTGACTGTTTTTTATTCAAGAGTGGCCAAAGATGCATAAAGAAAAGTATAAAATCAAAGCAAATACATATAGTGTCCAAGATAACTTTTACAATGAAGTTCTGAGATTAGTTGGAGTATCATGAAAAAACTGCCCTAAAAATGGCATATTATCATTTGTAACTATCTAGTCATCTTCTCTGGTCTTTATAGATAGACATGAACATCTCCACAGGACTATTTAACCTACCTAGGTTAGACACTTTTACATTGGACAACACACACTCAATGAGTTTCTGTTCACTAAATAAAAAAATGAATAAAAAGAGTGAATAGGTAGTTAATATATGCTAAGCACATCTTTTTGATGGGTACAATTAATCTCTCATTTGTATAGTACCAAAAGGTTTGATCCCCCTTATTCCCAGAAAAAGAACCAAGAATAAGGAAAAAACATTCCAAGACTTTTAAAATTATTACAAATGTATATGATTTTTCCCCTTATTTAATAATAAAAAAATATATAAAGGAATATTAACAGACAATCACCCCTATGGCAGCACATCTCTTATTTTTTTGCCTTGAATTTATTCATGATTTGGTCATCCAAGATCCTGTTAATCTTTGTTTCATGTTGTAATGAGAACAAGATCTATGGGTTGGTTTCCTCCTTGACATATAACAGATTTTTATAATATGTATTTTGCAATTACAAGACAGAACAAGAAAGGAGTCTATAACTACCAAGGTTCTTCATTATAAAATTCTGAAATATCCTGAAAAGACCAAACTTCAACTGTTAAATTAGTTTCCTTTCCCTTTCCTTTTTCCTTTTTCCTTTCCCTCTCCATTTCCATTTTTCCTCTCCTCTCTTTTCCCTTCCCCTTCTCTTCTTTCTTGGTTTAGCTAATGAACCTAAAGGGTGATCTCATCTGTATGTTCCTATATTATTTGAGTATTCAGTTCACAGCTGAAAATCAAATAGAAATAAAAATCTTTCACGTGGAAGACGTACAAAACATAAATTGAGAGAAACTTGGTAAGACAGATACAGTTCTCTCAAAAGGAGGGAAAGCTACTGACTTCATGCAGCATTGTTTGGCTTCAGAAAGCAACAGATGTTTTCATTCCTTTAGTTCTGTCATATAAATGTCTTTTCTTAGATCCTACTATTTTTCCTGTTTAGTCCAGACAACTCTTTCTGTAATATCAAGTACATATTCAATCTTTTTGATAAGAATTACTCATCCGCTTTCTCTAAACCAGACCTGGTTTCTTTTAAATTACAAAATAACTTTGTTACCATTTCACTTCTTGAAGTACATTAAATTCCACTGAATCAGTAAATAACTATTTAAAATATTAACTGGAATTTCATCAAATTTTCAAGGCCTCCATCACTGTTGCTCCTCTGACTGCACACGGTACATTGTATAACAGACACACAGCAGGCTGCAATTATGCAGGTAGCAGAGGCAGGAAAGTTCCTGTGTCCGTCTACTGGTTTATAGAACAAGATTAGAACCATTTTTTAAAAGTTTCTTTTATAACATTTAATTGTCATAATCTTGGTATATTCATTGTTAACTCTCACATCTGCAGAGAGAATGAGAACACACAGGGACATTCTAAGCATATTTAATAAAATGTTCCCTTTATTTCCCTCTGTCATTATTTAAGCTAGGATGGAGTTACTTTTCTTGCTAGCAGCTGGTAAAGTGCTATGTTTTGGATCTGAGATGAGAAAAGTGTTGATAACACTGGTGGCTTTGGTTGTTGCTAAGCACCTTTTCTGCTCTTCACACGACCAGGATTGCACAAAACATTGGGAGGGGACACAGTGGGGACAGTTGACCCTAAATGACCAAAGTGATATTCCATACCATATGATGTCATGCTTAGTATGTGAATCTGGGGGAAGGGGGAAGAGGGGGAAATTCAGAGTTAGGGCATGTGTCAGGGCATGTGTCTTCCCAAGTAAGGGGTATGTGTGGTGGAGCCCTGCTTTCCTGGAGATGGCTGAACTCCTGCCTGCTGATGGGAAGCAGTGAATGAATTTCTTGTTTTGCTTTGCTTGTGCACAAGGCTTTTGCTCTACCTATTAAACTGTTTTTATCTCAGCCCATGAATTTTTCCTCACTACTTTTCCAGTTCTCTCTCAAATGGGAGAGTGAGTGGCTGCACAGCCCTAGATGCCAGTTGGAGCTAAATCCCAACTCCCTCTAAAGTTGTTATGGGCAAGGCTAAGCTCCTGGAAACTATTTTTCAGTAATAATCATTCAAAAAAATCAAAAAGATCCATGGCAGTACCATTAAGTCTACCTATCAAATTTTACGCCATGTATTAAGTGAGAGAAATGAGCTTCATTTCAAGTACATTCAAAATCTTTGCTAATAATCAAAGATTCAAAAGCATTTATGTACAACCTACCTTAGCAGGTTTTTTATGCTTATGCAACTGCTTAATATGCATAAAATACCTTTACTATGCAAATATAAATCCCATTAGTTATCATATACTGCGAAATTTTCTTTGTAATTCAAACTTCAAACTTGCATCTTGGTTTCATGCATCAAGTGGACCAATCTTTATAGTTAATATTCCCATATTTGTGTATAATCAATGAATGGTGTCTCTGAGGACTTTTAAGAGAGGGACTCCTTACTAAATTTAAGTACCTGATTACCCAACAGCATGTTGCACTGCTTCAAACAAACAGTTTTCATCATTGTGCATTGTGGAAATACCATAAAAAAGGAAAGGGGAAGAAAGGGTCACAAAAAGGGGCATAACTATGAAGGTTGTGAGGCACTGGAACAGGTTGCCCAGGGAAGTTATGGATATCCCATTCCTGGAAGTGTTCAAGGCCAGGCTGGGTGGAGTTTTGAACAACCTGCTCTAGTGGGAGGTGTCCCTGCCCATGGCAGAGTGATTGCAACTCGAAGATCTTCAGGGTCCCTTCCAACCCAAGCCATACTATGATTCTAAGCTTCAGTGGTAAGTCTATGAAATGGAAATTACAGGAAACAAGGTAGAAATAAAGACTAGAGCAAAGAACAGGGTAGAGACTCCGGTGCAACAGGATAAAAACTGTCACAGATCATCTTTCCAAGAGCATTTTCCCTTGGAATAAAGCAAATATGGTAAAGAAATAACTGCTTGTCCCCATTAACCTGCATATATTTGGGCAGGGCTGAAAAAAGATGTTTTCCGCTCCCTCATCACTTTTGCAGGTATAAATTTCAAAGTACAACTAAACCTTTTAAAGGCAGCACAAGAACAACTTTTCAATATTGATGCTGAAGAGTATTTATAGCTGACCTGGAAAAAGAAAGCTTTAGGGAGAAAAAAAGCACTGCTTTCTGTAGCACCTTCCACCTTGAGCAGACAAGTACAATTTGCTAATCAATTACTAAGCTTCATTTTTTGATTTGGAAACTTTGGTCTGATGCTATTTCAAGACAAGTTCAAGTTATCTCTGGTAAATCTCAAAGGAACAGGTTTCTATGACACTAAAGGTGCTTTCTGAAAATCATTGGGAGGCAAAAAACTCCTACATAATGGCAAGTACCATGGGAAAAAATGGACTGTGATGCAATTTAGGAGCAGAGGAACTACAGTAGTAACAGATGAAAGTGAAAAATTTATAGCAGGATATACATTCAGGCACAGAAAGTATTTCCATTGGTAACCTTATATCAAGAAATTTTATGTGGGGAACAGTTTTTTATTCATTTCAGCCAGGCCTGTAACCTGGTGTTTTAGCTAAGAAATTCCTTAAGTGTGAAAGATTTTGAGATGTCTTCTTAGATGTGAACTTCCACTCTTCCTCAAAGCTCTTCTGAATAGCTTTCTTGGGAGATCTTCCTTCTGAACAATCCTTGATGCTTCAGCTCTCTCTGGCATAAAGTTTCCCCTTTGTAATCAAGGTATTCTTAGAGACAGTCAGGGTTCAAGGAAGCCAGGATGCAGAGGGCATTAGACGATCAAGGGTCTTCAATATCCTGTCACATAATTTCCAGCAATGCCACAGTATTAGATGAAATGTAATCCCAAACCCAGACATTGTGGGTTTGGATGAGTTTTTTGAAAATTAATTTTGTCATTGAGTAGTACTTAACAGGACTATCTGCCTCCAGTTGCCTTGTTATGGAGAGAACAATGTACTTCAAAAATAAAGAAAGAAAAATCTTTGAAATCTGTTCTTAATGATGCCACTGAGGCGGCAATAAAACTGGAAATACCACTTGAATATTCTTGCACAAGAAAACAAAAAGGGGGGAAAAGACTTTATGGGAATAATATACAATTACACGATTGAAAGCTTAAATTTAAAAATGATTGTTCTGAACATTTGCTAAACACATTATTCAGAAGAACTTGCCAAATTTCAATAGACATGGAGATGCTCATTGATGTGAAATTATGAAGCAATTTTATGTTATTTTCTTTTATTTTATGGATGAATGAACTCACACATACAAAGTCTAAGAATTATTCCCTCCTAAGCAAAAGTACTGACTGTGACTCCCACTTGCTCTTACTTTCCCTGACAAAGTTATTAGAATTGTTAGAATACACACTCTTAAATTGCATTCAGCAAAGTGTTCAAGACTTAAAGTTGAACTCATTATGTATGGAAAACTGACCAAAACCAGTTGTTTTCACAATAAATCTTGGAATTGTCAGAGTACAACAGAAGAATGCACAACTGTGTTTGAAAAAAAAATAATCAGAAAACGTACTCCTGAAATATTAAATTCTGTGCAATTTGAAATGACAATTGCAGACAAAGAAGCTTACCTGCTTATGAAATAAGAATGCATTCCTTTATTTTCTTTGGTAAATGAATGGGATTTATGTGTTTTTCTTAAAGATATTCTTCCCACTAAATTCTGTGTTCCAGAATCTCCTTAATTTTCTGTAGATTACACCATATTTGCTCTAGACTCCTTACAGAGTTTATTAGGAGTCTGATATGAGTCTTGTTCTGGAGGTATCTCACACTTTTGAGTACCATTGAAGCCAAGTGTGAATCTACTCCTACTCTAATCATTTAAACTAGAAAGTAGGTGGTTGATTATATATCAAAACTCTTCCTTATTTTTCTTAATGTTATTACACCCTTGTCACCTAGAAGATAGTCAAAGTGTTGAGACTTGCAGTTTGTGTTTGTAGGAATATCTGGTGGTAGGTTAGATATGTCTTTGATGCAGTTCCATTTGCTCATAAATACTGCACGAAGCTGTGCCATCCAGACATTTTGGTGAGAATGAAGAGATAGTGGATAGTTCCTTCACTCACATATCAAAGTTTTTTTCAGCAGGAGTCCACCAAAATAGAGGGGGGTTCTGCTTTTGTTAATGTCACACTACATGTGTTGCCCTACTAATAATCATCATCCTCCTTCTTCTCCTCCTCCTCCTCCTCATCATCATCTTTTAGAAGTTTGCTTCCCCAGTGCCAAACATCTGTTGTTGCACACCTCGATTTTTGTTCAGCTTTTAAATTTGATCTGGAATCCAGGTGGCCCCCATCATACATGAAATCTCTGAGGCTTTTGTTTAACCTATGAAATGCTACTAACATTCACTGATGGAAAATTCAACATTATTGAAATCTAAATGATTTAAGATCTAAGCATAGGCACCTCTTTCAGAATGCGGAAAGTTTCAGCAGTTCTTATTATACTTTCCATTAACATTTTCTCCCTTTCTGTATTGATTCCTCCAGTGAAAACTGCTTGAGGAAATTCAGCTTTAAAAAGTGATAATATAACCTCTTATATTTTGAGTTAAAAGGTGAGTACTTTAACAAATAATTCCTTAATTTGTTTAATATTTAACTTGGCTTCCCTATTATTTTTTGCTTTATGCTTAGAAACTTGTATACAGTTCGAGACCGTATCACCTAGGTATTTTCTCTATTTATGTCTTTTTATCTCTATTTATTTCTATCTCTCTATTTATTTCCAAATCTTGCACAGGGAAATTCCAGGGATAGAAGAAGGGCTCTCCACAATGTTACTGGAAAAAGAGATAACTGACTCTCAAAATATATTTTATGAACATGTAGACCATTCCTTGTGCAACAAACTACTGGAAAACAATATGCATATTTTGTACAAGAAAACTACATCCTTGAGGTCTATGAATTACAAAGTTTTTGCCTGTTTCTTAGAAGTTTATCTGTGGTGTAACTGTAAGTTGCACAGTATCTGTACAATACTAGAAGGGGACCTACAGGAGAGAAGGGGAGGGACTGTTTATCAGGGAATGTGGCAATAGGATGAGGGGTAAACTGAAAGAGAGGATATTTAGATTAGATATTAGGAAGAAATTCTTTACTGTGAGGGTGGTGAGGCACTGGAACAGGTTTTCCAGAGAAGTTGTGGATGCCCCATCCCTGGAGGTGTTCCATACCATGCTAGATGGGGCTTTGAGCAACCTGCTCTAGTAGGAGGTGTCCCTGCCATGGCAGTGGGCTTGGAAGTCAATGATCTTTAATGTCCCTTCCAACTCGAACTATTCTATGATTCTGTGATTCTATAGTTCTAATATCATTTCTGAATGACCAAATCTGTTCTCAGCTGTGGCTGAAAGAGTCCAGATTTATTTAGAGCACAGTCTAAACCAATCCAGACAAGATACTTTCAGAATCCTTGGCAGTATATGAGGAGACTAAATAGCTGATAACCTGGCTTTATATTGAAGTAAGGGTTGCAATAGTGTCTGATTGTGATATCTAATGGCATTTTGTGATTTGAAGCAAACTTAATTCATCTCTTTTGAAAAGGAATTCTACAAAAACTATCATACACTAAAGAGCTACAGTATTATGCATCAGCTATACACTTGAACTGATAACTGCTGGTGTGCACCTTATTGCTACAGTGAATTCTGGAATATGATGGGTATGCCTTAATGTTTAATTATGATTTAAGTCACCTCAGTGGTGGTTTAATCTAACCTGTCCTTCTTTACTGAAGAAATATCTCAAAAAAGCTGAAGAGTTGTAAAAATCAATGCTCTAAAATAATAGCCCATCCCATTATAATTGTTGCATATCTATAAGTCACACTTCTGTCTGAAACACAAGGCTTGTGTATTGGAAACAATGTGTGGCAGGCTGTAAAACTGAAGAAATAATATGTAAGTAATAGAGACTCTCCAACAAGGGATATGTTTCTAGCTTAAGACTACTCTATAATTTCTAAAAGTGAGAGACCTAGCAAAAATAGTTCCATGAAGAATTATGGATGAGAAGAATTACTTCTCTTGGAGACTGAAAACTGTTCCTGACCCTCTTTTTGGATAAGTGTTCCTCACTGTATGTGAATCCTTGGTCTTCCAGGCAGTCTATACTTGAACTCAATGACCTTGAGGCCTAAGTCTTAAGAGGTAGCATGGTCCTCCTGATAATGATATGAATTATCAGGGATGCACTCTTAATTCTTTAATTTAATTCCTTGCAAGCCTTGATGAGCGCTTGATTCTAAATGCTGCTTTGAGATACTGTCATTAAATCAATGTTTAACAATCAAATGGGTTATATATGTATAACTGGAAATACATTGAGTAGAAAGATGTAGAAACATACAGAATTAGCTTGGGTTTTTTTGCTCAATGCTATGCATTTTTCAATAGAAAATTATTTTACATTATAGTCAAACAAAACAAAATATGCTCTAGAAAAGTTATATGTATGTCAAAAATAAAACACTTCCTGCAACTTAAAGTCATTTGAATGAATCAAGTTTTTAAGAAATAACTAGATTCAATATGTATATGACTCAACTTCATAATGGCAGATTCATATATATTTAGATGGTAATTTCTAATTGTTAGACAGATCTTAGAAATGTTTAGTTTTTTAACATAAATATTATATATAAAGTCTTCTCTGCAAATACAATTTTTTAAATTTAATATTAAGATTTACCTTAGTGATATGAAGTTTTAAAATACAAAAAATATTAAAAATAATTTTCCTTGCTAAGATAATGCTTGCCAAATCTGGTCTATGATTTCATAAAGAAAGGTTAACTGATGCATTTATTGGCATGAGAGGGAGATGACTTCAGTAATTTTGCTCACAAATGAAGTAGATTCTCCTTGTTCTATGCACCACCATCTTTTTGAAGGACTGTGCAGGTATCAGAGTTGACTTAAAACCACAGCATCCTATGCAGCAAAGGTGTTCAAAGATACAGCATAAGAAAGCATGAAAATAATTTTGCCCGAAGGAAACGAAATTTGCCATGGGATATGAGGAGCAGGCCTACCATAACACACCTTCATGAGCTGTCATGCCATGCATATCGTTATTTGAACATTGTCATGAGACTTACATATTCTGCTGTCTCATCTGCCCCTCTTCTTCCCAATACAAGGCCCAGATGTCACACATCTTCAGAACTGGGCAATTACTTTTCTCCCCTTCTGTTGACCTATTTCACTCAGCATTTCTTTTCCAAGACAGCATGTCTAAATACTGGAAATAATTGTTTATCATTAAACCTTCATTTCCCCAATATTGCAGTCTTCTAATTGCTAAAGAAGTAGCACTTTTTCAGAAAGCAACGGCCATCGATTCCCAAAACAAAAAATTATTGGTAGTGGGGATCCGATGTTACTGCTGGACTACGATTCCACCCTCACACAGACCAAGGCAGACCACAGATCCCCAGATGTGAAGCCCTCAACACAGAAAAGAAGCCTGACTAAACAAGCACCTTCCCTGAATTAAGGATAACCCTGTAACATCTTCCAGTTTTTGGTTTAGCAATTCAACCAGCCATTAAACCAATCCTTTCAAGTCATATGGCTTAATCACACTGCCTCTGGGTTGCCTGTTTTAACTTTCTTCTCCATTTCCATCTTCTTGTTCCTTCTACATTGTGCCTTTTAAGATCTTTTAATTATTTCAAGGCAGAAACTGATGCTGCTGTGAGACACAGGGTCTACTCAGCTGACCTACTTAGTATACAGTCATTGTTAGCATGAGGGTGGTGTTCCCTTAAAACATCCAGCATTAAACATTGCTGAAAACTATCAAAGCAGATTTATTTCCTTTCTTACAACAGATACACATGTTCCTAACATGCCTGGGAACTTACAGATGCTATGTGTGTCACATTTAATGTATTTTAAAAGTGCTTTTTTGTTTTTTTTTTTCTCTGTGCAAGCCTTAGGGTGCAATTAAATAAAGCCAATACACACAAGACTAGAGTATGAAGGCAATGCATAAGTACTTTGTGCCCCAGGGCTGTATTACATAGGGATCCTTCTTTTCAAAATTCTTAGATCTTTTTAATAAATATAAGTGGATTTGACAGGAGGTAAATGCTTAAGCCTGTCCTTTTTTTGACCCGAGTATCTCTTGTAGGGCTTGGTATTCTTGCTGTATATAAACAAAGATAACTAATGATGTACAGGAGAAAACACAAGTTCTAGAAACTCTTCTGTACACAATTCAAAGGGGAAAAAAATCTCTTGCAAAACTAAGGTTGAATTATCTGTCTTAAAGTTTTAAGCAGTTCTCCTTTAACATAGTCATTGTTCATTATCTTCTTTTCTTCTGCTTTTCTTCCATTTGATTTTGGGAGATTCCCATATCATCTACTCAATAAGAGTCCTATAATTATCAATCATTTTACTTACCTTGAGATGTTTTAAACATAATTTGAATAAAAGAATCATAGAATAAGTTTAGGTAGAAGGGACCTGAAACATCATCATCTACTTCCAATCCCTTGCCATGGCAAAGGATACCTTCCACTAGAACAGGCTGCTCAAAGCCCCAGGCAGCCAGGTCTTGAACACCTCCAGTGACAGAGCTTCCATAACTTCCCTGGACAACTTGTTCCAGCACCTCATTGCCCTCACAGGAAACAATTATCCGATCTAAATCTGTCATCTTCTGGTTTGAAGCCATTACTCCTTGTACTATCACTAAATGTCCTTGTAAAAATTTCCTTTCCAGCTATCTTGTAGTCTCTCTTTAGGTACTGGAAGGCTTCTATAAGGTCTCCCTGGAGTCTCCTCTAGGCTGAACAACCCTAACTTTCTCAGCCTGTCTTCACAGGAGAGGTGCTCCAGCACTCTGATCATCTTTGTGGCTCTCCACTGGACCTGTTCCAGCAGGACCTGTTCCTTCCTGTGCTGAGGACTCCAGAGTTGATGCAGTACTCCAGGTGGAATCTTACCAGAGCAGAGGGGGAGAATCATCTCCCTTGACCTGCTGTCCACACCTCTTTAGATCCTGCTCAGGATGCAGTTACCCTTCTAGGTGACAAGCACACACTATTGGTTCATGTTGCGCTTTTCATCCACCACCATGCCCAAGTCCTTCTCATTAGGGCCACTCTTAACCCATTTTTCTGCCCAACATGAATTTGTTTCTGCAAGAGGCAAAAAAAACCCTGTCAATAGTTTTTTCGTGTCCCACCAATTCCACTGACAAGGTATCAAATATGTATATTTGTGATATATATGCCTGCAGAGAGGCAGAATATTTTTTAATATTGAGGTAATAATGCAAATGGCTATTAAAAACAGATAGGGTTTAGACACACAAATACTTTGGAGCTTTTCTTAATTATTATTTACTCTGATGGTATAATTACCCCAAAAGGTACATCTTTCTTATATGTTTTGACTACTGAGTCTATGCCACCAGAGTGAAAAAATTTACAATGTTGGTATTTAATTTAAAATCCAAGATTTGGATTGATTTTGAATGACTAAAGATGTAGTGGTACCTAGAAATAACACTGTCACTGAGTATTATCCCTCTGTCCGTGTTCTCTGTCAGTTAACGTTGGCATCTGCTCTGTAGCGCCCAACAGAGACCTCTGGATGTATCACTATGACCTTCCTGCCTCCCATCTTACCTGCATCCTCTAGGTAGCAGAGGAACAGGCAAGAACTGAGACAGCTACGGTTTTCTTCCAGATAGCTATAGAAAACACATGAAATCTTCTTCAACCCTTCAGAGGGCAGGGTGAGAAAACCACTAAAAGACTACAGGAATGGGGTGATATTTCCCTGTATTATCCCAGGAGGAGACCTGATTTGAAGGGTGTTTGCCTTCACAACTAGGCTTAAAGATTTCCAAAATCTTCAGCAGCTTTTTCTCCTGGCTGAAAGGCAGAGGAAGAACAGTATTGACCAAAGCTTAATTAAAAATGAGAGTTAAATGCACAATGCCAATATAATGTAAGTGCTAAATTGAAAAACTTCAGTGAGGAACAAAATGGTTCCAGCTTCACATTTAAAAATGAAAGTCCACCACTAGTCCAATTAAGCACCAAATAAATGCTTCTCCAGCTGACCTGATTCACTGTAATGGAGGAAAGAAAGGCTGCCAGGTCTGAAATTAGTTCTTCCCTGCTTTTTTTATGCCTTTGGTATAGAAAATAGTAGGCTCTGACTGAGCCAATTGCATGAGCTAACTTTTGACATTTCATTAGAACATAAAAGCAAAAGCTGACCCAAGTTTTTCTGAAGTTTTCTGAAAAATCAGTTTTGGTCTTGAAACATGGAACATACTAAATGTATGTTAAAAAAAAAAAAAAAAAAGAAAACCTCTATACTGTGTTCAGCAAAAGAACAAGAATTTACACCTTTGACATGTTATTCCTCCAAGGTAGGACAGAGACCTTGTTTTGTGTTATTCTGAGGCTGTGCCTGGTAGCTACCAGATCATATGAGTTATTAACACCATATGGAAGAAAACAGAGTGATTATGTGGAAGATGACTATGGTATTGCTAAGCAAATGTGTAACTTAGCGTTAAAATTTTTGATGCAGCAAACCTGGTCCCAGACCCCATTCCTCTGAGCTCATCTGCTCTCCATTTGTTGTATAGTTCTGTGTTTCACACCATGTCCATTGGCTTTGAATTTTTATGGTAGAGAAATAAAACTGCTGTATCTATTCATCACATACACCTCGTTTTCTTTATGGGAAATTCTTCTGTTTGCAAAGTAAAAATGAGGGTAGTTTTTTTTTTTCTTGCCTGCTTTTTTTTTCTGTTCAATGGTTCATTAATTTTCAGACAAGATCAAAAGCTTCCTCAGCCTTCTGAAATAAACTGATTGGCACTGTCAAAACATCCATGAAATTACATATTTTTTCACATGAGTATAAAAAGAGCTCATCATGTTTAAATATGAAGAACTCCAGATCTGCCACTTACTCTGAGGTAATGTATCTTGAAATTGCCTATTTTTAAACTCTGAAGAACATAAAATGCTGCTCTATTGATGTAATATTATGAACAACAAAACTGGCAGCGGAGTGTCCGAGACTACTGACACAAAAGAAATCTGTTCAGGTCAGATAAGACTTAAGGAATTATTGAATAACTGCATGATTAGATGTTTAAAGGAAAGAGAAAGGAGGATTACTACATGCGTTTTTTGTTTCTGTTAGAAGTAGGTGAACTTCTTTGACCCTCCTGTTGGCCATCATAACTGTATAGCACACATCACCTGAACTGGCCTTTCCTTTTAGGGATACTTTGACCCTTTTTAAAAAAGGTTGTCATGGGAGAAAGTGAAGAGGTGAAACAACCACAATTTATCTGGGTGTGGTTCACCACACTTAATTTTAGATATGGCTAATGTATACCTTTACATCCCTGCTACTAACAATTTCAATCCCTGATTTCTAACCAACAATTAGATCAGCTCGATTGCTAATCAACAGAAAGAAAAGAGAGCTCTTCAGGTGCTGTTGATTTGTGCTGCCAGTCTGTGCCCTTCAGTCACCTGCCGTGCCAGCCAACAGCTTTCTGAGTTCAGAGGACCGGCCATCATGCAGGCAGCCCCACCAAAAGCGGTAAGAGCAGGGTAAAGGCACACCTTCCAGCTAGTCTACCAGAGTAGTCAGTTAAATACTAACTTTCACAGTTGCAGGAAAGTACATGATTATTAATATTCAGCTACCTGCTAACACTTCAAATAAAACTCGCCAGAGCTGCTGTTAAGTAGTATATGTGTTGTGGGGAAACATATTGTCTTTTATTACACTGAGTTATATCAGCAGATAAACAGAGTAGCTTCTACATGAGCAAGGCTTGTCTTCAGGATTCGTGCACGAGAAGAAAATTCCGAGCAAAACGTAAGTGAAAAATAATTGCTCCGAGTTTAACTTAATTATGTCAGGTTTGTATTCATATTTCAGCACTTGAGTAAGCATTTGACAGCTTGTGAAATGGTAGGTGAGTGCAGAGGAGGCTGAGAAACAGGTATTACCTTTAAACGTATTAGTGTGGCAGCTGAGAAACTTCACAGTCACAACAGCCTTAAGGTTCCCAAAACATGCGTGTATGATGTAAAGTAGCCTTTGGTTACCACACCAGAGCTTGCTATACGTGTCAAATCCAGGTGGACTCAGCTGCCAAACTCAACTCACAGCAGAGATTACAAATTTTAAACTCTAACCGAGTGGGAATTTATTCTGGGTTCAGGTTTTGAACAGTGTCAATAGCAAGTGCATTAAGGCTTCGACCTAGGTTTCTGATAGCGTTGAGTCAACCAAACACAAGACCTGCCTCCTAGCAAAGGCTGACTGTATGTCCCTACACAGGCAGTAAAAAAGATAGGATTTACACCTTTAAAAACAGCCATGTATTTAAAGAAATGAGATCAATCAGAAGTGTGATCCGTTTTATCCAGGACAGTTTGACAGTTCAATTAGACATGGATAATTTAGTTCCCCAAATAATTAAGCACTTTCATGTATATAACTCTAGAGTATTTGAAGCATATAGTTCCATCAGTGAAATGTAGTAGTTAGTTATTCTGAACTGATGTAACATAAATAGATAATGACTAGCGACCTACTTAAACATATGGGTGTAAGCTAATAAAGAAATAATATTCAGCTCCAAAAAAAACAAGTACATGCAAAGCCGTGCTCCTGCCCTGATAAATCACTGCTAATTTAACGTATAAGGTATGTATATAATGTATAAGCCCTTTCTGTTAACCTTAGCTGGAGATATTATGGATACAGAGGACTGGCTGCCTCACATCTCCATCATGTCTTAGTCAGTCTGACTTTTTGATCCTGTTGCAAGAGGCCTCCGTAGTTTTTCTGTTACTGTCTTAATTCCCAATGTATTTGTATAGTTTGTACTCCTTATGTCCCCCTCATACTTTTGAAGGACTGCCACTAAAAATCAAGAATGGTGTCTCATTACCACAGCTCATATCTCTACAAAACCCTGGTTGTTGCTTACTTGAGTGACCACATCATAAGGGCTTACCCCTACCTCTGATGGCTGACCTTCTGGATAGGGGCAACTGTTGTAGATGTCTTCAGCGCCTGCAATGTTAGGATGGCCCTGTAAAAATGCATAGTTGATTAACAAACCCTATTACTAAAGAGCACAGGACTACCCTCTCTGCTTTTGAAAATGAGAAGTGTTACTGCTACATCAAGGTTGTACACCCAAGGCTCTGCTCCTGATGCTGGAAGTCCACACATCACAGGTTATTATTTTGAAGTACTCCTAGAGGTTACCACAGCTAAGAACAGAGAGATCTGGGATTATATGCATCACAGAGGAAACATATATCCTCACAAAAGACTGAATAAATAGTACCTTTGAAAGTCAAAATCCTGCTATTTCCATTTCATGAGCTTTATAAAACGCGCACACATGCCAGTATATCTGTGTGCTTTGGGGTTCTCCATTATGAATGCAGATCTGATGACTTTTGGTGGAAATCGTTGTTCCAAAGCTGCATCATCTAAGGATAAAGTTTTCCAGAGAGCTTGACTATAAAGGCTCAGGAATTACGACCCATATAAGCACTTATATACATATTAGTGTTTCATACATATATTTCAGTGGTTTAATTTGTATGGCAGGCAATCCAGCTTTCCCCATTGCAGCTGACTCTGGAAATGCATATATTTGCATAGAAGTCCTTTGTTTATTTACCAAAAAAATTGCTTTTACAAAGTTCACAAATTAGAAATTTAACCTTTGAAAATTACAAACGCCAGGGAGATGAGTGCTACAACGGATCACAGTCTCCACACTTCAACAAATACATTACTATGCATGTTTTCAAGTATCTAAAGGAGTCCAGATAATTCTTAGAACTTAATCACTGAGGAATGTTATCATAAATACACAACTCTACAGCAGAAAGTATTAAAAGGACAAACCATCTTCTGGGTAAGTGTTATGAGATAGTGGAAGAAAGTCACAATATTCCTAATTGATACTGGAATGGAAAAGCTTTTAAGAAATGTAATTACCCCAGCACTGATCACATCTTTCTTGTCATGATGGAATTTCTAAAACATGTTCTTCGGGGCTATTTGTCTTTATAGAAAGACAGTCAGCGTCATTTGAAATGGATTGCATAGAAAAGTAATAGCTTAAATTTAATACATTAAATCAAAGAAAAACACAGCTACATCAGTATGTTCGGCACTAATGAATATATGAAGCTCAAAAATAAATACCTTTCTTGCATATCTACAGTAATTGTCACTAAGAAATAAGCCTTAGCTACACTTTTATGATCAATTTATTTTCAGAGCTTTCAGCTGAAAAACAGGTCTGGTAAGTAAGGAACAACATGTGAGCTTAGAAATGATCACGGGTATTTGGCTTAGAAATTCCTTGATGTAGAACTTAGCGACTCAGTTTGAATACATATTACTGGGGGGCTGCTTCGTTTTACAAAAAAAAAAAAAAAAAGAATGAGATTGTGCAATGCAAAAAATTCAAGTTATTTGTGAGAGATGTGTGCATCACCTGTACCATGTTGAGATTTGAGTACTATTAAATCCAAGTATATTGCCAATTCCAAATTTGTCAGATCTCTGCTTAAAAGTGGTAGTAAGTTTCATTCCTTCAACAATATGGATCTTATAACTGATTGTCTATTATGTATTTTAAAAGATTATGCAGTAAAGTAAAACACCTGTAATAATTCAGAGGTTTTCTTATACTTGCTGAATGTTTTCAATGAAGAGTCACCTTTCTTGTTCCTTTCTTACCAGCAACCAAGGCAATGAATCTGCCTCAGATTGTTCAGAAAGGGGACTGCAGAGTTGTTGCAAAAGCTTACACTCTCATAGACAGCATCTCATTAATGGATTAAGTGCATTTTTATGGTTTGTCTGAATTTAAGATTAAGGCTTGCAGACAACATCCAAGGCTGCCTGTGAAGTCAGTAGCTTCCTCACACCCCATAAGTAGAGGACTCATAAAGAGAAGACATTACCACACATTATTGCTTCTTTCAAATGACTGCATCGTTAAGGTAAGGTTTTAACTGAGTTTACCTTTAATTGTCATAGTGAAGACAACAAAAGTCTCTATAGAGGGATTAACGTTCCTATAGGCACCATGACACCGGAGCTGGGTATCCTGGAGGCAGCAATGTAAGGGATTCAAAAATCATAGGGTATATATACAGCAAAGTAAAGATGTAGTAAAAGACTGAGAGACAGGAAACTCAGTAAAATAGAGTTTCAATGAAACCAAGGTCAAGATTATATCTGTCTCACTGTATTGCACAGATTGCAGAAGAAAGATTCATCTCACCTGCTTATAGACATCTGGAACACAGGACTTGATTCACAGATGAACTACTCAGGAGATGCCTTTTATATATGGAGAGACACAGGCATCTCTGGGGAATTTTTCTAATCCTAAGGTAAACACTTAACTATATCTGATGAATCGTGTCCTGAAAATGCTTATTTTTTCTTACCTGACAATAAGGATACCTGGTTCAGGCACAGAATCTACATTTAGGCAAGACAAAACCCACTGAAGCTGTTCAGTCTCAGAGCACTGATACACATGGGATCTCTATTCAGTAGACATTCTAGACCAGCAAGCTGCAGCACCTCTGATGAAGTATCGGCTATTGTGCTTTTGCAGTGCAGTATTGAGGTTTTGGCATGGAAATAAATGATGAATGCATCAAGTCTAACTGCCAGGTAAGTCAATGGTCTCCAGTCCCTAAAGATTCAGTTGAATTCTCCTCCTTTAAACACTAAAGGCATCGCTGTGGGCTATTAATACAAAGGATGAGACCATCCTGTAGACCTCCACATGAAGTTTCAAGGATCCCTCTTATAGACAAGGGAGAAAAATAAGGGTTTTAAGGCATAGCTTATTTCTTTCTAATATGACTTTCTGAAACAGATCAGATTTGGCTTAGAAAATTGTTGTTATTCTCCTTCAACAATAATTGGAGTTTGATATGGTAGCTCAGATGCTGGCCTCTAGTCTGTAGAGGTGAGTACGTGAGATGGATGCCAAACCTACTCTGAGTGATAAAACTCACCCAAAGTCAAAGGTTTTAATAAGCAGGAGAGAGCTCAGTATTTGAGGATCTATAGGGACGTAGAAAAAGATATGATAAAGAGACAATTTGGAAAAAAAACAACCCTACCGTCTGAACCCTTTATTCTGAGCATCTGCTTTTTCTAGTATATGTATTTTCTTCTGAATAAAATGTAAAGAATTATATGACAGGTTACTTTCACTGACCCTTATGTGAATGAGAGAGGTGAGAAAAATAAAAATTGTGTTTACCAACATGAGGCAGAAATGTGCAGTTACTGAAACGGAGAATTTCTGTTTTGTTGATTTTGTAGTACTGGTTGGAAAAAGGATAGCTGTACCTCTAGTAATCCCTATAGTCAGTCCACCAAAATAAGATTTGGATCAATATGAGTTTTACAGCCTTTGCCATTAGGAACACAGTGAAGTTTATTATAAACTCAATAAGTGTACTCAGTAAATGCATGACTGGGAACTACTAGAAACTAATCTACATCAAATACAGAGTACCTTAAAACCAGTCCAGTTTAAAGCTTTAACAGCGTGTAGATTAAGTTATAGCAAGAGAGAGCAAGCAACTTTAGATCCCTGATACCAAGGCAGACAATATTTTAATATAATTTCCAGGTCAGAATCACCAGGGCTATGAATTCATAAATCCAAGAATGTGATTTAACCCAGTACAACTGTACTAAAATACTTATTTCAGTTTTAGATTTAGTTAAACGACAGAAACATCAGGGGCCGTCAGGGCGGCACATTGAGATGGATGACCAAACGAAGTCAGCTCCATTCCCCTATCAGTGTTAGGGAGGCAAATAAAATTTGAATACCAGATGCAGCAAATGCAGCAAGAGGATCAGTCTCAGAATTCCTATTCCAGCTTCTTGCTGAAGCCTGATGAAATGTGAAAGAAAGGTGAAAATATTTTGAAATGGACCACAGACAAAAAGTCACTAGCAATGTGAAGACAGAAATTTACAGGTTGTTTAAAAGCTTGTTGTATGTCAACAGAAGGCTAACTTATTAAGCATAAACATCTAACTTCGCCTTGTTCACATCTAGAAGGAAAATCTGATTTTGGGGGTATCCAGCTCCTCAGGCTTAGGGGCCTTTAAAATCAGTTATAATGATGCTAATAGGACTATTGGAAAGGCAGAGATAAATAAAATTGATTTTTCTGGGTGAATTTTCTGAAATCTCACTTTTCTACTAATGTTTTGGTGGGTTTCCAGTAACATAATTCTTTGACATCACAAATGTTATCCCTGTTACTAAGTTTGAGGCTTCAAATGGACGTTACATTTCAGTTCATGAAAATCTGTCTCTTCAAAGTAAAAGAAACAAGTCGGCTTGTTGTATGAATAAACTCAGGGAAGTATGTCAACAATCACTGACCTGCTTTGGGGCCATGCCAGTAGCAATAATGAAGTACAAAACAGTCAGCTTGTTTACACTCTTATTACACATCCACTGAATGACAGCTGTTACCAAGAATGAAGAATTTTCCTTTTTCCACAAAGATAAGAAATTGAAAAACATTTTTAGTCACTTAAATTTTTGTCACCTAAATTTTATTCAGCAAACTGTACTTGTATTAATGCCAAATAGTGAATTAAACTGTAATCCTGGATTTCTTTTTCACCATATAAATGAATAATATTATTTCAAATATTTTGATGGTACCATAACATAAAGGTAATTACATTAACTAGACTTTTAAACTTTCATATTTAGTAGCATAATTCTTCTTGAAATTATTCTGGAATAATCATTAAGTGGATGGAAATACTCCATATAGATTGAAGAGCAGTGTTAACACAGTTATAAAATCCTATCACAAGCAGCAACTTAAGGGGCCCAAGAATTTCTTAATCATTTAATTGCAGATAATTTCATTTTTTCAGAAAACTAGTATACTGCTTTGCCCACTATCCAACCCTTTTCATGGTGCAATGGTTTGCAACTGTTTTAGCAACAGGAACAGGAAAATAACTTGTCCCTTGCTTCAAGGAAGGGACATGGTTATTGCCATCAAAACATTTCATGCAGGTACATGCATACTGTGGACAAGGAGCTTTAACAAACAGCCAGTCCATGCTTTGCAGTATCACACAGTTCTGCTGCCGCAGCTTTGGTCTGGTGTACACAGAGAAAGGCAGGAAATGAGAGGTTAAAACCACAACCCCTGACAGTTCTTAGCTCATTTCTTATTTACAAATATCGAGACAGATAGTGAATGAGATGCTGGCTCGAGAAGGTGGGGAAAAAAAAAAAAAAAAAAAAAAAAAAAAAAAAGGAGTTTTCTGTGAGCTGACAAAATCCAGTAAATCTTCACCTCCAGAAGGGCAAGTGGGGACAGGGTTTGGAGCAGCAATTGGTTCAGGAGAAAACAATGGACTGATACTTAAGTTCTGCATCACACCACTCTTTAGTGAAAAGTGGCAAGCAACAGTCATCTTAGGCATAAAACTATAAATTCTTCTGCCACCAATGCTGCTAACTGTCCTTCAGCTGTCAATATGATTTGCTTGGGTAAGGAGTCAGGGGTCTCCAGATCACTAACACCAGTAGATCAGAAGCTTCAGTACGCACAACACTCTACTGTCACTGCATGTGAACGTAGGAATCTGTGCAATGCCTGAAATCATTGCACTGCTTAATTGCTTGTTTACCGCTCTATCATCTTCCATCTTCTCTCCCACATTGCCTGAAAAGTTAGTTCCTTAAAATGGCAGCATGTGGGAACTTCCAATGTTATTTTTTGCTGTATGGAAATATAGAGAATATGTCAACAGCAAACCTGGAAAGTCCTTTCCTTTAGAGCCTCAAGTAGAGACTCAGTGGCTTTCTGAGAAATTTAGATGACAAAGGATTAATTTCAGTAATGATTAGTTCCAGAGACAATGAATCTCACATCAAGGATCAATTTCAATATTTCAGTATTCAACTTCAACATGCTTCCACAGTTAACAGTTTCAGACACATTGCTGATGTGGAAACCAGTGACAAGTGATGTTCTTCAGCGGTCAATTCTGGGAACAGTGCTGTTTAACATCTTTGATGGAGATGGACAGTGCGATAGAGTGCACCCTCAGCAAGTTTGCTGATGATACCAAGCTCAGTGGTGTGGTTGACATGCTGGAGGGAAGGGATGCCATCCAGAGGGACCTGGACAGGCTTGAGAGGTGGGCTTATGCAAAACTCCCAAGTTCTTATCCTCAGGGCTGCTCTCCAGCCATTCTTTGCCCAACCTGCATTTGTGCTTGGGATTGCCCCATACCAGGTGCAGGATCATACGATTGGCTTGGTTGAACTTCATGAGGTTTTCATGAGCCCACCTTTCAAGCTTGTCCAGGTCCCTTCCCTCCAGCATGTCAACCACACCACAGAGCTTGGTGTCATCAGCAAACTTGCTGAGGTGCACTCTATCTCAATATCCATGCCTCCGACAAAGATGTTGAACAGCACTGTTCCCAGTACTGACCCTTGTGGAACACCACTTGTCACTAGCCACCACTTGGATATTGAGCCATTGACCACAACCCTTTGAGTGCAGCCATCCAGCCTGTTCCTTATCCACCAGGTGGTCCGTCCGTCAAATCCATGACTTTCCAATTATGAGACCAGTATGTCGTGTGAGACAGTGTCAAATGCTTTGCTCCTTCCTAACTAACAATATCAAATTTTTACCTGTTTTTATGTCCCTGGAATAATGCTAACAGCTTTACAAATTCAAACATCTAACTCCTGTCATCATGACAGTGCCCAGGATGAATCCCATTTAAATTGCAGGAGATCACTCAGTTCTGATCAGTGCCCAGTTTCTTTTGCTGCAAATCTGTTATGAGCACTGTTTGACAAATTTCTTGTCCACTAAGCTTCTAAATAAGATGGAAAAAAAAATACAGTAGTAGGAATCTTTTGGTGATAGTTTAACAGATTTTATTTCTCTGATTTACTGACGTACTAGGACATTTAGAGAATGTGGAGATCTGCAACTGGAAGAAACCAATCGTGAGCTACACATTATTAGATCTGAAAAATCACGACTAGTTTATGCTTATAGGGCAACTTAGGTCAGAACTATTTCTTGTTTTGAGTAGGAAGTTCTCTGGAACAGAAACTGCTCAGTATCTCACAAACTGAATGACTGTATGCAGAGTTTTTAATAATAACTGCCTGCATTGAAAATTATTTATCTACATTAAGGAGACTTATATTGGCACTGATCTTTGGCTTTCATAAAATATAAGCATGAATAAATAATTATGAATAATGGATAAATAATTTCTCATAAAGCAACTGGACAATTCCACATACTCATTCTGTGAAACAGGTTTTAATCTCATTTCATGATACTGTGAGGTGCTTAGGTTGGATTTTATTTTGATCAGTTTTTCTGTAAATTATGCAATACTAGTTGACTCTATAATTTAGTTAGTGATAGGGCATCACTTGTTATGCTCTATTTAAATCACCAGTCACAGTATACTCTCTCCTATGAAGGTATTGCTTCTTCATTTGACATATACAAAGCATATATACATATATATATATATACTAATTGAAGTAGTCAGACTGATTCTTACATGCCACCTTGTGGAAAATCAATGAAACTTTCTTACCCAGCAGCTGATACTAGAAATTCTGAAGTCACAAAGAACTGTTGGGATTTATAAAAATAGCTCTTAGAAAGAAAGATAAAATATTGCTTCAACAAGGTACGGCTGCTCTTAATACATTTAACAGTATCTGTTAGCTAAAACAAAAAACAAAATGGAAAAAATAGGGCATACGTCTCACTGAGGTTTCCTCCCAGCTTATTATCACCATGGATTTCTTTAAATATGGCCAAAACACACTTCAGAGCTGAAACAGCTAAAAGGTGTCATTCTTAACCAGTGGCCACAGTGGAAAATGTGTTTATCTAGTTAATAAGAAGTGGCTTTCAAGCAAAAATAAAGCTTTTAATACAGTATTTTAAAAACATAATTACAGTACCAGTGTTCAGCCATCACTCAGATGTCCTTTATTGTACTTGCACAGCTCCACTGCAATGTCTGACATAATCTGCTGGTAAAATATTGAAGATACGTAGTTTACATGTTAAACAATACAAGACCTCAGCATTAAATTTTAAAAGTGTTGACCATATGAAAGTTCAGGTTCCACAGGAGAAATCAGAAAGATTTCAGCAGAGGTAAAATCTCACAATTTTATATTACATATAAAATAGAAAATGTTTCCAGTCTTACTTTCTCCACAAAATTGCATCGCCTTCTCCAAGTGAACTGTGAGTCCTTCAAACAGGTATCCAGAAGGTATTTTGCACACACAAAAAAAAAACCTTTCAGCAGGATTATTATGCTTTCTTCTTTGTTTAGATAAATGCACAAAAATGGGTATATTTAATATGTGTTTTTATTATCTTAAAGGATAATGCTGACATTAAAAAGAGTCTAGCAAAAATGCAGGAAAGATTACTCTCCACTTCTCAAAGAGGTTTTGATCAGAGACTTTAGAACTTTGCATTTCAAAAACTGTTAAAAATATGACTTGGTACAATCTTGATGATATTGTTTATCACATTGTTAATTACAAGAACTGTTGATGATCATGCAAGCCACGAAGATAGTAGCTAAGGTAATATAATTCACATCTTGAAGGTCCTTAAAAAGCTATTAAGACAAATGATGTAGAGCATCATAGCAGTAACTAAGGCTGGAACTGGAAAATAATGCACTACCATGTCAACTAGAGTGACCAGCAAGTTCTTGTATTGCACCGCAGATGGTTTCAATGAAACTAATGGAATAGTTCTGTGATAAATAAGAAGAATTTACTCGTTCAGCAGTGTTTAACCCTGTCTATTTTTCCAACTACCTTTCAAACTAAAGCTGCATTATTTCTCCCAACCTATAAGTATTTGTTTTCCTAATTACATGTGTTTAAAAGACTTTGCACATGCCTTACATATTGAGTAGTAAGTAGTCAAATTATGGTAAATTAGGGGTGATATTTTATTTCTTTACAAAAATAATGTAAATATGGAGTGAAACATATCTGATGTGCATGTAATTTCACTTCTTGGTATGCTAAGAAAAAAGATTTGAATTTCCATATGACCCCTTCAGTTGCTGGGGAGGGGGTAGTTACGTGGGCTTTTTACTTGTATTTTTCTTAACAGTACATTGCCAAAAATATTCCAGTCTCCCAAGGGCTCTAATGAAAGGCTATGTGTAGGTTAATGGATTATATTGAAAATTCAGCATGTTCAAATGTGAAAGAAGGGGGTGTGGCTTTTCTCTTTCAATTTCTTCACATCTTTTATTCTCCCCGAACCAAATGGCTCACTAATGCATTTAGAGCTCTCTCCTGTTGAAAGCAGCTGTGGCTCTGGCTGTGAAACAGCCCAACCTACTCAACGGTTGCCCTTCTCCCACTTCCTACACCTACCACCCTTTCCTTGCCAGAGCGCCTGTATCACCCAGCTGGCTGCACACAGAGGCCTGAAAGAGTTTGGGACCCTTTTTTCTGGCCTTCCTGGCTAGAAAGATAAATAACAATTCACAGCCTCCCCAGAAGTCTGAAAGTTCAGAATAAATCTTCCTCTCTTCAGATTGCTTGTGTTTCTTAGCACAGATGCAGGAAAAAGGCAAAAGCTCCCACAAGTCAGGAGGACTTCTGAGGAAAATGAGGAGAGAACAAGCTGTATATAAATGCCAGAAAAATACAGAGAAAGACACAGAAATTCTTCTTTGGAGGACTAACTCACTGCTCCAAATGCATAGAGTCTCCCCAAGTCAGCTGCCTGACCTATTGTAGAGGGAAATAATTTCTTCCAAAGCACCTACATGATACTTTACCATTTCTCTGCAAGTCATTCTAAATAGGTTCAAGCCCCAATGCTCCTGAAGGGTTTTTCTTGAGGAAGTAGCTGAAGATGTAAACTACTGAGAGTATATATTCTTAAAAGTCTGTCTATGAAATTTGGAAATCCTTTCTCCAAATTTTAGCCTAACTACATCTTGAGATGTTCTTGAGTAAGATTTCTCTGGAGAAAGCCAGAAAGATTAACACTTGAAAGACACTTTCAATATTCATATATATCAATGATCAAAGCAGTAACTGTAGGATAAAACAATCTTTATACCTTCAGTAATATGCCTGTCAAAATTATTATTTTCTAAGTGATGTGTAACTTTCAACTTAATAATTTGAAGTATAATGTACATATTTGTTTCTCATTCTCTGTGGCTTTTGTACAAGATTTACAGTGTTTACTTGTGAAAACAGAAACTGAATCCCACAAACACCTACTCTAAACTTCTCCCTGGGAAGCTCTTCAAGCAGATTGACAAATACTGTATTTCTCTTCTAAAACTTGGTTAAAACTGATCATCACTAAAAGGCTTCTGTGAGCCTTCTTCAATAAGTTATAGAATCATAGAATTGCACAAGTTGGAAGGGACCTTTCAGATCATCTAGTCCGACCACCAACTATCCTTCTCAGCAAACCACCTAATGAAGAAACAGCCTGATCATGTCCTGGACATACTCCTTTCTAAATGCAAGCTTTTACAAGGATTGTTAGGTAGTGGGGACCTGTGATCATATCTGAAAAAGGGCAAAACTATTGCGACAGAAATCATCCAAAATGTGATGCTATCAGACACCGACCTCCTTCCTGAGATCTGCCAGATTATTTGCCCTGAAATATTCTCCCACCGCAAAAACGCACAGTTGGAAGAGCCATGCTATAGTGTAATAAGATACATTTCTTTATGCAAGGTATTGCAAGTTTGTGAGCAGCCACATGTCAGAATGGTTTCAATAAATCCCCTGACAAGGAGGTTAATATTTAATATATGAGGGAGGAATTTTCAAAAGACTAGAAACAGTCTATATACAGTCTAATACAGTTGAACCTTTATGAGGTTCAAGAAACCAAATCCTGGGCTGATCTGAAATAGTCAATAATATCTTACTCAGCTGCTCTCTCTTCTTCTCTCCACAATCTTATGCAAAGAAATAAGATGTAATTGAAAAATTCTGCACCTGGTTATCTATATATAGCGTAGATAATGAACTGACCACTAAAAGTAGCTTGCTAAAATGCACTCTACTTGCATATATTTTAGATGCTGAGTAATTAATCTCTATTTGAAATCCCATTATGACATTTAACAGCATCAGGAGAGCTGGACATTAAATCACTTAAGATACCATCTGGTTAAAAAATGAATTGGTGAAATTATTTTCAAGGCTTGACCATGGGAAGACTGATGCATTCTCCAATGAAATTCATTAATTTAGTCTGGCTTGCTAGAATGACCCATATATATATATATATATATATATGTATATATATGTATAAAAATATGTGAGCTTCCTGATTATGATTTGTAGTACTACAGGGAACCCAGCAGGATTTTTCAATATGCCAAACTTACAGAGAGGTCTGCTGAAATCCCAGCTATCGTTTGAACATTTGGGTGACCTTTCCCCCTCTAACTGTATGATTGATCATTCCCTTGCTCTTTTTTTCACATAAAGTAATTTTAATGTAACGATCTTCAAGAAAACAAAGCAAAACTAGGTTCTTTATATAAAATAATTACATTTATATGCAAGCTTTATTGCACTATAAACAGCAATTTTATAACAATAATTTTGAGTCTCAGTATTCTTGCTCTTATATCTAGCTACCTCACAAATTTTCACTTTCATTTGGATAGACAGCTCTAGCACTTGGTAGATAAGCAATTCTCCCCATAGAACATACTCAGAGGGGCTAAGTGTCTTCTCAGGTCCTAGCAACCCAGCAAGATTGACATGCAAGGGAGGAAATTTGCTGTTGCTTGAAATATGACACTGTACGCATTTCCTCAACTGGTAAGCTGTTAATACTAGGTTTGCCCATCCTACTTTCAGCAGCATGTTTTGGAAGATGAAATTATAATAAAATACTTTTATTTTTTTTAATTGATTCAGTCTTTCACAAAGTTTCCCACTATGGTCTGGCTTTTTGATTTAAACCTTCTGTCATAAAAAGTCTTTTAAGTACTCAAAACTCACTGGTCTTTTTTTTCTAGCCTCATGTTTCTCCCCTAAAAATCACGGTTGCTAAGATATGTGTGTCTGAAACACACACTCTCAACCTGCTCTCCTTTAGTCTACTTTCTTTACTGCAGTACTTTCCAGGAAGCCAGGCAAAATCTGAAGAACCTATTCTGCTTCACAAGCAATTTTTATTTTCTTCATTTATTTTCTTCCTGTATAATATGGTCTATGGTATTTTGTTATTATATGCAACATCATGAATTTATCACAATGAATCTTATATTTTACTAAGATCTGATAGTTTGTCTTGATTTTTAGGAAAGGTTGTTTACAGCTCAGGGACATATAAGGTGATATTCATATAGAAAATACTCTTATTCTATTACTACCATAGTTCATTCCTTGTGTTGTTAACAACAGGAGCAAAAACAGGCTCTGATGGTCTCTCTATTGTCATTTCTTCATGATTACTTGTTCATCTGCAATAAAACAGAACTATTCTACACATGCTTGGAAGCTTTTGCTTCCAAAAGTGCAAACTTTTCCAAAGAGTTCAGTTCATTAGATCAAAGGCTTTCATCAAAATAAAAGAAACAGCTCTTGGCTCCTTTGAACAGAGGTATTTTAATTTTTTCAGTTGTACTTTATGTGGAGTAAATCTAGTGGATTAAGTCAGAGAGAACTGGACCACAACAGAGACAATGATATAAACAGGATAATACCTCAGAGACATTTAACAATGGAGACAAGAAACTTAAATTTCAGGCTGGAAAAAAGCACAAGAGTTGTGTATAAATTATAGGTGTTATTTTGACTAGACTTTAAAAACAAACCCCAACAACAAATAAAGATAAGGCAGATAAACCAGTAAAAAAAAAAGCTTAGAGGTTCAACTTAGCCTTGGATGAGTCAGTCCACAGACTCACAGAACTGCTGAAGTTGGAAAGGACCCTGCAGGCCATCTGGTAGAAAGCCAACTCAGAGAGGGGTCAGCTAACTCGAAGAGCATTAAGACATTGCCTCATTGAGTTTTGAGCATCTCCAGTGACCCACATTTCTCAGTCACTCTGGATAATCTGTGTCAGTGTTCCATCACCCTCATGGTGAATTCTTTTTTTCTAATATTTGGTCAGAATGTCCCTTGCTGCAGCTTGAGGCTCTTGCCTCCTGTCCTGCAGTCATGCTCTTCTGAGAAGCCTGGGTCTACTTCCCCTTCGTCCTATCATAGGAAGCAACAAGATCTCCCTTCTCACCTCACAGCTGAACAAACCCAGCTCCCTCAGTCTCTCTTTGCACATCAAGTACTCCTGCTTCCAACGATCCTGGCAGTTCTCCATTGGACTTGCTCCAGTAGTCGCTATTTTTCTTTTTCAAGGGAGCCCAAAAGCAAAATATTGCCACATCACATGTTGAACAGAGGGGAATGATCAATCCCCCAACCTGCTGGCTACACTATTGCTCATAGAACCCCACCACTTCCCCTTCCCTTTCTAAGAAACTGGTTTAATGATTCTTCCTTTCAAATTTAAAAAAAAAAAAAAATGTTCTAAGTAACAGTTGTCTCATGATTTTAAGAAAGTGATATACATTTATATTTAAATACCTGGACATGACAAGTGCCCATGTGGATCCACAGAAAAAATGAACTCCTTGGTGGCAATATTCAAATCTTGGTAATGAGCTACACATTTCAAAATGTAAATCTCAGAAAAGAGAAAAAAAAGGAATAGAATAGGAGAAACCATATCTCAGAGCCGATATGTTGAAGATGGATTTGAACTTTTTATCTTACCTTTTTGAGATAAAAGGAGCTACTGGAGCAGTGAAACTGAGAGGATCCTAACGGAAGAGGAGCTTTGGTGGATGGAATGCCAAATCAGAGGGTTTTCATTGTAAGATTTTTGTAATAGTACAAAATTTGAAAACAGAGTTTCAGTGGCAAAATCATCAAGAAAATATGCAAAGAACAGTATTATTACTGTTTATTCCTACTAGGAATGTGACTTTTAATGTGAAATAATTTATGAAATTGAAATACCTTAGAGAAAGTCATTGTAACACAAATTGCAGTTTCATTGTATTGTGGAGACACTGTATTGATGTACACTCTCCACAATACAACAAAACTATAATCTGTATTATAACTGATCTTTCAATACACATTCAGCCTGATATGATAATATTTGTGAACTTAATGTAACAAAGATAAGATAGCAATGTGAAACTTTGCAACTACCATAATATGTTCCAGTAAAAAGTTTGACTTTCTACATTCATAAATAGCAACCAAAAAGACAGTACATATTGTCTTGTATGGATAGTATGCATTATGTATTCTCTACCACAACTAGATTCAAAATGTAGCATCTTACCTGTAACCTCAGGTGTGGTATCACCAAAATAAATAAGGTCGTTTTAATTTCATTATGGTAATAGATTACTTTTGTTCTGATCTTCTAACCCTCTTAATTGTTATTCACATGATGAATAAATAACATTTTTAATTTGAATTATCTCTGAATTTGTTTCATTTATGTATCAACAAATATTTAAATGGGAACACAGGATTTAAATGCAGTTAAATTAATTAATATGCATTTATATTCAGTCACCACAATATATGTAAACAAATGTGTTCCTCCAGGTTTGAAAGAAATCATATTCCCTGTTATGCAAATAGCTTGGAAAAAATAAGCCACTACAAAAAAAAAGGAGGCTTTTCATTTAACCTAGCAAATGCAGTATTGCCAGTGGGGATGAAGAAATCAAATATGAGCAAGCAGATCCTGCAATTTGCAATTGTGGAGATATTTTTTTTTAAAAAGCTCTGCAGAGAATAATGTACCACTTGGCCACCATCTTCCATGGAGCTATCTACGCTTAGACCACCTAGGTAAAAATAAGGCAATGGGACAAAACCTAAAAAGGTCTTTTCTACATTAGAACAGAGCCTGGAGGCCCTCAGCAGAACTAATTAGTTGAACAACTCCAACTTTAAGAAGTTCAAGGAGGGATGTGCTTAACTGTCTGGATGTAACCCGCAGAGTCTCTGAACCAGCAGCAGCCGGAGTCTGCCGGGCTCTGTGTCTCAGCCAGCTCTGCACATGCCTGGCTACATCTGCACCTGGGTTCTCCTTTTGCCTTCACATCACAGAATCCCAATAAACAGCAGGGCAGCTGATACTTGGTCACATGCTTTCTATGTCAAACTGGACTGAGAAGCTGAATTCAAGGGTGGTTTAAATTTTTCTGCCATGAAAAAGGAAGTAATTTTTAAAAGGCCGTACAAAATTGCTGCTTTCAAGATTGCCAGTCTCAGACAAATCTGTCTCAGGTCAGAGTAATTTTCTGATTTGTAATGAACAGCTATGGCATTGGTTTCAGTTTTATTCCTTAGGTGGTTTTGCTTAGAACGACTGCAGATCTAAAATAATCAATTAATTTTAGTAAAACTAAGCCCTTCCTGCAGATTTGTTATACTCCACTGCCATATCTCAGTTGCCATCCTCCACCTTCATTCCATATTAGCCTCCCCCAGCTCCAGGAAGCATCATAAAAAGGATTATTGAATTTTGTTGTACTAAAATGTCATATCTTTCTCTCTGTTTTGACGCTTTCTTGATCAATAAGTTGTCAACACAAAAAAAGATGCAGCTATTTAACTTTCTGAGTACAAAGGAAAAATATGAGCTGTTATTGGATTTCTGAAAGACCAAGCAGTGGGACATGCAGGAAGCAGCCCATGATTGTGGGCAGCCTTAGTGAGATCAAACGGGACAGATGAGGCAGAGATGCTATGTATTTGTACATGAAGCAAGAAAACAAGGTTGAAGAAAATGTTCTTACCATCTCATGGCTTCTATGGATGCTCAAATTTCTCTCTTACAATTCAAGATGCAGTGAAAGAGGAAGCAAATCTGGTCATACCACTATAACAACTGAGCTTTGCTATTTTCTTGCTTATTTATGGGTTGTCCATACTCAAATTTCCAAAAAATTGGGACACAGGCAAAACCAACTGCCTATTATCTGCAGTTTGTACAAGATAGCAGTATCTGACAATTCAAAGTAATACGTTCTACTGTTATGATCTGTGGTCCAAATATCCTCTTGTTTTGCTTCACTGATAACACAATCAGGCAAAAGTCATTTATCCTACCAGTGTTCAGCCTGTTGCTGGTGCACAAAATGGAACTTGCATATCTGATGCTTCCTGTTGCATCACCATTAGAGCATCCAGTTTCTCTGTGAATGCCACTTTGTCACTCCTGAGAGAATCACCTGAGGCTGCTGATTTTCAGACATTAGAGTATGTGTTAGGTATGCATTTCTATCTCTCATGGTAAATGAGAATTTTTGGTTTGATCTTTGGAGTTAGGTTCTTAGCTACTTCAGATGTCAACAGTAAAATAAACCATGTGTATGTGGCTCTAACAACCTGATGTTCCATTCCTTTGCAGTTACAGAAATATTGCATCAGATTCCCTCCAAGGTCAGTGAGTCCTTGGGAAAGCAGCCAGTTAAACGGGGCCTCAGGAGAGTCTTTTCCAACTCCATCTACAGAATGCAAAGGTAGCAGCAGAGCTCCCTTGTTACATGTTCACCACTTTAAGTCTGATTACACTTTTAAAATGCTCACTGTTGTGGAACTTTGATTATTTTCTTAATGAATAACTGCACTATATCATTTTCCACAAGTTACAGATGAGCTTTCTCCATTTCCTTAGTACATATAGGGGATTATACAAGATAACTCTATTTTGCTTTAATTTTATTTAGATAAGATCCTGCTTTCCATTAGAAATTTTAAGGAAGGAAAAATAGACAGTGGAATTCAAGCAGAATTCTGACAAAAAAATTGTAATGCAAACTGATTTAAATAGTCTGAGTCTTTTAACATGTACTGGTTAAACAATCCTTAGCACTGGCAAGCTGGGGGAAGACTGGTTTTGGAAATGGGCTTAGGGAAACAAATTAGGTCCAGACACAAATCCATGTTTTCTGTCTTTAGTCTTACTTGTTTTCCATTTCTAACAGAGGAGGAGGAGTTTCTTCACATACCATTTTCTTCTTCAGCATCATACTGACGTTCCACTCCTTTGACTACTGGCAAAGTCACTAAATCAAAACCTGTGAATAAACTTCATATCACAAGCTACATACCTATTTTAATTACTTTTCCACATGCTGAGAATATCTGCAGGGTGATTAATATAATTTGGCTTCATATAAAATCAAGCTAATGAGAAATAATATCTTCCCAAGCTTTTCACCCAGAGAATGTAAGTCTTTACTAATAAAAAGAAAGAAAAAAGTAGGATTACTACACAGAATAAAAACTACAGCTGTTACATATACATTAGAATTCATTTGCACATTAAGAAACTTACAAACCCTAAACAAAATGGCAGTATGTAATTACATCTAGATATTTAGTACTGTCTTATAAAGAACAAGGAATGTTGGGAAATTGACTCCTCTCACACTTTTGGTAGTTTTAGTTTTTAAATACAGGTATCTTACACCCAGTTCTCTGGATCTAGAAATCTAGCAGTGAGGATTCAGGTTCTTAATGTTGGATGTTCAAGAGAGGACTTTTCAGTTTTCAATTTCCATTCTTCCTTACTTCTTTTCAGTCCTCTTCAGCTAGATGGAAGGGCTATTTTACTGGAACATCCACATTTACTTTATTATCATGGTATACAATACCAGTAATATCCAGGGAAGAATAATACATGCAAAATACGTCTGAAGAGACAGAACCTGGAAAGGTGATATAAATAGCCATAACTAAGATGTGATAAGTAATAATAGTAAACCATTAGCAAAAATAGTTGGAATGCTTTTCAATCTACAAAATATGCAGGTAGGTTATGACAGAAACTCTTTTACTTATTATTTGGAATAAAATTAATTTGGTGTATCATGCTGTCGTGGTTCTGACAAGGAGAATTTAACAAGATTCAATAATTTCTGTGCCAAAACCAGTCTGCTTTGTTAAGTGCACTGCTGAGCCACCAAACACAAATGGGACAGAATACACAGAAATCAGACACAAAACCCAGCATGTAGCATCCCTCAATAGTGAGCAGCAAGAAACAAGACATTTTAAGGATGTAATTTATCTTAAAGCAAACATTTCAAACAGTGCAAATAAACCTTACTTTAGAAGAGTTGCCTTTCCTCTAAGGGGAGTCTAGGCAACCAGAGTGGGATTCAGTCCAAGATTACGACCACCTAAATCTAGGTAGCTAAGGTGGTGTACTCTGCAGAGATACAGACAAATCTTAAAGATCACCACCAGATCCTAAACAGCAATTCACCTCTCCAACCACTAGATACAGGACTGAGATGTGCAATGCTGGCAGTTAGGGCCATTTTACCTGCCAATGTGTATCCTAGGTATCAGACTGTCCTGGTTTGAGGTAAAACGAACCAATTTTCTGTTTTACAGTTTTACTTTCTTAGCTAGGCCTCTTCTAACTAGCTAAACTCTGAAATTAACAGCACATTGTTCAGAGCTGTTCCATCTCGCAGTGATAAGACCTGATTATACCAAGGGATGGTATGCAGAGAGGCCCTTGTTTAGACTTATTGCTGGAAGAACCAAGGTCAGATAATTTTCGTTGTTTTGCCCGTTGGAGGGTCCCACCTTCAAGGAGGAGTGGACAGGACAGGTGACCCAGAACTGACCAACAGGGGTATTCCATCCCATCCGCACCATGCCCCGTATAAAAGCTGAAGGATCAACAGGTCAGCCCATTCGCGCCCCTTCACCTTTTCTTCGATGGCTGACATCCAAGGAGGACTCTGCCTGTTCGTCTGCCTTTGATCCTGATCCGAGCGTTCCTGACTCCAGATCTGGAATACAGCTCCTGTCGATCACTGAGTCCAGTTTGGGACTTTTCCTGAAGCCTGCTGGTGACGTGGTCGTCATCCTGGGAGCTTGATACGGTTTTGTATATACTGTATACTCCCTTTTTTCCCTTTTTCCTAAATTTCCTTTTTATTATATTACTTATATTTTCATTAAAGTAGTTCAGCTTGTTCTAAACTCTTGAATCTCTTTAAGTCCTTCCTCTCCTCTCTGACCCAAAGGGGGGAGGGGGGGACATCTGTCACTCAGGTTTTGGTAAATTTGGCTGAAACCACGACACAGACCGAGAAGCAAGAAGGTGCAAATCTTGCTAAAGTGTGTCATATTTGCCACCTCCGTGTCAAAGCTTAGATAAGAAGAGTGTTTCAAATGACACTAGGAAAAATACCTTTAGGAAACTGAATCCTGTCCTAGCCATGCCTGTCCCTGCCCTGCAATGATCTAATTACACGAACAAAAGACAGTATAGCAAAGTCAAATGCTTCAATGATTTTCCCACCCTTTTTAAAGTGAGAAAGAATGCACCATATTCCAGAACGGTGTATGTTGAACCATGATGAGGAATGCTCTGAGACTCTGGAAAAGGTCTGAAGCCACTTCCATGAGCCACCCCATAACTAAGAAATTTGACTTTCTGAGCAGGATCTTCAGCAGGGGTTTGAGATTGATTGACCAGACATTGTTGAGATTCACACAAAGGAAGTCCATGCAGACATTAGATGGCACATGCCACACTGCTCTGCGTTAAAAGGCTCTTTGCCTCACTCTCCTTGCTTAGTTCCTCCATGTAAGGTAACACAGGAGGAGCTGTTGCTTCCTAAAGAAAAGTTTATGAGAAAGTCTCACCATTGTTAATAGTTTTTCTGATATTGGAGTACAGGGTGAAAAAAATTCCCTGGGTTGATCAGGCAAGCACTAATATGGGCTAAAGCAAGCAGTATTTGAATAAGCAAATATTAACAAACTGCTTCTAAATACGTGTTGCAGAACTTAAGTTTAAAAAAAAAAAAAAAAAAAAAAAAAAAAAAAAAAAAAAAAAAAAAAAAAAAAACAACCCAAAACCCAGACCCTCACTGAACCCTTGACAACAGTAAATACAACTTTTCCCAACTAAGAAATTTGCAAATATTAAAAGTAGGATGTGTTAATTTTCAGTTTCTGTTAAACAGACTGGATGAAGATCCTAGTTGCTCAAGCTTAATCATTTCTACGTCTCTTCAGCTGAATTCACTACTTCATGTGGAACAAAACTAATCCTTTCCATTTTCTAAGACTTTGTAGAAGCACGTCTTCTAGTTCAGCAAATGTGACTGGTGGAGCATATATTCAGAAAATGGTTTTCTTTCTTTCTCCTTGTGGAAAGTTAGTAGTGTCTAGCCTGAGTATTAACCAAATGGATTTTCTCCTCCTGCGACTGTCTTTGGCTCTGTCAACTGTCATTACAAAC
Organism: Pedionomus torquatus; assembly: GCA_013398155.1. NCBI lineage: Eukaryota > Metazoa > Chordata > Aves > Charadriiformes > Pedionomidae > Pedionomus > Pedionomus torquatus. The sequence continues at coordinate 396,754 of VZRU01009547.1, read as the reverse complement.
TAGTGAGAAAATTGTGTCTCCCTTAATTAGGTGTTCCACCAATTGGCTTCATCTTCCTCTGTCTATCACACTGATCTTCATTATACTGAAGCAGTGAAGACATTTACATATCATTTGACTCCCTATTGCATCTGCTGGACATGATTTACTGCAATCTCTTAATTTCCAATCAGACAGTTTAAGTGTAGACTCACATTTAAAACTGCCCTAAAATGACCGATTTCCTCATTCTTAAAACAACTGTTTTAGCGCTTAAATTTATTTATAATCTTTATTGCGTATCATTTTATCATCTGAAGGTACTCATCTGATTGCAAAAGTCTGGCCAAATAAAATGCTTGCAACCACTAAGACACTCCCAGGAGAAACTTCACTTTCACAGACATCATCTCTTTTGCTTCTTGCCCACTACATGCAAAATACACACGCGTGGTCAGAAGGGGATCCTATGTACAGAATTTCTATGAATGAGTCACAGGCATGGGTTAACACTGACCCAGTATAAAGATCTGCTGTCAATCAAAAAATGAAAATGAATTTATATAAAGGTCATGCCCCATATTTTTCATAGAATCTTACAAGAGTTTATACAAAAAAACCCCTATGATTGCTCTACTTTTTCAGTGCTTGGATTTTTTTAGATTAGAATTCTAATCCATATTAACTTTCCTCTCTAAAACTTTAGAACTAATTTCAAAGAAATTTCTTCTATTCAAAGGCAGGTAATGTTCTAAGTTTTATGAAGTTATAAATACTGTGAGTGAAATTTTGGATCCATTGAAGTAAATTGCTAAATTACCTTTGACTTCAAAAAGTTCAGGAACCTAAGAACAGGAACCTCTCTTCTGTTCTAACATTTTCTTGAAAATCTGTATTTTCTTACCACTGGCTTGCAACTTCTGTACATAAATATTAATCCATACATTTCTCTTTTTATAAACATGCATACAGGGAAAGCATAAATATACATGCTAATGTATACTGTCTAAGATGAAGATTACTTTTTTTTTTTCAATAAACTACTTCTGAGATAAAGGTGGTGCTTAGGGAACTGGCCAGTGTCACTGCAAAGCCACACTACAAGATCTTTGGAAGGTAGTGGCAATTGTGGGAGGTTCCTGCTGACCGGTACAACAGAAGGGAAGGGTAAGAAGGAGACTGAGGAACTACAAGCCAGCCATTCTCACATCAGTCCCTGGGAAGGTTATGGAGCAAATCCTCCTGGATTCTTTGGTGTATATGGTGGACTGGAGGTGACTGGGAGCAATCAGCATGGATTCACAAATGGCAAGCCCTGCTTGAGCAACCTGACAACTTTCAGTAAAGAGATGATCTGCCACACAGCTGATGGGAAAGCACTGGGTGTCATTTACCCTGTTGTTACTGAAGTTTTCAGGGTGGTCTCCCATAGTATCCTTTAAGAAAAGTGGTGATACAATTTCAATAGCTGAACTGTAGTGCAGATAGAAAAATAGCTGGACTGTTGCACTTAAAGTATTGAGATTAACGGTATCTGAGTCCAGCTGGTATCGGTGATCCCTCGGGATCCCTACTGGGGAAGATATCTTTTTTAAAAATCTGAATAAAGACAGAATGCACCACAAGGAAGCTGCGGAACAGAGCAAAATGGAGAAATGGGCTCACAGGAACCTCACAAAGTTCAACAGGCACAAGTACAAAGTCCTGTGCGTGGGACGGAATAACACCAGGCAACAAAATTGGCAAGGGAGCTCAGTTTTAGCTGAAAAATCGAGCAACAAATGCCAAGTTCATTATTGGCCTGCATTAGGCTGAGTAAGGTCAGTAGGTTAAGGGAAGTGATTCTTCTGTATTTACCACCTGAGACTGCATCCAGAGTTGTCTGTTTTGGAATCCCTAATACAAGTGAATCAGGGAATCCCACTTCAGAGCCACCAAGATGATTAGGGAGCTGGAGCACGACATACAAAGAAAGGCTTGGTAACAACATGAGTTTATTCAAGCATAAGAGAAAACTAAGGGAGTGCATTTGACCACTGCCTTCACTCAGCAAAACACTCTAAGAACATTTTGTCCCTCTAGACATAACAAATGCAACATAACTAAATTTTTATTCAAGCAATACTAGGATATAAACCTTGATCCTGATCCTGTGAATTCATGCACCAGTACAGGCCTGGAGTGGCCGGCTGGAGAGCAGTTTTGCAGAAAAGGACTTGGGAACCTGGCGGACAACAAGGAGACTGTGAGCCATCAATGTTCCCTTGTGGCAAAGAAGACCAACTGCCTCCTGGGCATGTTAGGAGCACTGCCAGCAGGTCAAAGGAAGTGATCTCTCCCTTCCGCTGGGCACTCATGAGGGAGATCTTGTTTTCTTGGTCCAGTTCTGGGCCTCTCAGTACAAAAAAAACCCCACAGACATCCAGAAGCAACTATGGCAAAGGACTACTAAGATGATTTAGAGACCAAAGCATCTGACGTATGAGTTATTACTGCCCAGCTTGCAGAAGAAAATGATCAGGGGGATCTTAACAATGTTTAGAAAAATCCAACGGGGAGAGCGAAGAGGACAGGGCCAGGCTCTCCTCACTAATGCCCAGTGACAAGACAATGACATCAGGCACAAATTGGTATAAGAAATTCCAATTAAATGTAAGAAAAAGCTCTTCTGTTGGAAAGGTAGTAAAACACTGGCATAGGTTACCCACAGAGGCTGTGGAATCTTCATCCTTGGAGATGCTCAAAACTTAACTGGACTAGGTCCTGGGCAACCAGCTCTAGGTGACCCTGCTTCAAGAAAGAGTAAAGTAGATGTTCTCCTGAGGTGCCTTCCTGCCTGAAGTGCTCCGTAATTCTGTGAACAATAATGTAGATAACAACATAAAATCTGTGAGTGTGCCAGAAAATTGCAAGATTACCTCTTCCCTATAACATTCATGTTCTGAAAACCATAAAAAGCAGCTTTAACACAATAATTGACTCAAGGAGTCAAATAGGTTTCTCAGAAAATCAACAGTGCCAGTGCACCACTTGATAAAACACACCTTCATGGACTTTGAAACAGAATCAATAAAAATCTCTTTGAAGTGAAAAAGACAAGTTTAGTCTGACAAAGTATCATGTGGCAACATGTCACTGAACAAACTCAATCATTTGAAGTTTTACTTCAGAAGAATATTAGCTTCCACACTCTTTTTCCTGTCTGGGAGGACAATAGGAACTTTATCTGAAAAAGCGTGCTCTACCTCATGCCTTAATTCATCATAGCCTGTGTGAGAAAGCAACATGCAAAACAGAACAAACACACTCTTATCCGACCTTGGGGTTTTTGAATAATCTGTATTTGTAGAATATAGCATGGACTTCTTTTACTACCTACAAATACTCCTCAAAAATCTATGCTTAACTTCGCTTTCTGACATTCTCCCTTTCAAGATTAATATTTTAAATTAAAAATATTTAAAAGAAAAAATCCTTCTGAAATCCTCTAAATCATCTGAAACAATACTTTCGTATAAAAATGGCAAGTAGCAGGAAGTTTTGAGTAGACAGTATTCCCTTTGACTAACAGTATTTGTTCCTTTACAGGAAATTTTTTGCACAATAGTTTTGCTGAAGATGACCAGCTTGTTATACAGATAAAGACAATACAGACTAAAAGCTATGGTACAGATCTAGTGGGAGCAATAAGCCAAACAAACTAGTTTTATTTCTGAGGGGATTTGTCTTTAGTAGTTATTTTACTTATACTATTATGATTTTGGAGCCTACTAACTTCTGAATGCTTAATTCTGTAGAATATGATTCCTGTTACAGTTTGTGTATCAAGGCTGGTTGTTACGTTACAACGAATGTCACATTACCATTTTAGTTTCTGAAGTTCCTGCAAAAAGTTCCATCATGCATCATATGAAAATAAGGAAACTTGTTAATATGATATTTTATTATGTAATGTGTAGGTTCTGGGTTTTCCATGTGGTCTTTTTGAATTGTAGAGTAGGTCTTCCCTGTTGGGAAATCTGCTGCTTTTACAGTAGGTTGAATGTGGTATATTACAGGGGAAAGACACTAATCCCCTTTTCATGCAACATTTACATTTGCTCCTCCATGCACGATTCACTTGGAATACACTGACTGAATCTGTATCTGGTTATTCTGTATGGGAAAACAAGCCAGACCCAGGAGCTTACTATCTACCACAGACAGCACATCTAAAATATTTTAATATAATAGAAAATACTATGAGTTTAAGGCTACATAACCATCTTGCAGCAGCCATCTCTTAGCTTATATATTAAGCAAAACCAGATGGACGGTGAGAACTGGTGAAGAATTGGTAATTTGTGAAATACACACAACATGATTGAGTACAGAAAGCACAGCATGGGAAAGGCAGAGAGATAAGAGGAAAAACAGTGCAAATAAGGTAGAGGATCAGCAAAAGACACTAGAAAGCAAAGAGAAAATGTAAATAGTGCCAGATAAAAAATCTGTAATTTGATACAGAGAAAGGAGAAAAATACTCCAATAGCATGGTGCTAGAAGTTTTTTAACAATAAAAGACAATAAAAGTGTCCAAATGAAGATATTATACACATAATCACGAATGAAACTGAAAAAAATGTGAATTCAGAGAATTTTTTTCCCTCTATAATTTGAGTTTTTGGTAGGTTTTGTAAGCTCACAATGTGTTTGATGTTTTCTCACACTTCACCATTTCATTTTTCCACGTATGTAGTTTCAATTATCTGACTACTTCATTAACAATCCTTCTGGTTTTATTATTTTCATCCCGCTCATCTGGGCAGTAGACAGGCGATACCCACAAATTTTCTCCTGTCTTGTCCAGTCTGCTTTGTATTTCCTTTTTCTGTCATCACTTTCCTGTACAGCTCATTTCCTTTGAATTAGTATTCAACTTGGACAAAAAGCAATGAGCACAAACTGAACCACTGGAGGTTCTTCCTGACTACCAGGAAATGCGTTTTCACTGTGAAGGTGACTGAGCTCTGGCATTGGTTGCCCAAGGAGGTAGTAGAGTCTCCATCCTTGGAGATACTCAGAAGCCATGTGCACATGATGGTCTTGCTTAAGCAGGACAGTTGGATACATGACCTTCACAGGTCCCTTCCCACCTCAACCACCTTGTGATTCTGTGATGTATTCTTTCCAGTACCTTTACCTTTATTCAATCTTTCTTTTGCATTTTTTCCCATTTAATTTCTTTTATTCAGTTCTATGCTTCCATTTACTACTCTTTTTTGTATTTCCTGTCTCTCACTCTGCCCTTCTAACATACGTAATCCTGATTTCTTTTTGGGAGTGATTCTAAAGCAACTGTTGAAGGGAATAGGTGCAATAGAGCTTTCAGAAAAAGATAATTATGTGCTAAAGTCAGAGTTGTAATAGTTCAAACGGATTCCATGGGGTAAGACAACTGACCCCAGTACAAGTGATGAGAATTGCAGGATAGGGGGCATGAAGGACAGACAAATAAGTAAATATTTAAATCATTACTAAAACAATTGTTTTAATTTTCCTCTTTCCGTGGCAGGAAAACCTTAGGGGTTTCATTATGCAAGCTTCTGATAGATGGAAGATGCCCTCTTCTGTGAAGAAACCACACTAGCCTCAATTGACATTTCTCCTGAAATGCAACACGCAGCTATCCCTTTCCTCTTTCAAAAGAACGGTAACCATTGCTGTGTTTATCCAGTGAAATCCTACTTGCACTTTCTTCTTCGGGATCTTAATTTGATTTTACTTTCATATGTGGCACGACTGTTAACTGAGATTTCTCTTTATTAAAGACTGATATAATCTGTTATGCTTTGTAGTATTTTAAGGAAAAGTGTAAAGACAAGGTCCCAGAAATAATTTCCTTTTTGACCTACAAAAATCGGAATCTCAGTGTTAGATCTCTAGTTAAAATTCCTTGCAATCATTAAACTTCATGGTATTAATGTATTTTCTTACATCTTGCTAAACAACAGCATTTAGGAGATGGCATAAAGATATCCTAATGCGATAACAGAGTATATAAAAAAAACCCTGCAATGGAAAGCAAACAAGAAGTTACTGAAAGGAATTACACATTACTCAGAAACTCATTTGGCACAACACAGCTGAAGTCTTCATGTGCTGCTTAAGGGTCATTTTGTGTTCTCTGCTTGTTTCCTGACTATTTCTAACAGACTTACACTTTAAAGCTTAAAAATCCCTTGTGCCAATATAATTTTGCACTTACTAGAATTCATTTTGCTCTATGGGTAATGGTCCAGAAACAAGAAGTTTCGCACCACGTCTAACACAAAAGCATCTTAAATGTTCAGGCAAATATTCTGCATTGTGCTACAGCAAGTACTGAACAAGGAGGCATATTTCCCAGGTCAGAACATTCCAGCTAAAACTCTGATCCATTAAGAAACCCACAGGAAGGCAGCATGCAGAGAAATTCTTGGCTTTGTACCCAAAGAAATTAGAAGGCAAAGCCCAATAAACAGAGTCAAGATTTGAAGACTGGTGTCCTGAACCACAGCAGGTTAGAAAGGTCTGTTCTAGATGAAGAAAATTAAAGGTCATGTTTATCTTTCCGCCAAACAAAGTTTTAGCAATTTTAAAGTCCAGACTTTGCAAACACAACATAGGTTTTCACTTCTCTTCCATTTCTGCAGAGATGCACCACCTTCTGCCATCTCACTAAATCTCTCTTCTAATCCCTTCGAACACTAAACTAGTGATCTGTGCAACCTCACCTCCACGTCAGTGAAAACCATCCACTTGCAGTAGTACTTGCAGACTATATAAACTCTTTTCTGGGCTTGCCATCAAAGAGAACAAAAAAGGAGAGGAGGAAAAACACAAGAGGTATCTTCACGACAAATGACTGAGTAAAGAAAATATATACAAGATGACCTTGTTTAAAGAACTGTGAGGAATGTCGCAGTTGACATCTTGTACTAAATCTGTCGGAATCACAGCTTCCTGGACCTGAAATTAATTTCTTCTTTAGTCTCCTTCTCTTTGCCAGTCTTCACATTCAAAAAAGGAAACATAATTTGGCTTAATTTCTTGATTCACTTCAGCAAGAAACTCTGCAGTTCTTTTTTTAAGTTAAATGTTTTACTTGAAGTCACTTGAATAACCTGATTTATTTAAAGTTTTTTTTTTAAAAAAGTACCCCTCATTAAAAAAAAAAATCTAACAAGCTAGGCACTTTATGAATAATTAAATTGCAGTAGGAACCGATTCAGGACTCTTGCTAGTTTTTTTGTCACATAAAGGATGAAATTTTGGTCTCTCATTGAATTTTCATGGACTTAGTTACAATTTAATCCTGCATATAAAGCACAACCTGCTTAAGACATGAAACAGAACATAAGAAAGCTACCTTGGCTTGTGCTGCAAAAGCACCTTGGTCAGATTTGTATTTATGCTTTAGAGAATAAAAGGATACTACAATAAAAACATTATTAGCCTGAAGTTATGCCTCCGTACGCTCTCAAGTTTCACTATAGGAGTCTGCAATATATCTGTGTATATTCTCCAATTCTCTGAATCATCTTGTAAACAAGGTGATTTTATCTCCAGTGGCAAGCTAACACATTGTAGTGCATAATGGTAGTAAAAATAAACGATAGAAATGCACAGCCTGATGATGGACGTGAGGAAATCAACATACAGGAAAGCTTACAAGATCAAGAATCTACATAATTAGATGAAAATACATTTCGGGCCATCTCAAGAGCAGTGTGCTCTGATCACAGAATTCACTGCTTGCAGGAGGCAAGTAATAAAGGTGCATGTTTTTTTTCTGAGACTGCTAACTAGCTGACAAAATACAATCTTTCCATAATTCACCAAAACATAGTTAATAAAATATTCTATAAAACCCGAACATAACTGTGTTTTCTGCCTATACAAGCAAACAGAACTTTGATACTGTTAACAATTATGTGAAAAGGTGAAATCTGTAGATCTGGATATGCTTTTTTTACATCCACATATCCTATCTTGGAAGAGACAAAAATGTCTTCCTTTCCTCACCAGAGGGATGGGAGCCCTCCAGGTTTGAAGAACTGCAGTTTATTTGACATTTTCAAATCAAAAGATGGAGTTTTGTTTCTTAGTGCCCTCTTAAAACATAATAATGATGGATATGAATCTTATGGAAACTACTGTAAAACATTTCCTGCATATAAAAACAAGATATCACATAAACATTGCTATCAGTATCAAAAGTGTCATCATTCTTATCATGACAAATAATACTTAAACTACTTTTAAGATGAATGGGACACCTGAAAAATTATTCAAAGTTACAGGACACTGTACATATATCTAATATGTAAATCAAATTTGCTGACAAAAAGACATGTCAGATAGAAGAAAGAATACCCACTTTTAGTTCTTTCAGACACTTTTTCCTGCTAAAGGCTTACTATATTTTTGATTTAAAGATTTTTAATAATTACTTTTTCAAAGCAGTTGGAAGAAACCCAACCATCAAGGCTTCTTACGTGGACAAAGAATCTCCATCTACAGCTGACAATCCAGTGCTGGTACTTCAGAAAACCATATACCAAACCAAGGATTAGTCATCTGTACTAACACACACAAAGTAAAACTTCCAAAGTCTAGAGATCTAGCATCATGAATTCTTGATGACTAATACAACATTTGTATGTGATCTCCTCACTTTGACAGATTATTTTTGTAAAATGTTTGTGACGAGAACTGTAATAGGTTTTTAATTATTATTTTGTTAAAGGAAGATTAGGAATGTGTTTAACTTGTCTGATTAGCTTTGCATTGCATTTCTAAAGTGTTACTATCTTCCTCCATCTTTGGCTTAACAACACTTTTTAAAAATCCTACATATGCCTGTATTTTAAAGGGAACCCCAGTGACATAGCATGTAAGAGGACACAGCTTTTGTCTCACAGGCTGCAGGATCACGAAGGCAGAAACTCTTTGTTTAAAGGAGAGCAAGTTTTCTCACTGGCAGATGCCAACAGAATTTCCTACAGAAAGATCCCACCAGAGCAAGCAGGAATAGACACTACTTGAGAAAATCTTTTTCCAGTGGCAGGACAAGAGGAAATGGGCACAGACTTGAACATAAGAAGTTCCATCTAAACATGAGGGGGAACTTCTTCACTTTGAGGGTAGCACAGCACTGAAATAGGCTGCTCAGAGAGTTAACAGAATCTCTGTCTCTGGAGACATTCAAAATCCACCTGGACAAGCAACCTGCTGCAGGAGGACCTGCTTCGGCAGGGGGGGTGGACTCGATGATCTCCAGATGTCCCTTCCAACCCCATATCATTCTGTGATCCTGTGAAAGGATACTGCTGACATGGCAGGACTCTGCAGCCAAGGAGGTGCCTCTAGCCACCAGGAACAGTCACAGGGCTGCCACTGATGACCTTGATCTGGATCAGGTGGAGAGCCAAGAGATTCACCATGGTGAGCCAAAGGAGAGTTACGGGGATGTACCCACCAGGGGACTCCAGCCCCTAGACTATAGGAAAAGGTACCATGAGGAAGCCTTATCCTGTGTTTTCCTACTGACAAATGATGAAGATCTCCTTTCCTCCTCTGTTGTGTCAGCTCAGGCCTTTCCCCAGAATGACTCAATGCTCTGAGTCAGCAGGGAAACATCACCGTTCTGATAATTTGAATTGACTGACAGGTGGATCCACTAAGCCAGAGCAAGGAGCAGCAACCAGGCAGGGGGCCAGGAACACAGCATGAGGCAGAAGTCTGGGGGAAAACTAGGACCTCTCCTTTTTCATGGGGGTTAGCACTGCTTGATCCATCTGGTGAAAGCACAGCCTAAGGACAGAAAGAATTGAACTGTTATCCATGTGCTCCATATGGAATTGGTTGGTTGGAGAAATGCTGTGTTTCCTTTGCCCCCTCTCGCCCTCCTGTAACACACTGCTTGCCAATGCTAATTTAATTCATTGTTTGTGAGCACAGAAAAGTTTGCTGAGTGTCAAGATTAAATTTTATGGTTACCTGCTAAAAGTCTTAACTCAGTGCTTTTCATCAATGATTCTTCTAAGTTCCTTATTCAACCCAAACACAAGATTTAAAAGCGTGTTTTGGAGGTGGGAAATATTTTACTACATTTCTTAAAATTGCAGATTTGATACTTCCAGAGAATTCTTAGAACAGATGCTTGTGAGGTAACCTTCCTCCACATGGGAATTTGTTTTCTAGCATAAAAATTGATGCCCTTCAAATGGCACATGCACTCATATATATTGAAATACAAAGGTTAACAGATTTTAAGACACACAGTGTGCTTCCAAAGCAAACGAGTCTTTCAAAAACATAAACACTGCAACTGAATTTTTGTGGCCAGACTCTGAACTGTAGCCATGTTTACTTGTTGCTGGACGAGCGGGAAATTTTGATTCCCAGTTCTGCATCGCAGAGCTGCTCTAATTAAATGCTCACCAACAGACAACACTGAACAGAGACTACAGTAAAGGAGAATGGGAAACAAAGTGAGAAGAAAAACTAGACTAAATAGCATTGCTTTAAAAACAGTTCTTCAGCATACTGTGCTCTACTTTGTCCTTTACTCCCTCAAAAGCAGGTAGAAAATACTATCAAGGACGTCTTTTTCCCCTAGGTCACACAACTAAAATTACTATGGTAATGAATTAGAGCAACTAAGAAAATGTTTATTAGAAAATACAAGTACAAGCTGCTAATGAATTTCTTCTCCTTGTTCTTTTTTAATCTTTTTTTCCTATGATTAGGTAAGAGTGAGACAGGGGCAAAAAGCTGAATTTAATGGCTAGGCACGAAGCCAATACTTAGTTAAGAAATTAGTAATTCAAATGTGTCAATTGCCTTTCGTATAGCATTTCTTACACCTTAACCCTAATGAGATCCCAGTTAAAGAGTTAAAGTGAACACAGCAAGGTGCTTTGCCATGACCAGAGTGCCAAGCAGCATGTGATAACAAGCACCTCAGTCCACAATGAAAGCTGTCCTTCCTGCAGAAGGTACAGACTAGAGAAAACATAAAAGTAGCTTGGCAAAAGTGTTTTCTACAAAGGAAGTACTGACATACTCAGCATGGGAAACATGAACATCACCTGCATTAACAGATGAAGAAGCACGAAAGACAAAAATTACTTAGCATTTACATGCATCCTTATTTAGCATTTAAAATAAATTAGCTTGTTGAAAGTTATGCTTGAAGAAAACTGGAAACTGCTGGTTTTCTGCCATAAAAGTATCAATCACTATCCAAACCAAACTCCATTTCTAGCTCCCCATCACCAGGAAGACATGAACAATTCTGAATATTAGAGGGATGGGACTCAGAGTGCACTTGCAACCATCTCCTTCTGAGCAACTTCAACAAGGACTGTCAGAACATTTTGGTTTAAGATTGACACATGGACTTAAAACCTCAGTAACCAAACCAAATGATGAACCACCCTCACACTGCATGGATATGTTTGCATACACATATGCACACATGTATGTATACAGAATCATAGAATGGTTAGAATTGGAAGGGACCTTAAGGATCATCGAGTTCCAACCCCCTGCCCTAGGCAGGGACACCTCCCACTAAACCAGGTTGCTCAAAGCCCCAGCCAGCCAGGTCTCGAACACTTCCAGGGACGGGGCATCCACAACTTTTATGGGCAACCTGCTCCACTACCTCACCACCCTCACAGTGAACAATTTCTTTCTAACAATTATCTAAATCTACCCTCTTCCAGTTTGAAGCCTGTACTCCTTGGCCTGTCACTACATGACCTTGTAAAAGGCTCCTCTCCAGCTTTCTTGTAGGTTCCCTTTAGGTACTGGAAGGCCTGTTATAAGGCCCTCTCTTCTGGCTGAACAACCCCAACTCCCAGCACATCTTCATAGGAGAGGTGCTCCAGCCCTCTGCT
>VZRU01009547.1:367019-384649 GCA_013398155.1 Pedionomus torquatus | reverse complement strand
TGCCTCATTAAAAATCCTCACCGCCCTCCTTCAGTGCACTTCGCCCACCCCTCAGCCTCTCCTTCCCTGCTCTCGTTGGACACCGAGACAGAACCCCCCCCCTATTCCTCCGCTGTGGTGGTCATCAGGACATGTCTAGTTCTCCTTTGCGGTCAGGCGTGCCGCGGGCAGCTCAGACGGTGGAAAGGCCGCGAAGGCCCTCTCGGAAGCCGGGCCACGGTTGACGTGTCGCTAGGGAGCAGCGGCGGCTGCAGCTGGGGGCATCATGTGAGTGACCAGCCTTTCGGAGCCCCTCTCCCCCATCTCGTTCTTCCCTCCAGCCCTAACCCGCTGCTTTTTCCCCAGGTCGAAGGTCACCTTTAAAGTGACGCTCACCTCGGACCCGCGGCTGCCCTATAAAGTGTGAGTGGGGCGGCAGGAGGGAGCTGGGGCCTGGGGGCCGCGAAAAGCAGCAGCATAGCTTTTAACGCTTCTTCTGACGGGGCCTCTCCTCGCGTGAAAAAGGTGTTTTTCTCCTTGTCCGTGTGAAAAGAGAGATGGCGTTAACTCTTCTGTCAGGAGTTTTCGGCTTTACTTTACTGTTTTGCCTGTCTTTGATCTCGAGTTTAAATAGTACACAGGCATCTTTGCCGATAGTATTGCCATTGGTAAAACTGAAGGTTTAATTAGTAGTCTAATAGCAAAGTTGCTTTTCAGTTTGTTTTAGCAGTCACATATTTACTTACATTATAATTCCAGGTTAAGTGTGCCTGAAAGTACACCTTTCACAGCTGTCTTGAAGTTTGCTGCAGAAGAAGTAAGTAGAAAGTGGTGACTTTCGGACTTTTTAAATACTCTTTGAACATTCCTTTTAAAATAAAATTTTAATGAAACCTTTTTAGTGGTAAAACATAAAAATAAACAAAGAATGCTCTTGTTAGATACACATGGACACAAGCTTTACTGGTGTCAGTGGGGGCCTGTCAAGACTTTTAGAATCTTAAACTTAGTAAGGCCTATGCAATTTAGACATCAACAGCAGGTATTGACACACGTCCTGTTCCTTTTTGCAGTTAGATGAAACCACTTTAGAGCAATAATGTACAAATCTATGTAAAAATTTTATTACCTACTTGTGGAACTGTAGTGGTAGTTGGTGATAGGATCCTCTGTGAAATGGGTTTAGAGAAGAATTAATTACTTAAATATTCATATAGAACAAACCATTCTTTTAGGGGATGTTAGTCTTTTGAACTTCCCTGGGACTTTTATTGTTTGACCCCAGGCCACTCTGCATCAGCACCATTTTATAGAGTAATTGCAGATCTGTTTTGGAGGCTCACAAGAAAAAATGAAAAATGTGTGGTGGAATCTAAAAGAGCCCATTGTTGTTAACTCTCAGTAGAATAATGCCAACAAATGCTTATATAATAAATGTCGTCTTTTAAGGAAAATAGAAAATAGAGAACACTTTATTAATTTTTCCTAAAATTTAATTTTCTCCCAAATGCATTAATTTTCTCCCAAAATAACACTTTCATATTAGTCTGTGTCAGAGATAAATGGAAAGTAATAACATGAGCATATGATTGATTTTTTTCAGAATATGGTACTGGTTTTAGTTGTCGTTACTAATGTGTTACTGAAGCTTTTTACATCTCTATGAGATCAGGCAGAACTAAGTGATTTGTAAACAGAAAACAAAAGAGACTGTTAGACTGGTCCCAAGGAATGAAACTCCTTTGATCCTTTGTGAACTGCCACTGAAAAAAATGAGAGAGAGTTTTTTTCTTATATAGATGGCTTTTATTCCATTCAATTCATGGCTTAACATTAATGGCTGTGTATTGTAATTCAAATACAGTTTCACACGACCCTGTATGAAACATACAAGAAAAAAAATTAGGCCGTAGCCCTGGATTTTGAACAAAGTTGTTAATTGGTCTTTAGGGGATGTGCATTATCTCCTTACTGATAAAGTTCTTCAGGCAGAGAAGGATGTAGCTGCTTATCCTTAGCAAGTTTGTACTGGGCCATTTTTCAGAATCTTAGATTGACCAAATCATAATCAGGATTCCCTTGGAGCTGTAGGAATGTAGCCATGATGTAGAATGGTCGTCTTATGTATTGTTTCATTCATAGAGCTTTGTCAAAGTTACGGTTTTTCTAAGCAAAGTTCTCTGAACTAGTTTCACTGCACTAGATGTGTTGCCCATGAGATTTTTTTAGCATATCATATAACATATGAAAGTTCATTGTATACAATTCACAATTGACAGAGATGGAGGTGAAAGAAAATTGGATCATGAAATAGTGAGGTCTCAGGAAGTCATTTGTAGCAGACTCAGCCCCTCCCAAATACATACGTTTGTTTGGCAGTGATAATTTGGATAATACAAATTGAACTCCTTCCTTATTGTCTTTTTTTCTGTTTGTCTTACAGACTATACATAAAAATGTAGGTTGAAGTGTAGAGTATGGGAAACACTGCTCTCTCAATTTTTTAATCTATTTATAGTTAACAGTCATCATGATATAATTTGACACTGTTAATGTTCTTTACATTACAATGTGTAATATCTGTTGGGTATTTTTTTTTAATCTTTTAGAGCTAGTTAGTACGTATCTCAGGTATACATTTGCACAGTACTTACAAAAAATACTTATCTTACATTTGTGGAATTGTTATTAAAATAGTCATCCATTTCCATTAAGTAAGGTTAAATTTTATTCTTTCATAAACATTTATATATTTGAAACTATTTTTTGTTTGTTTTTTAATGTTACTCTTGATGGATTGGTGTTAAAGTTCTATGATTTAATGCACCTACCTGCTATTCTTTGTGCCAAAAGGAGATGAGCTTATTGTGGTAGAAGATTTTGTCATCATTGTAAAAAGAGAGAAAGGGATATAATTGTTGCCATATGATTGTCATACTTTCTTTGTAATTTGATTGTAGATACTGACAAATGTATTTCCTAATATTAGAGAAATATGCTTTTATGTGACAGCCTCAGTTACCAATTTATAAGATTTTTAAAGCAAAGAGTCTTTTTTTTAAGTATGAGAGTTTGGGAGTTTGGGGCTAGATGTTACCCAATTAGGTTTCAAAGCAAGCCAAGGATTATCTACTGACTACGGAACTTCTTTGCTGTTTGAGTATCCATTTGACTTGGTATCACAGAAAGCTTGTACATTTTCAGCATGGCTTAGCAGCCACGAAACAATTTTTGATTTAAGTAGTGACCCATATTGCACCAAATTATGTGTAATTATTTCCAGTGCTTGTTTCCCTTTCTGTATTACGCTTGTGCCAAAAAAGAGAAACTAATATTTCTCAACTTTGCAGATGCTTAACTTTTATATTTTATCTAATGAGCAATAATAATTGGATTTGATTACTTGTTTAGTATTAAGCCTTTATTTTACTACATCTGTAAACCTGAAGGGAATCTTTTCTCCCCTTTTTTTTTTTGTACTTGAACCAGCTAAAATTATAATTGCTTTGAGTGTCCTGCATATATTTTCTGTTTTAACTATGTCTTTTATGTTATTTTGTCCTACTCTTATGTCTTTTAGTTCAAAGTTCCTGCGGCAACAAGTGCCATTATAACAAATGGTAAGTATGTAGTTTATATGGGTTTTTTTTTACAGTTTTTGTATTGTAGTTTCAGTGAAAGGGTACTGATAAAAGCAAAAAATCTTTTATTTCACAACCTCTACAGACTGCAAATTGAATTTAATAATATTGTAGGATTAATTAAATTGCTAATGTGTGGAATTAAGGTGTTAAACCACTAATATTATTAATTTGGTTTTCTCCAAATATATAGCTTGGATTGTCTGTGCTGGGGGTTTCTTACTTCTCCTTTGATAAGGCTAGTTTTGGTTATAGGAAATAGCTGCATGGAGACCTGAGGTAATAATTATATCTTGTTGGTATATTTTTGGAGCTGTAAGTTTAGTGTATTAAATTGTAATATGTCTGTTTCATCTTCCCTTCCCCTTCTTTTTTTCCCCCGTCTCTTCCCTAGATGGTATAGGAATAAACCCTGCACAGACAGCAGGTAAGTTATTATTTATGAAGCCCGGTATTTAAAAGTTCAGTTATTTTTCTTTTAGTCTAAAGCATAGCAATCTGGGTTCTGTTTTAAGTTTGATTTCTTAAATGGGAGAAGCATTAGTGAGTATACTGCATACATACACCAGATACTTCAGTCGGTGTATTGTGTAAAAGGCTAAATCCACAGAGCTGTTTATTTAGGTCTGTGAAGAAATGAGGCGCTTCTGATCTTCAGAGCTTAGCTATTTAGTATATATTTTAAAAAAGCAGTCCTGTATTACATGTTACTGAAACAACAAGTAATAGCTATATTTTTCCCTGCTATACCTAGTTCAGTAGTATTTGCTATTTTAGCAGCACTTCTTGAGGTATGTTTAAAAAATAACACTCAGAGCAGGACCTCTAAGTGCTTTGGAAAGCATGTCTCCAAGAAGAGAGGATCTTCTTGCTGGTAGTCCTCTTGTCCTCGCCAAGGAGGACATATGAGAAAACTCTGATTTTGACTGTGGAGGCTTGCTATGAGACAAGAGTTTATCTCTGCCACAGAAAAGTGTACAGATTTACCCCATCGCTTTCTGAAATATATGGAAAAGTATTGTAGATGCTGAATTATACTGATCGTTATATGCTTCTGTGGACTTGTTCTCGAAAAGCTATACTTTTAAATTAATTTGGAAACTACTACAGTAATTAATCTAAACTCATGAGACAAAAGTTACAGTGCAGTGTGGAGTATCCTGTTAGGGAAGAAATGTTCATAACTTAATACTAAGAAATAACAAAAATGGCACTGTGCTTGTGGAACCCAGTAACCCAGTGAAAACTGTCAGTCTAATTTTACTCCTCCTTGCAAACGTGTTGAACAGTGGATAGAGACATTGTTCTTGGTTTTTGCCAGAAATCTCTGCCAGGTCTCATTCATTTGTGCCCTCTGTCCGCCAGTCATCATTGAACATACCAAATTATTTTTTTCAGATCTAAAGAGATAATAAGAAATCAAGGTATTATCAGCATACTTTACCATACATTAATGGTGGAAACAGACTGAGAGGTGGAGTCAACTGCTGTCTGCATGAGATGCAGCTGTGGCACATTTAAAAATTTTGGATTGTTATGATGGCAATTGCAAGATGGATACTTTTCATCTAGATTAGTAAACTTAATTTGCTTGTTTGGCGGCATGGTAGATTTGCATTCAGTGGGTTTTATAGATCCCTTCAGTATCTGGCAGATCTCTAAAACCAGAATGTTTTCTGATAACACATTCTTTTGAGCAGATTTGCTAATATTCATTATGTTGAATAAGTCCAGTGGTTTCAATCCTGATTCGTGTGCCAGAAATGTGAAGTTTGAAAAGGGGTAGCTTTGTTCCAGTACAGAATCATAGAAAGTATTAGGTTGGAAGGGACCTTCAAAGTTCATCTAGTCCAACCCCTCTGCAGTACACAGAGACATCTTTAACTATATACAATTGCTGATAACTTGAACAAATGTTAAATACCTTAATCTTTTTTATGAGACCATTCTACATCCGTGAAATAGGGTGCTTGGGAGAGAAATACAGTTATGCTAGTTTGCAAGTCAACCCAAAGATGCGTAAGAATAGGTAGATATTAAAACCTGATATTGTAGAATTGCACATAGTCTGTTCCATGCAGTAGGATTATGAAGTTTAAAAAAAAAGTTCCCTATACTAATTAAGTAATGCATGACTTTAGCAATGTGTTTTCATTTTTCAAATATTACCTTTAATGGGAGAAAATAGCAACCTGAATAACAATCCTGAATACATGCAGCAAATATTCCAGAAATCTAAGTAATAGGAACTTCTAGTGTTCATGCTATGTCCTCCTGAAAAGGCTGTCATGATAAAGACTATACAGTAATAAATACACAGTTCAAGATTTGTTTTGTGCTAAAATGAGACTGATTTACTCTTGGAGATATGGAAAGCCTTCCTAAAGGAAAACTACAGTTGATGTTCTTAAGTTAGAAGCAGATAAGTACTGAACCAAGAAGGGAATTAAAAATTAGTATATGCATGAATGACATCAAGATGAAAAAAAAAATTATAGAGACATAAAACTTCCTGGTCTTGAAATGATTATGGTGTATAAGTCATATCAGACATTGAAGTATGAAACTGCAAAGTTTGAAAGGCCATAGCTTACAGGTCTTATTAGATGACTTTGTGTCTGTTATTTTTATTTAAAAACAAGAGCTCTTTAGAGTAAGAGGGATTAGATAAAATTCCATGGAAACATAGAAAATATATTTCTGGCATATTAGAGTTGTTATTACAAGGATATTGAACACTGAGCATTATTATCCCTTAAGTGTGTATGCTTGTTTTGGCAACACTTTGGTTGGTTGGTAACATATTCTTTCTTGTTTGTTTGTTTGTTTAGGAAATGTATTTCTAAAGCATGGTTCAGATCTACGGATTATCCCCAGAGACCGAGTTGGGACTTGTTAATATCTGCTGAAAGATTTGGAATAAGTGACATTGCCATGCAGAAAAGGTCGATTTATTTTGGAACTTTAAAATGCAACTAAGGAATTGGCCTTTTTTAAACCTAGCGAAAATGACTTCCCAGGATTTGATTTTTTTTATTTTTTTATTTTTTTTTAAACAGAGAAGAGGTTTCATTTTCTTTTTCAAATTTATTCACTCGTGCACTGGTTCTTCCCTGACTAGTAGAAGAGTGGGCTGATTGCATATAATGCTCCTGAAAGAAAGATGGGACTTCTCCATAGGCATTACTGACACCGCAAGGGTGAACAAGTAGCCAGATCAATATTATTTGAAACATTGGTCTTGTTGAGCCTACTTGTGCAAGGGGGAACTGCGTTACGATTTTGCTGCAAAGAAATTGTTCCTACTGAGTGCTAAAACTTTTTCTCTTTTTCTTTTCTAAATTTCCATATTGAAAGAAACATTTTTCACATGGTTTAAGTATTAAGCTCTAGTAGAATGGAAATTTCAGCGGTTTATTACTCAAGTAACCAACTGCTAACTGCTCCAAAGTACCTGTACAATTTCCTTGCTGCAAATATTTTACGTAAAGGAGAAGACAGAGGTTTTGTGCGTTAAAACTTCATTTGACATACTGTGAAGTTAAATTAAATTGCAGTTTCAGAGAATTTGAGAGACTTAATCTCATATGGAAGTGTCACCATCTGAGAAAGGACTGCAGCATAATTTGGGAATGGTATAGGTACTGGTGAAATATGTCATTCCTTTTTCAGTAAACTAATATTGGTTCTTTTTAAAAGTCTTGTTACTGCGTGTTACATGGGAAAAAGTGTAGAATTCACTGAAATGTTTGTGTTCAGATTATATGCTTCTTGTTTATAAATTGTCAGGAGTGAACTATCAGTTATGTATTTTAATTAGATACATTGCTGCTTCTCTTGAACTGGTAATCTACTTTGTGATTTAATATATTTGGCCAAATCTTACCCTGTTGCATTTTTTTCTGTCCTACTGAGGTTTAACAGAAAGAACAATGGACAATGTAGTGTGTGGTTAAATGAGCATTGTTACAAATACAAACTGTCTGGTGCAATAATGATGCTCAAGACAGATGTTTGGATAATGTGTCAGATAAAGGAGAAATACAAAATACCCTTCTGAGCAAATGGAATTTGAGTCTATAGAGGAAAACTCTTCTGAAAGTATTATTTGACTATAAATGTTTTCCAGCTCTTAAAATAAATTGTAAAATTCTGGATTTTCCTTCATTTTAATAAACAGTTACATGAAAGAAGTGCAAACTTTATTCCTCTCATATTCTTACTTCGATTTCACAATAATTAATACCTCTGCACTTTTAACCTTCTAATCAACGTGCTTTGAGATTCAGTTCAAGCCAAAAGATTCTAATATGCAGAATTTTACAGATTGCTGCCCTTAAAGGGCAGAGTGCATAGTTTCTATTAATCTAATGTACCAGTATAATTATGGTGAGCCAAATTAATTGCTTGTAATTTTTCTCTGCAAATCTCCTTGACTGAATACCTTAAAAACCTCCTCCTGATACCGGAATATAACAAACACTAACCTTTCCGCCCCACCCCCCACCCCCAAAGGTACAATATACTTTTTGAAAGGCCATCATAGTTAAATGCATTTTGAAATTGAAATGCTTTGATGTTTACGTAGGGAAGGTTATGTAAAATAATTTCAGATGATGACTGACATTTCTTACACTGTTACTTAGGTAATAATACATGTAACAAATTATTTGTTCGACATACTGCATTGCAAGTAGTTCATGTAATATACAAAGGATCTGTTCCTTTGCAACAATAACTGGTCTTTGTAATACTTTCTATATTTGCTACATTTCTGTCTCTATATAGTCTCTAAAATCTGAACATAAATTTTCTATTTGGTGAAGAGGTTTGATTTCACTAGTAAAATGTACTTAGCAGATCACAGAATCATAGAATGGTTAGGGTTGGGAGTGACCTTTAAGATGCTAGAGTTCCAAGCCCTCTGCCATGGGCAGGGACACCTCCCACTAGACCAGGTTGCTCAGAGACCCATCCAGCCTGGCTTTGGACACTTCCAGGGATGAGGCATTCACAACTTCTCTGGGCAACCTGTTCCAGTGCCTTACCACCTTCACAGGAAATAATTTCTTTCTAGTATCTAATCAGAATCTCCCCTCTTCTAATTTAAAACCATTACCCTTTCTCCTATCACTACACTTCCTGACAAAGAGTCCCTCTCCAGCTCCCTTCAGATACTGGAAGGCTGCTGTAAGGTCTTCCCAGAGCCTTCTCTTTTCCAGGCTGAACAGCCCCAGCTCCCTCAGCCTGTCTTCATAGGAGATGAAGGATAGGATGTTTGAGAGTTGATTTGATGTTTGCAAGTTCATTTTTGCTACGTCTAAGTCATGTTCAACATGGTCATGTTAAAAAAACCTTAGGTTTAGAACTAGGCTTCCTAGGGCTTGGGAGTTGTCATAAAGTTGCAGGAAGTGCTGTGCTCTCAGACTTGTACTGGTTTGTCTAACCATGCTTTGGAAAGGACTCTGCTTGACATTCCTGTTGCCTTTGGTTATAAATTCACTGGTGTTAAATGAAAGATTTCTATTATTTGTGATTAACTTCATCATGACATTGTTGAAGTCAATTTAAATGGTCTTTTTTCCCCAGTATTTTACACTTGTAAAAGGATGGATGGTTTATGTTACAAAGATATTCTCTGAAGAGAAATTTTGGCAGAATCGTAGATATTAAAAGTCTAGTAAAATGTTTAAAAACCTGTAATCATTCTTTTGGTTTATACAGTATTATAGAAGCCTTATTTTTCTCAAATCTATTATTTCATAAAATTTGAAGATGTCTTGGAAATTTTTCAGGGAGGGAAGTGCAATGATCTGATGACATCTGAAAGACCTGAGACAGTTAGGAAATAGCCCTGATAGTTCTGGCAGTGGTATGGCTTTCTTCCTTGTGTTCCTAAGTCATACAATCCAACTTTCTTCTGTTTTAGGTGAAAAGACTGTTTTCCTCTCTTGTTGCTACTCCATAATAACCATAAAAATTGTTGACAGCAGGCCTCAAAAGTTGAGACTTTTTCTTCTTTGTGTTTAGGTTGATGGTGAAAACTCACCTCCCACTACTGCTCCAGTGATACAATGAGCAGTCAGAGTGAGAGAAGGAGCTGTACCAGTACAACTGCACAATGTTGGTAGATTCTGGAGGTGCTGGGGTCACAACAGTTCTTTGTATGGCAACACATGGGTGGCCATCAAATGGAGTGTGTTAATGGGCCAGTGGAAAAAAGTAAATCCTGCAGTCAGCCTAGTAGGATGGTGGAGACTCTTCCAGTGATTCTGGCGGGAGCACTGAGCTCCAGCTGGGTAAAATTCAGTCCATGTGCAATACATAGTGTTCAGATTTAAATGCAGCATACCCAACCGTACAGCTCAGTAGTAAGTTTCAGGCACTGCTCCTACTAATGGAAGGTAAATGCCAGGCAGTATTCACAAAGGCTAGCATGATCTTTTTAGAGGCTAATCTCTGCCGGCTGTTTCTGAAGTTAATGGAAGTGAGAGTCCTCCAGAGAGAGATTCAGAGTAGCTAATTGAATCTTCAGTTCTGAATCACCCTCTGGAGCAGCCTTTCTCTTTTTACTGACCAGAGAAAGCCGTTGAGGCCTTAGCCTGCAGGGGCTAATGTTACCCAATACGTTGCCCAACAGGTACTCCCCCTCTCCCTAATATTATATGTCATGGCATTGTACAACTGACTTGCTGTTGTTTGATCTTAATATTTAGCTCATGATACAAAGCTCCCAGGGACTTGTTCAAAACCAAAATTACAAGAGCTTGTTTGCGTGAAAACAAACTTGCTTTTTTATGTAATATCATTCTTTGAATGCTTTTTTTTTTTTTTTTTCCCATTTTACAGCAGGTTCAGCTGCCTTGGTGGAGTGCAGGGAAAGCTTGTGCTTTACAGAAAGCTTTGTCAGGTTGAATTTAATTATGTCTGCAGACAAAGAAGAAAATGTGTGTACTGAAGAAGAAAACAAAGGATTCTACTACTTCATTTTTCCACAGTATAGAATTAGTCTCCTTTATCTCCCTAAAAAGGTTAAATGTACCTGGAAAGCAGATTTTATAAGGTTGAGAATGCACACAAATAGCCACTGATAGAGAACCAGGCGCAGGTGTTCCTGTTGATTACCATGAAGAAAATCCTGATGCAATGAGTGGGAACTGTCAGTGGCTTTTTCTAATGAGAAATACCAGATGTTGTGTGTAAGAAGTATAGCAACCTTAGAGGTTTTTGATCATTTTAATGGAGAAAATTGCTCTTGGATTTTAAACACTAGCTCGAGTTTGTCCTACAATCAAGTTCTATTTATAGACCTTGAAAGTAATCTTCACGTGGTGGGAGTGAGAAGATCACTCTGCAGTGCCTTCTGCTCGCTGCTCATGGGATTCAGCCATTGTATCAGTTCTTACTGCTGCTTTAAAAGACTGAGGTTTGTTTTTATATATGAGGTCTAATTATAGGAGTCAATAAAGTGGGTGGGTGTCAAGAGGATGGGGCCGGCATTTTCTCAATGGTCCCCAGCTACCAGTCAGTGAGAGGACAAGAGAAAATGAGCATAGACTTGAACATAAGAAGTTCCATCTAAATGTGAGAAGGAACTCCTTCCCTTGAAGGGTGACAGAGCACTGGAACAGACTGCTCTGTCTGTTGAGAGAGAGGTGATGGAGACATTCAAAACTCACCTGGACAAGTTCCTGTACAACCTGTTCTAGGAGGACCTGCTTTGGCAGGAGGGTTTGACTAGATGATCTCCAGTGGTTCCTTCTAACCCTGTATCATTCTGTGAAAGGAGCAAATGTTAGTTATTTTGGTGTCAAGTTAAATGCACAAAGTTCTTTATAATTTATCTCAATAATCTTGCCCCTGTTTGTCTACAAAGGAAACCTTTGCATTACAGTAAATAGAAGTGCAGTACCCATTTCCTGCTCGCTTACCGAAACGCCACCAAAAGTGTAGTCATGTAAGTGATTGTCATATCTTCTGATAACGTAGACTTGATTTTTCATGCCCTGGAACAAAATAATTTTTAAAGGATGTTTCAAAATACGGTTCACTATTATCCACTTACTAAAAACCAATGATGTTGTTCACTGTCTGTCATGGGGAATGAACAGTGAGAATTCTGCAAATGAAGCAAATAACTGTCAGCAGATTGCTGCGCAAGAGTGACTTAAACAGGTCTTGGAGCCACTCAAATGTGTCTGCTGCTAATTTACTTGTATATTTCTTGACGTTCTTGTGTAGAGCTAGGCAAAGAGCTCTTTCACAGCTGTCACAAAAGCGTGTTGATTTCCTGCACAAAATTAATTGCTTTCACCTGACTCTTCAGGTTACTGTTAGTGTCACGGTGTTATTTTAAACACATTCTTACAGCTGCTAGAATTTCAGTGGAAGCTGTCAGCATTGAACTGACTGACCTGTTCACTGAAGGTTAGTGACTTCCAGAAAAGTGAGGTTCCCTTCTCTGGAGTCAATTGAGACACCTCTGGATATTGCCCACTTGTAAGTTACCAACTCTTTGATTGATAATTCTTGCGGCAGTGTGCTCTCCCTGTTTTTCCCCCTCTTTCCTCTGGCCATGGCCATCAAACATTGGTTGTGATAAGTTGCACCTGAACTTTGGGAGATGGCTGGCAACATAGCCAAAATACTGTCTGGAGTGGGGACCTAGATATTTTGTTCCCATGAGAATATAAGTCAATTATTTTACTGTATAAATCTTGGACAGCCCAAGATCGCTTTGTGCTTTCCAGTATGGCAGCGTGTTTCCTCTTTTGTGAGGATGCTCACTTGAGGTTCCACTCCTCGAGGCTGAGAGATTCCTTGCTGCAACAGATTTTCAGTAAGTGATAGCATGCTAAACTTTGTAATCTTAGCTAAGTGATATAAAGGATTAATTGTGCATATATAATCCTTTAGACATAAACTGTTGACTAAATCTGGGACTAGGACTGGATCCAGCTGCACCTAGACTCCTCTCTGAGAAGTTTAGAAAGCAAGGGGCTCCTTTCTGAACCTCCTGACTCAACGGGAGGGTCCCCCTGCAGTAAATGACCAAGTGTACCTTGGCATCGAATCTCATAAAATACTGTTGCATTTACTATTGATTTTGTTAAATCTCTGTTTCACATTAATAAATATTTCACTACTTCTCACGAGTGAAATCTATCACTCCACCTGCACCAATTCTTTAGAGGGCATTGAAATAAAATCTGTGGCCTGCCACTCTAATATGTGTGACATAGAACCACATCACAGGAAAAATGCCACTGAAGCGAGGGGAGATGCTGTTGTCAGTGGTAGGGACTGGTCCTGGCAGCTAGACAGTTTTGTACATAGGAATAGATTCATTCCTTAAATTTTACTTGCAGGGATTTTTTGCTAATCTTGTGAATTCCTTACGTAAGTATATATTTTTCTTGTGTGTTGTGTGCATAGCTTCTTGCACAATAAAGAGGGACTACAGAACAGTGTCTGGGTCAACAACTCAGTGCTTCGAAGCAGACAGGGGGATTCCAGCCCTTGTTCTGGGAATGGTGTCTGGATTGTACATCCAACAGTCATCATTTAAACAAGGAAGAGGTCATGAGCAGAGGGAGAAGAACACTGGCCGCCTAAGACAAATATAGAGGGAGAACTCCAAATACTGATGTGTATCTGTGTTGGCTCATTTTCTCCCTGGTGGTATACACCTTTCTTTACAGTTGCCTGTGTATGTGTGCAGTCTGCCCTCATGTCAGGATAGTGTGTAGCCTACTGTTTTCAGTATTCTGAGAAATGAGAGAGATTAATCTTCAGGATAAGTAGAAGATTGATCTTCATCTTAATACTGTAGGTGAGCCCAGGCAGCAAAACTCAGGAATGCCCTGACTCCAAACCAGCAGCATCAGAGTGAGATCTGTGTTTAGCACAGTTTTAGAGGGGTTATGGTATAAAAGAAGGACATATGCAAACATGCAGTAGAGGGCTACCAGGGTGGTTAGGGAACCAAAGCACATAATGTAGGAAGAAAATGACAGAGCTGGCTTTATTCAGCCTGAAGCAGAGAAAGGTGAGGTGGAATCTTTCAGACATCGGAGGGGCAGTTGTATACAAGATGAAGACGAAATTGAATTAGAGGTGGACAGGGAAAGCAGTGGACATAGATTGCAGCATGGAAATATCTGATTATTTCTAAGGAAGGAAGTATTCATAGAGTGCTTGGACACTGGAACTGGTTGCTGGTAGGGGCTGTGGAGTCTACATTGTGGTGATACTCAAAAGATGATTAGACAAGACTGAGAACAGAGGCTGGCCCATATCTGAGTGGGGCTTAAACCAGAAAACCTCAGAGATCCTAAGCTAGTCCCTGGCCATTTCTTTCTCTAATCTCTCTCTCATAAGTTTTTCTTGATAGAGAAGAAGCTCTGTCTTGCTTTACCTTAGGAATCTGCCAGATAGTAGAGATATGGCAAAGACAGATCTTCCTGCTTGGCCACTTGTTGCCCTCCGCGCATCTCTACTTCCTCAGGATACCTATAAAGGGTTACAGTCTTTGACCTCCTGTGGAGTGGCAGTAGACTTGTCCAGAGGGAGCGGTCAAAATCTTAGTATCCTCTACTGTTGTGTAGAAGCTGTGATGCTGTGACAATTGCATGAGAAGGTTGGAGTTTGATAGAAGAAATTTAAATGTACATGTATTCTGATAGTAACATCGGCCATTTTGTGAATTACGTTTTTTATGTTTAAATTGAAAACAAAAAAGATGATGTTGGATGTAGCTAATCAGCTAATGGTTATTGCAGTAGCTTTCTAAACTACACTTTCCTCACATGGGCGGGGAAGGGGATGTAAATAGCATTACTGTAATAAAATGTCAGAGGATCCGTGTTGCTTGAAATATTAACATCTTTCAATTCATTTTTACATTGACGTTTCCAGTTAGGAGTAGTGATTTAGCAGCAGAGGCCCATTAACTTGTGACAGGGTTCTGTTCTATTGCTGTGGGCTCCCGAGTAGGGTACAAATAATACTGGCGAATGGTAACAGGAGCTCGGAATCTCTGCCCCCAGCACGAGTAGTGAAAGATTGTACAGGCACTCAGTGTCAATAAGCACCACCCATGCAGAGCAGATGATTAGTGCACGAACAAAGGCACAGCATGTCTTGCCAATGGTACAGTAGTTGGTGTTATCCATTATAGGTGACAATGAAATCAAAATGGCCCAATTATTTATGTCAGATTTATTTAATTCCCACTTCTTGACTAAATCCTGTTGCAGGTGAATACAGCTGTAGCACGAAGCAAGAGTTGCCAGAGCGATCTCAGGTCCCAATTATTCTTATTTCATCACTCTGCTTTGGACAACTCCAACTCTGTCCAAGACAGACCTATTCCAGGGAGGGATCCCAGGGCAGTCAGTGGCCTCGGGTCCAAGAATCTGTCATTCAAAAGCTGGTCTGAAGTTTACCTGTTCCATTTTTATTTGTAGTCTTGTGGGCATAGAAACTTAGGATGGAGATCTTCCATTGACTTTTAACCTTCAGAGTCAGGGATTGCTGAAGATTTAAACAACATATCTAAACATCTGCAAACGGTGTAGGAACTCAGTTCTAACCATGTGCTTTTGTGAATTAATCTGTGACTCGAATTTCTTATGCCCTGTTGACACGCCACAGGAACTTAATAATACCAGAAAAATTTCCAGCTGTAGAAATTGTTTATGGGGGGTTAAAAAACAAAATCTCTAGAGGATCTTAAAAATTATGGCGCCTGGGTATCACAGGGACTTGACAACCCATTTCACAGAGTCACACGATGATACAGAGCTGGAAGGGACCTCTGGAGATCATCTAGCGTTGTGGTTCTCTCCAGACTTCCATTGGTGACAGCTGCCTTGTAGTTACTCGGTTGCTCTGATTCTAAATGCTTCCAAATATGAACTAAGACCTGACTCGCCTCCAGGCATCTCTTAAAAACAAATACTCCCTGTTTCTTTCAGTTCTGACCATTTAGGACTGTCTTGAAGGAGATGATCAGTCATCTGTCTGATATTGGTTACACTTCCATAGGAGACATGATGTCTTTTTTCATCAGTGTAGACTATTTTGTCTCTAAATGATTTAATCAATACAGTTTACACTGGGAAGCTTGCAGAGCTAAGGAAACAGCAAATACAGAAAGTGTTTTGGGTTCTACTGTGAAAATAGTTAACAGGTATTTTTAGCTCTCTGGAATAAAATGAGAAGAAAATGTGTAACTTTACCACTTTATACTGTAAGTACAAAGAATTGCAACTTTTTTGATACAATAATTGTTTTGATACAATGCAATTATACTATTCTATTCTATTGTAAACAGTCTTGCAGTAATTATATACATTTTACATAGGTGGAATTTCCAAAGCGATCTGCAACATTTCTGGGAAATTGTTAGAGGTCTAAAGTTGAAAAAAAGTCTACTGCTTCTGCAATAGTTAAAAAGTAAGGCAAGAATAAGTCTTAACTGTATTAGAAAGTGTTTCTGCAAATGTCTTCTTTTAAAGTATTGGTTAAAAAAGGTGCTGCAGTCTCTGGAGATTTTCTAGTCCAGAATTTAGCTATACTTATATTTAGCAAGTTTTTCCCAAACTCCATTTTAATTTGTGAAAATTAAGGCTGCTGCTTCTTCCTCTCTTCCTAGTGTATATTTAGAACAACTGTTGGAACCAATGACTGCAGGTGCCTATTTCTACAGGGTGTAGGAGCTGCCTAGTCAATGAATTTAGGATAAGCAGACTACTAGCACAGATAGGACGAGTTCCAGTCAGGGATGCTGTTAGAGAAAACAAACATCCTTAATGAATCTAATGGACAGCACAGATGTGGGAGTTGATACTTCCTGTTCTTCTGCAGATCGTTGGTTTTATTAGCTTTCTGGCTGCCCACAGTGTTGCTGGTCAAAAATTTTAGGCAGCTTAAAATGCTGTTAGAAATTAAGCTGAAAAAAAGCCCTGTAGATTCTGCTTTAATTAAAGTCCTGTCAGAGGTATTCAGGCAATAAATTATTTTGGAATCTTATAAATAGCACTGTCAATTCAATTAATTTCTTGCGTCATACATTTAAAGATGTTCATCTTTCTTTTTCATCTAAGGTGCCTTTTTTCACTTTAGTCAAGGCTGCCATTTTCACACTTCATTCTTCTTTTTTTTCTTTTTTCTCAGAATTCTCTTCTGATCTACTTTTCTATAAGTCCTTTCTTCCTTGTTTTAATCCAAGTCAGATTTTCATTATTTTGAGCCTTCTTCCATCCCAGCTCTTTGAATTCTTTTTTTTTTCCTATCTTCTTTTCACAAAACCTTTCCATGGTCTTCATTTCTGTTACTTAATGTAGCACAATTAAAGTGGTCCATGTTGCTGGCTTATTCTGAATTGCTGAACAACCCTTCTGCCTCTATTGTTTTCTTAATCTCCAGTCTAGCTGATGCTTTGACTGTAATTTTTTTTCTCTTCCTGCTCACAGGGCTAATTTGGTGTATGAGGAGATGCTGAAATGTTAATGTGTGTAGCTGGAAAAGTCTCCTCTACACCAAATACAGGTTCACTGAAAAAAAAAAAAAAAAAAAATCTGGCAGGCAAAACACAGGCTCCAGTATTCTGGAAACATAATCTATCAGTCTGGACAACTCAGTCATTAAATTAGCTTTGTCCTTTTCCTTTTCCTTTTGCTTGCTGCTTTTTTATTTTCTCCACACTGATTCAGTAGAACTAAGTTTGTGTTACTCAAAAGATTCAGAGCTGAAAGGTGGTTCTGTGAGGTAGGAAAGTAGTTTGAGGCAGAAAAGTTTCACTTTAAGCATGTGACAAACAGGTTAACCCCAAGTGAGCTTTCCATCCCTTTGCAGGACGGTTTACTGCCTGCTTTCTGGAGAATCCTGTTGTTTCATGTCATTGATTACCCACCACTCATCTTACACCCAAGGTTTGGAAAGTTTGTATTATTCTAAACACTGGTTGTTTTTCATATCCATAATGAAGTGTACTTTATTTTTTTC
>VZRU01009547.1:317886-366972 GCA_013398155.1 Pedionomus torquatus | reverse complement strand
GATGATGAGATGGATAAGCTCTGGATCAGGCATTTATATGCTATAGATCAAGACTGCTGCAGATATTTGGCAAGCAGACAAAGGAATAGTAGTCTCTTTTGGCAAGAACATTGTCACTCAGGTGATTCAATAATTCTCTAATCCTGAATCTGCGTTTGAGCTACTTTGAGCAAGCCAAAGCTACTTCAGGGGACTTTAAGCAAACCATAAACTGCTTTTATAGAATCATAGAATGGTTAGAATCGGAAGGGACCTTAAAGATCATCAAGTTTCAACACCCCTGCAGGGACACCTCGCACTAGACTATGTTGCTCAAAGCCCCACCNTCCAGGCTGAACAGCCCCAGCTCTCTCAGTCTGTCTTCATAGGAGAGGTGCTCCAACCCTCTAATCATCTTCATGGCCCTCCACTGGACTCATTCCAACAGTTCTATGTCCTTCCTGTGTTGAGGACTCGGAGCTGAACACAGTACTCCAGGTGGGGGTTCACGAGTGCAGAGTAGAGGTGTAGAATCACCTCCTGAGACGTGCTGGTCATACTTCGTTCTTCAGCATATGGTTGGCTTTCTGGACTGCCATTGTGCAGTGCCAGCTGACGTTGAGATTCTCATCCACCAGTACTCCCAAGTCCTTCTCAGGGCTGCTCTCCAGCCATTCTCTGCCCAACCTGTATTTGTGCCTGGGATTGCCACATCCCATGTGCAGGACCCTGCACTTGGCTTGGTTGAACTTCATGCAATTTGCACTAGCCCACCTCTCAAGCCTGTCCAGGTCCCTCTGGATGGCATCCCTTCCCTCCAGCGTGTTGACTGCAGCACCAAGCTTGATGTCATCAGCAAAGTTGCTGAGGGTGCTTTCTATCCCACTGTCCATGTCTCCAAGAAAGATACTAAATAGCACAGGTCCCAGTACTGACCCCTGAGGAACACCACCCATCACCAGCCACCACTTGGACATTGAGCCATTGACCACAACCCTTTGAGTGTGGGCATCCATCCAGTTCTTTATCCACTTATTTTTGTTCTTTGTTTTTAGCTTTTTAATATCGTTATCCTTTTTTTTTAACTTTATTTTTTTTCTGTAATTGTTCTTAAAACATACTTTAAGCCCATTATCCTACAAGTTCTCCATAGACTGTTATTTCCTTGCTAACTACAGCAGGTGATAATCAGTACGGCCAGCTCTCAGGCACAGTGAGGAGAAATACAATAAACAGACCATGACAAACTGTTTCAGGCATTTTAAAATAAGCCTAACAGCAGCAAGAGACTATAAAAATTACATTGGTTGAGGAATTAGTTCAGGTTAAAAAAATGTCAATTAAGTACTAGGGTTAGTACTAGGTTAGTACTAGGGTTAGTTACTTCATTTTGTTAATGGAGGCTATGAAAAAAGCTCTTCTGAAGCACAAAGGGGCTTCTCTTGGGAGATGCAGAAAACCGCCCTCTTCCAAGGAGGGAGGATGGCTCACATCAATATTTTTGATTGTAAATGGGACATGGGCTGGGTAAAATGAGCTTATCTAGGAAAAAGGAGGAGGTGAAAATACAAGGGGGCTTACCTTCCAAGTGTCTATATGCCTTGAAGTAGGATACTGGTATCCCTGAACATGAGTGCATGAACTCCTGGCATTCTTGCTACCATGTCCCCACCCCCATACATTGCCTCTCCTCCTGCTAATTAGCATCTCCATCTACTAATTGCTGAGTAAAGTTCCACGAATCTTGAATAAGGGGAGCAGAACCTGGTTGTTTGGCACCATCCCACCTCAAATAGGGAGCAAATCTGCCTTTCCTTCAAAACTGTGGAAGCTAATGCAGGGTTTGTGTTGATGGAGGGCATGGCCCATGCTTTTCATCCAGTGTGCACTTTGCAGGGTTGCGCAAATCACTCGATTTTTACTACATTTCATCTTGCTGCTTTGCAGCACGCTCACATTATTATTGTTAAACAAAAGCACTTTGCAAAGCTGTGCAGTTTGTTGAATAGCAGCATCCCTGCTATTAGTGGATTGTAGAAAGCAACCTGTGACAGTATTATAACTTTTAGCTTTATGGCTGACTAGCTCAAGCTGAGAGTGACTGATTGGTTGCAGGAGACTCCCTAGCAATTAAGCTGCCTGCCATTAAGAAATGCTAATTTAATGTTTTGGTCCAACTTAACAAGAAAGTGAATTGATACCCAAGTCTTCTCTTTATGTACAGTTGCTCTCCATCTGCTGTACTTGGAAATTCCTGCCTTTGACTCGTGCATAAACCAGCACCAGGTGGGATAAGGAAAGAGAGAGGAGACATTAGAGCTGATTCTTTTCCAGCTCTGTTCCATTCATCTCTAGTATTCCCAATGCAGGTCCCTTCTGGACATCATAGAGAAAGGACTGTAAACTTCCCTCCACTCTCCAAGAGAACACGTCCGTCCTCTCCCAGAAAATGGGGTAAATGTGCTATTAAGGGCTCTTTGACTCCAAAGAGATGATAACACTGGAAGATTTCCTCTGTTGAGCTACACCCAGACACTTTTTCTTTATAAATGAGAGCTAGATTATTTTGGGAGAATGTCTGTTACCAGTAATGGAAGCCCTAGGAACTTGTTAGGTATGTAGGTATATGACCTAGAAAGTAGGAGACCCTGCAATAATAAAGGCATAGATGTAACTTATATACAAGTAAGAAATCAAACAGAACAGTATATGTATGAAGCCAATGTAAATTGCCCTTCTGGTGCGTTATGTATATCAGCCAACAAGACTACAGCAATATTCAGTTTCTAAATCTTCAGCTCATACGTTTTTAAGATAAGGTTTGGGAGCTGTCATGCTTTTATTTTCTTTATATTTTTTTAATCAGAAAAAGCATAAAGTTGATGAAATGGAGAGACCTTTTCCTTAAAATCTCATGATAGAGGGGAAGAAAATTATAATCAGCCCATGGAATGAAATGCTTCGATTGAAAAAAACTATTATGTCTGCACTAGAGCATGGAAGGTATGGGATGTTATTGTAAGTGGAAAGTAGTTGAGGAAGAACTTACTTTATTTCTCATTTATTTATGCAGATCTATTGCTCCAGATGGGGGTAAAAGTGCATTTCTACATTCCTAAGAAAAAGCAAGACAAAGGAATTTAATTAATCAAACTTTATTGATTTATTAAGTCTGCCTTCTGAGTACAGTTCTTCATGTAGCAGAGGGCAGGTGAGAGTTTAAACGAATGCTTCATGCTGGAACTCACTGCGAGGGAAAATGCCTTAAATGGCTACAAACTGAGTACACCTCTACTGCTTCATTTGTCTCGTAAAAACATAAGTTTTACATTTTGGCACTATGTAAAATAACAGTTCTAAGCAGGACAGACATAGCAAGAATTTAAAAATGTGCGTATGTGAGGACGAGACAAAACTTTCTGATACAGTATTATTAGTTATAGCTGCCGAGGAAATGTGATCTCTTTCTAGAAATCCAAAACAATTTAATTCTGTTTACAGAAATTAATTCCTGAAGTTGTGAGTGTGCCTAGAATGACTAGCCCAGGTACAAGTATCTCCACTCTGGGGAATGTGAATCCCACTCTTTTTGACTAAAGTAGGTATTTCTTTCCACTACACCCATTTCTTTCCAACAGAAATGTGTTTACAAGTTTATCATGCATTCAACTAAATTTACAGATTTAAAAAAAAAAAGACAAACAAACACAAAAAACCCCAAAGTATTACTTGTTTGAATACCTGAATTTGGGTGTGGAATACTGAATGTAGGGGATATATGAAGTCACCTAGGGCTGATGAAAACAGTATCTCAGTACATGATCTGATAAAAGATGGACATCATTACACAAGTCTGGGCATCTGATCCCAGGGTAGATTTCAGACTCCTGTTACCTATACAAGAAATGCAGTGCAGAAATGGTAAAATACTTCAGAGAAAGACATGAATTAAGCAGTCCATCACAAAACATCTGGATCATGGACCATCATACAAGAAAAGAAATGTCATCTAGCATGTAGCATCTGGCAACTGGGAATTTATAGAGGACACTGCCGAAAACCTTGTCTGAACGTTCCCTCGTCTGTGAATGTTCCCTCCTACTGCAGGTTTTGGCAATTGCAGGAGATAAATCTTAACAGAAAAAAAATATAAAGACATTTGTTAAAATGATAAGGGAAGTGGTAAGTTTGCTCTATGAATGGAAATGTTAAAAGCTGGGCTTGTTCGTTCTTGCAAAATGAAAGCTAAGAGGGGATATAATTTCTTTTTATAAACATATGAAAGTGAAAAACACTAGGGAGGAAATGAGCAAGTCAGTCTTGGTGCAAGAACAAACAGATAAAAAAATGCCATAATTAAATGCAGGTTAGAATTCAGAAGATGGTTTCTCATTTCCATAGGAATGAGAAGGTCGGGGACAGCCTTATTTGAAAGGAACCCAACTCTCTGGAACTCTGAGACAGATCTGCCTTACCTGCTTCTCAGGTAAGGCTGTAAAGCTTTTAAACTCAAAAAGCTGGGATAGTTTATTTTCATAAACTAGAATAGTTTATTTTTGAAATACTGAAAACATATGGACACTAAGTAAACTAGTGAAAAATGAAAAAGGCTTTGTACATAATTGTCTTGCTTGTCTGTTCTATCTGAGTGGGGCAGGTCCTTCTTTCCAGTCAGCTCAATGATATTCTGAGTTGCAGAAATCTCTGCTTCATCCCTCTGGTTTCAGGGAGGCTTTTTATTCTCTTCAGGGCCTGGCCTGGCATCTTCCTCTTCCTCACTGCAGTCTCCCAGCTCTTGCCTCTCCCACCCCAGGACATCTCCCTCCACCCAAGCAGTAGGTTTCCTGTCCAAGTTTTCCTTCCTTCCA
Source organism: Pedionomus torquatus (assembly GCA_013398155.1). NCBI lineage: Eukaryota > Metazoa > Chordata > Aves > Charadriiformes > Pedionomidae > Pedionomus > Pedionomus torquatus. Next base: position 362,125 of record VZRU01009547.1, on the reverse strand, counting down.
GGATGGGAATCCAGTAATCTGAATCCCTCACCCAGGCAGGAAATGGATCAGACATATATGAAATAAACAGTTTACCTTCCTGCGAAGGCTCGTAACTCGTGTGAGCAGAAACTAAGACAAAGCATAAACAGCCTTCTTTCTGGTGCTCCCTACTTTGACTTTGTTAAAGACTAGGGAATCTTTGGGGAGCTAATCTTTCTGAAGTTTTGCCTTTAAAGTCCAGTTCCTACCTTGTAAAAGTTTATGCCTTACTCTCATGAGCAATCCCTTCACAAAATGGAATTTCATTTGTGATTTAGGATTGAGAGCATCACAAAATCTGTCATGGCCCTGAGGCACTGCCAGCCCTGCCTGTCCCTACCCTATCCCAGGGCTCGCTCCACCCTGCACGTGGCCCATGACCCCATGTCAGTCCCCCAGGGCCATCCCATCCCTTCCCCCAGTGATGCTGCAGTGAAGCTGGTCTCCAGCTTCCCACAACCCTGCCCAGCCATAGGCCTGCATCCCAGTTGGGCTTTGGTCCATCCCTGGGGAGATGGCTGGAGTTGGGGTGGTCCCCAGAGACCCCAGCCTGCCGTGATCCTGGCTGGGGTGGTAGGACAGGCTCTGGCTGCCAGGCCCTGCTCTGATGGACCCCAGGAGAAGCATCTCTGGTTCCTGGCTCCCCATCACCCTTGCTGCTTCCTGACAAAATCTACACAGGATCATATCCATTCCACAGACTGACACTTCTGTCAAATATTGAAAAGAGATTTCATGCTTGAATTATCTTATACTGTTACAGAATCCTATAGACTTGGCATAATTCTTAGGTCAGGCAGTAGATTTGTGATTTAAGCTATTAACAGTAAGAAACTTAAATCAATATACCTTTAGTATTTCTAATACAGCACTACCGTAATTCCAGACGTTACACAGTGTATTGTTTCACTGTGAATATTAGTTCAATTAATTTCCTGGTGGATATCTGGTCAGTGCAGAAAGTGCCATAATTAATTATGAATCCAAATCCAACTAGATTTGTTATGCTGATCAGATTTTTTAATTACTGTTTAAAATATTTACAAATCTTTCTTGCAAAATGATCCGGGATTTGATTCATGTTCTTTTTAGTTATTTTTAGTTTTCCGGTGGCTCTAATGCTTTTAAATTGTGCCAAAACGGTAACAGTGGGCAAAGAAATCTTCCATCGGGTTTTAGGGTCTGTGAAGTCCTGGTAAATTTTCACAATGAAGTAGTAGGCAGATGAGGGGAGAGCTGTTGGTATTGTCTACCCTGATTTCAGCAACGCTTTCTAGGTTGTCTTCTGTAAGATTCTCATAGAGAAGCTGATGAAGCACAGGCTGGATGAGCTGACGGTGAGGTGGACTGAAAACTGGCTGAATGGCCATGCCCAGAGGGTGGTGATTGATGGCATGAAGTCTAGTTGGAGGCCAGCTGTCAGTACCTGCCAGGTACTGCCAGGGGTCAGTACCGCTGGGTTCTGTCCTATTCAACATTTTCATTAATCATCTGGATGATAGGACAGAGCATACCCTTAGCAAGCTTGCAGAGAACACCAAACTTGGAGGAGTGGCTGAGATGCCAGAGGGTCACACTGCCATCCAGAGTCTTCAACTGGCTGGAGAACTTCAGGAAGTCAACTTCAAGAACCACATGAAGTTCAACAATGGGAAGTGCAAAGTGTTATTTTGAAAGAAAAAATACAGATTGTCTCTCACACACTAATATTTTGATCCAGAACACCAGCAGACTAGTCCCAAACCAGCGACTCTACTCTCATACATACCCAGCATGAGGCCTGTAATTTCTAGAACGCAGACCTGATCATGCACAGCACTATGTATTTCCTGGCGTGACCTAATTGTATGATAAGGGGGAAAATCAAGAATAATCCTTGTAGTTTGATTTTGATGTTCTTCATGTTATGGCCTGGAGCTAAGAAATCATTACAAGTCATGCTTGCATAATAGTCACACAAGAGGGAGTAGAGTCTCCCGCTTTCTGCAGTCTGTTTTGATGTGCTGCTTCTAAGATGGAGGATATTTCTTCATCATTGTAGCAAAATGCGATTTCTCACACAATTAGGTTTTATATTGTACATAGACTGCTTGGCATTAAACTAGAGAAATAACTTCATACTTCTTGTATCCTGCTTCAATGTTCTTTGCAAAAAAAAGACTATCTATTCACAAAACTAAATTCAGACATATACCTACATTTCTTTTTGTACTGTGATATTCCTAGGAACAGCACTATGACCACCTGAGGTATTTCTACAACCAGGAAAGAAAAATAAATGCAAATCTGGTTAGAGAGAAATGTGGGTTAGATGTCACAATGGATTCAGAGAAATTTCCTTTCTCAGTAGCTCTAAAGCTTCAAAGCAACAACCACAATATGCTGCCAAACAATTTCTTGCCTTCTTCAGCAATCCAAAGTCTTGGGAAGTGTCTTGGTTTTATTTCTATGTCACTTATAGAAGTTTTTATTCTTTTGGACTATGTATGTGTCTCCACAGACTGTACTCATCGCTATGCCTGAACTGGACAATCCTCAGTGTAACATCCAAGATACATACTATATTGAAATATCTATCTAAATTTTTAATAGTCCAAAACCTTCCCAGTTATGCCCATGAAGCTCTCGTGTTAGCAAAAAATCTACACTATTTCAACTATAAGCTAAGAAAGAACTCCCATGCTCTTCAGCGTCATAAACAATGTATGGGCTTATGTTTCAAATGGCTCTGCAACAAAGAAAAATGTCTGCAGGTGGGGAGAGCAGAAAACTGTGGGACAAACAGGCACTGATCTCCACTGTACACCACCACAAGGGTACATGTTTTCCCCTGCATGGTCTAAGGGCCCAAACCAGAAAAGGTTTCCTTGATCCGAGGCCCTGTGTTAGGTTTTACAGGTACTTATAAATGTTTTATTTTATATCCATGGGCTAAGTGTCCTTTGCGTTTGTGCCTTGGCTTGATGTGAATTGTCAAAAGGAATACAGGTTGGAAAGGACTGAAGATTTTTCAAGACATTCTACAAATAACATTAAGCACTGCAAGTTGCTGATAGCGCTTCTCTTACCAGCTCACATTTTTAGTAAAATACTTGGAAAATGCAAGCTAGCTCTTTAAACCCACTTCTGAGAAGTGCTTGCTCACAGGTTTTAAAAGCTATTGAAAATATTATGGTTTCCTTGGATTCTGCTTTTTTTAGGTGTCCTATTTATATTTTGGGGGTGATCTATTTATTTATGTATGTTGGGAGAGAAGTGAGAGATGAGTAAATGAAAAATAAACATTTTTTTGACTATTATAAAAAGAATATGATAAAAAGAAGATAAATTCTTTGTTATTGAAAAACAGCTATAGGGAAAATTGACACCCAGGCAGTTTTTATTCACATATAATATTAGTAAATCACTACAATGATGAAAGTGTCACTGCTAGTCTTTGCTTCAGAAATTAAAAACAAGATAGATCAGTTGAATCTCTCAGAAGGAAGCCAAAAGTATAAGGAAAAAAAATCCTTAAGAGCACAAGTCATACTGCAATTATTGAAGAACAAATCAATGGAGTTAGTTACCTGTTTAGCTAGTCCTATGCAATCATTCACAGCTATTCATAGCTCCTGTGTGATCCTCTCCTCTTCCTCCTCCTTTCTCTTCTGGTGCTGCTCAAGCTCCCAGTCTTTTCCATCCTGTATCCCATGGTCCCCCTAGCTCACACTGGCTGTCTTGCCCCCTCTGCTCTGCCTTCTCTCTTTTCCATCATCTCCTCTTGCTTTCCTTTACTCAGGGAAGAGGTAGAGGGATAGATAATTGAGGGAGCTGTAGGCTCTCCAGAGGGTTGAGTCTCCTGCTGGAGGAGCCTGAGGTTAAGTGTGTTTTCCTGTGTCTTCAAGGGGATGTGGAGTAGCTCTGGATCAAATCCCGGGAACTGAACTAAAGGAAAACCTGCAAGGTGGTGCAAGCCAAGTAGGTTCTGTAATGTGAGATGTCTGAGGATGGGGAAAGTGATGTTTTATGGGCAGACGGGAGGAATGCTGGATCCTGTACAACAGTCTCCTTGGAGCAGTTTTGCAATGATGTATGTTAATATGAGTCTTTCAAAAAATATCTGGGAGGCCAAACATATCTGTGCCCTCAAAAAAGAAAATGTTCTTTATCTGTGACTCAGAGGAGATCTGGAGGTCAGAACTAGAAAAATATTTGCATAAAGAAGCAAAAATGTGTTAGAAACAAGAGAAAAAGTGGGTATTATAAAACATGGAATTTATGCATTCTTTGTAAAGTGCTTTAAGATCAGTAGGTAAGAATTGTGTGCATAACCATTAGCTTATATTCAACTATAAAGCTCACCTTTTAGCACAAACTGTCAGAGCTGCTGTCATATTACCAGTAACTATGCTTGCATATTTTACTCCTGAGAGGAAAAAAAATAGACAGAGCCACGTTTCCCTTACAATTAATTATTGTAAATCTTAAAATAAAAAGTCAGAATCTGAACTCGCTGTTCAGAATGAAGACTGAAATTCAAGCAGTTCCAAATAGGAAGTGCAGAAGGCTTTAGATATTGGGAGAAAAGAGTGAATGATGGTCAGCACAATCTGCTTTAAAATTTAAGGATACATCTAGTCGTAAGTAAACCAAAAGTAATATATAAGTTGACAGAGTAAAAGTCAAGTGACAAAAGAAGCACTCAACAATGAAGGGTTAGTCCTAGGGTCAGCATTTACTTGTATAGTGGAGAAATGATTTTAAGGTTTCACCTAATCTGCAATTAAATATCCCAAGAGAGGGGACTTAAATAACTGGGGGGTTGGAATTTCCATAGAACGATCAACTTAATTTCAAGGAAGTGTTATTTGGACATTTTTTTCTTCAGCCACTTCTAGTGATTCACAATTACTTGATTTCTGTGTTAGTTTATGTAATTTGGGATGCCCTATTTTATACTTTTGGTTCAATAGAAACATCACTAATTAGATAAAGTCAGAAGGAATGACGTATCCCTACTTTTTTACCAAAACCATTTCTGCCTCCACTCACCACTGAGTCTTGGGGGTTCTAAGGTGAATAGATGCTTACATGGTCTCCTTGCACCCTTGCACTTCTCAGGGTATCAGAAATGAGATGGAAAAATTCCTGCATAGTTCCATAGATGATAAAGCCCACACTAGGTATGATCTTGGTTACTGTCAAGACACCACTATATTTCAATATAAGGCAGGAAGAACAATAAGTAAGTTCTATAAGAGTTATTCTCTAGTCTAGAGACTAGAGTTATAAGAATTATTCTACTAGTCAGTATTTCTCATTCAATGATTTAATAAAACTTTTTGGTGCCACCAATGTATAAGGTTCATATCTGAGACATGGGACAGCTAGGTCTCATTTACCCAGAGAATGATTTTGTTGTATAATGTAAGTATTGCTACCAAACTACTTTAATTTTCTATCATTTTGCCTCTTTCCCCAGAACGTTTCTGCACCCATATCCTACCACCCACTTTTTTCTGTGCCAACACAAGAACAGAATTTTGAAGCTAATTTTCTTTATATACATTGTACAATAGAACGGCAACCACCAGAAAAAATAAAAAGAAATCTTCATAGACATTAGTCAAAAATACACAGAATCCAGAAAGCCTTTTCATATATTTATTTTTCTGTCAAATGTAGTTATGCTACAAGATATCATTTCTTTGTAGCTAATAGAATATTTCTGTCGATACTTTATCCCTCTTCATCTTATCATTTGTTTTATTGTTTTATTGATAAACAGAGGCATATGGGGTTTTCAGAGGGGTCTGCAAGTTTTAACATGTTCAGAGATCCTGGCTTCGGCAGCATGATCACCGTTTTATTGAGTGATGGTACACATAGCAAGAATCTGACTGCCAAAGACAGCAGGTGCTTTGACTCATTCATCTGTTTACTGACCCAAATCACAAGCTGTTACATTGCACATCTACACACTGGTGGTTTAGCCTAGCCCTAAAGTGTATTGTGTGCCTGGCTCACTTATATGCCAATGAAAAACTACCAATGTGAAAGCTGGGAATTTGGCTATACTGGTGAGATATACCACTGTAGGGTGTTGTACCTCAACCTTCTCTTACCCAACACCCAGGTTTGCCTTAGCTCCCCATCAAATATTTGTGCCCATTGTAGCCTGGGGAGCATGTCAGCTGTCTACATATAGGTCAGTTTACAATGAGAATAGTCACTTTCTGAGCTCTGTTTCCTGTATAAAGGGGGCCTAGAGGAGAGATGGGGAGGGACTCTTTATCGGGGAGTAGGGATACAGGGTGAAGGGTATTGTTTTTAAACTGTTTAAACTGGAAGAGGGGAGATTTATGTTAGATACTAGAAAGAAATTCTTTCCTGTGAGGGTGGTGAGGCACTGGAACAGGTTGCCCAGAGAAATCCCTGGAAATGTTGAAGGCCAGTCTGGATGGGGCTTTGAGCAACCTGCCCTAGTGGGAGGTGTCCCTGCCCATGTCAGGGGGACTGGAACTCCATGATCCTTAAGATCCCTTCTAACTCTAACCAATCTATAATTCTGTGATTCTGTGCAAGTTATATATCTAAGAATATGGAAGACCTTTTACATCTGGAATCTTGGTGGAATACATCATAACACCTCAAATGATGCCAGATGCCAACCCTTATGCAATTAAATTCTTCCCTAGATCTTCACTAATTATAGTTGGAGCTCACACATAGATGCTATCATTAAGCTGTAGGTATCCACCATTACACAAATGCACCAGAAGAAGGGTACTAAGGTGCTACATGAAAAGCTTCATGACCAGTGTATCTGTAATTAGAGCTCATGGTCATACCAACATAAATATTCTTTTTAGAAAATTCTGGCAATAATCTATATTTTCAAACCCAAATGACCAGCAATTGCAGAGATTTTGGGAGCAGGAGGAAGGGCATCACTGCTTTCAAGATTTTATTCCTGTCAAAATACTTGTCCAGGTAGACACATTTGCAAGATTATGTAACTGTAGGAATTGCATAACAAATTCCAATTATCTCTTTTATTGTTAAGCAAATCAAATTATTATTTATTCTCTAAAAGTACATCTCAGAAGTTCATGATTGAAATGCTCAATAAATCTGCCAATTTTATTTTCAATATGCACATGTAGGGAAAGTTTTATGCTTGTTAAATCTACAGCTGACTTTTAACGATGCTTTTCCTCATCTTGGAAAATCTTATTAGCAGAGTAAATCCTTCCTGTGGTTTTCAGGTAACTGAGATAAAAATCTTTTGTCAGTCATAGTTTATTTATTTGCAGTGTCTCATCACTGTCAGTGGGATTCGTCTTCTCTAGCTTTAGCCATCCACAACATATTACATATTGATTATTTTCCCTACGTTACCTTGGTCAGTGAAAAAAAAAAGTCTTTCATGGTGGTGAAGTTTTATTTTCCTTAATTATAGAAGGACTTTGTAGTGACTAGTTCAGATATAGCCTTCTGCATGCTACGCATCCAAGTTCTTTGTTTCCAGCAATGCATGTTCCCACCAGGACTAGAATGAGACATCTTTGGGGTAAGCTCAGCATGTTGGAAGAAAATGTGGTGTGTCAGGAATTCAGTCAGCATATACATGATTTCCTGATGTTGTTTCAGGATCAAGGGGCTCTCCTGTCAAGAGAAAAAAATAATTTCTTTTAGCTAAACCAAGATATGTAGCAGATGCTCTTGAATTACTATCAGTCTGGAGGTGAAACAAGCATGCTGGGTAGTTCTGCATCACTGTCTGGTAAGGGAGCTGTGGGAATGTCTCAGGGAAGAGTCTAAACTTTACTATGTTTATTGACATGGAGGTAAAATTGATTTTATTTTGCCTTGACTACAGTTTTCCACAGTGCTAGCTACCCTGAATTAACTGTTTGAAAAGCAGTGTGTGTTTTTGTCTACCAATGACACAGATTAAATATAAGGTGACAGCTATTATGTACTCAGGCAAGTTGTATGCATTAATAATACGTTTACCGTTACGATAGCACATGCACTCTCTCAGGGCCGCATGAGTGATCTGACTACACTAATAGCTAGTTTGTTGTGACAAAAAAAAAAGTCTTGATTTTTAAATTATTTAATATTTTCTCGGTAAACTGACTTTTACAGTTAATGTGCTTCTGATGTTTGCATCCATTATACCTCTGTCAGCATAGAATGAAACCATGGAAGAGGATCCCAGTTCAACTCTTACTTCCATAGATGTCAATGTGAAATAGCTTCAAATGAAGCTCAGTTACAACAGTATAAAATGGGAACAACATAAGGAGGCCAGAATTATCCAGCTCAATATGCATTTTCTTTCTATATCTCTCTCATATGTCCATTGTCGCAAAGGATTCCAGTTTCCTATCCTGAGATAAAATTAGTAAATGAAACATGGTCATTCCTTAATCTAAAAAGGAAAAAACAAAATGGCAAAACCCAGAAAAGTGATTTCTGGTTTATATAACCAAATTATCTTAAAGGTTACTTTCAGTATGAAAAATATAACGGTAAAGAGGAGTTTCCCTCTTTAAGAAAGGAAAAAGTTGTAGCCAATCTTTTCGGTTGGATGTAGATTTCTCTCTGAATAATTGGCATAAACTTGCACACGACATGAATAAAATTAAAATTTTGATATATAACATTCATGAAGATTAATTTATTTCCTGAATAGGTGTTTGACTCAAGTTGACTATGAATTTCAAACAAAATATTCCGGCAATGTTGATGGGCAAAGCTGAAGGATGCCCATTAACAATACGGTAAAAGTCACCACAAGCTCTGAAGCAATGGCAGATGTGGTCTTCTGTGGAATTTTTATGGTAAGGATGTGCTTTTTCATATGTTATGAAAATCACACTTCACACATGATCAAGAGACATGGATTTTAGTAGCTAAATCTCAAAAAGGTCCATCCTCTAGTTTAATTAGTCCCAGCATTAACTAGACTTACCTGGTCCTGCACTTGAAGTGTAGTATCATCATGTGCATAAGAAGTTTGACAAGTCATTTCACCTAAACTTTTCATGGAAAACCAAAACCTGCATGCTTGTCATTTTCTGTCTATCTAACGTGAGATGCTAAAGTCTAATTTTCAGATAGATTAAGTCAATGACAATTGCAAATGAAGTCATGTCGCATATGTAATGTGTCATATAACCTCATATGCTCTGAGAAATGAGTCTATAATTATTTCCAAATTGTCATTTGAAAATAGTGAAAGCATTGCATCTCTTTTCCTTCATACCTTAGTTCCAGAGCCATAAAACTGAGGTTAATATCACCTCTTACTTTGACGCTTTTAATGTGTATTGTATTAGCGTATGGAGCTATCTACACAACAATAAGAAGAAAATAAGCATAACTACTTGTTAATTTGAATATAGAATGTATTCACTCTTATGAAAGAAATGAAGGCTGGTGACCTTTTAATAATATGCAGTCATACCCTTACAGACATAATTGTTAAAAAGAAAATTCTGGCAGTCTTCAGTCTGTCACTTCCCTGCTTTTGAATACTTGGCTTTGTGATTCTAATCTTGTTCTTGTGATGTGGGGGGTGGGTTTTTTTCTGCTCTGCAGTTTCAGCTGCTAAGACAAAAGACTCTGCTTAGTATGAAGCCTCTGTTTTCATAGGATGACATGCAGGAATTTTATGTCATTTTAGGACAAGGTTTTACTAAGAGACAAAGAGAGAGACACCCAGTTTTTTGGGCCCATGCAGACCAGATCACCTCCTCTTTGTTGTCCAAAGAGTGGGCAATTCTTTGGGGGAATATAGATCTGTGCTCACAGGACAAATGTTCTCTGGTAAATGGAAGTTCAAGAACATTACTGGTTGGATTCGATTGGTTTGGTTTGTTTGATTGCTGTTGGGTTTTTTTCTCTTAGTTCAAGCACATGTACAAATTTGTGAGCATGGAACCTATCTCATTCTCTGGCTTCTAATAATGTGGTTGTGCTATAATTTGTAATGTATGATGTGACTAGAAAAACAAAATCCAGTGCTTTTCTCTTCCAGGTGAGTGCCAAAACCATTAGAGTGCAATTCAAGCTTCCTTTCATTTATTTTGAAGTTCAAAAGGATAGTTTTGAATTTATAACTGAAATATGATTTCAGCTCAAGTCTCTTGGTCCTTGAGCCAGGGCTGTGATATAAATGATGAGGTTTAAGTCTTCCACCACTCTTAAAAGAAAACAAAATCCACTTCCATTTTCAATGCAGACCTTTATCCTGCTGCTATGTGCAAAGACTTAGTAAATCATCTGGTGAACAAGACGTTACAAAACCAAGGAGGATTTGGTTTGAAGTGAGCTAGAACTGAGGTGCTCAGATAGGGCAGTCCTGAACAGACTTACAGCCTAACAGGAACATCCAGGCAGAGGACAGACACCTTTAGTGTTCAGCTGAGATACGTATTTAAAATATATATATAAAGTTATTATCTGAGCCCAAATATTTAAATTCACCAACTTCTCTTTCTTCATCTGTTTCGTGGTTATTTTTGTCTATTCTGTGCCATGAATTTGCAGTGTAGCAGGTGGGTAAAATTCCGCAGACCTGGCACCTGTAGGTCAAGTTGGCTGGAGACAAAACATGAGATCTTCAGCAACCTCTGCTGACTTTGTTGGTTCGCCTAACCCAGCCTGTGCTGGAGAATGGGCTGTGAATGGAGGAGCCAGCCTGTAAGGTTTGTCTCAGCCTGTAAGGAAAGAATGCTATCTTTGTATTAACTTAATCCTTGTTAGTTGGTTTCATCTACTTTAAATCACTATAGTTTACAAAGTGTATACAACTGGCTTTTCTCAGTTCAGCAGTGTAATAATTTAGGCTGCCTACTCTAAAAACACATTCTCTTTACTACCTTACGGTGGTTATTTTGCATGTGATAGCAATGTTTTTGGCCCATCCTTCCCACATGACACGTAAAACAGTACACTCATGACTTGCAGGCTGGATTTAGGCGGGTCCAATGTAGCTAATTGGAGTCAATGTGTATACCCACATAAATTATTCAGTAAATTTTGTTCCTGATAGTGAGTACTTTCAATCACAAATGTTCAGAATGTTCTGGTATCCTAGATACTAAAGGGGCTAATGATGTCAATCTCGATTCATATTGAATCTCTCCATATAAAACCCACACAAATAGCAAATAAAAATCCTATATTCCCCAGGCCCATTTCAGAAAGAAAATAATGATATAATGGCTCTCTGACAATAACATTCCAGAAAAAGCAGTCAAAGGCATAATTTTTTCAAATTAATGGCATTCAACTTTGTTCCTTGTGAGGGGGGTTTAGGTCTTACTCACAAATAAGTCATTGTACTAAAATTTCAGGTCATTGAGAAATCATTACTTTTATATCTGTTAGATTCAGACCCACACATGAACCCCATTAGTCTTAGTTGCTTGCTAGGTACAATTAATTTTGAAAGTGCACCAAGTTGAATAAATCATATGATGCATTCCACACTTTACAATTATTTGTATCCATCTTCCATTCACTCTTTTTTTTTTTTTTTTTTTTTTTTTTTTTTGTTGTTGTAAAGCAAAACTTTAATCCATCTTAAGGAAAGAAGAAAAGGTCAAGAAAAACATCAGTGACTGCAAAATAAAATTACCTTGTTAAAATAAAAGTGAGCCACAAATTTCTGGCAGTAACCAGAGATATTTGACAGTGGAGCCTGAGAGGAAGAGGTCCAGGCACTTGGGAACAGGCCAAAGAGCAGAGAAGTGAAAAAAGGAGTTCTGAAGCAACCTGTTACTGAATATGTGCTGAGAGAGACTGCCCATAAGAAGTCAGTAGCATTTATGAAAGAAAGGATGAGCTTGTTAAATAGTCCATGTTTAATTTTAAAAGCACAATTTTAGATATTCTTAAACTGTGCTCAGCCTTACAAGCCTTTGACAAATTTGTCTTATATCAATGCCCCAAACAACATCAAATCCAGACCCTCACAAAAATTGAAAGGGACTTGGTGTTAACATTCCAGCCCACATTCAGATCAAATTTGACTTCAACATGATAATAATAGCTTTGGGGTACTTCCTTCAAAAGAACACCATACGAAAACCTGCACTTCCATACAATTCTGGGTCAAGGAACAGACTATTTGCAGTGACCCACACTAGTTTTCCAGATCTGCAAGCTATGAAAAGCATCTGGCAGCTCCATAATGATGCAACTTCTCTGCCATTACATGACCAGAGAGTGTAGCAAGTGGTGTTAGCAGGGGTATGGGAAATAAAACACTTGTATACCCTAAAGACAATTGGGGTATACAAGAATGTTGGTAATAATAATTCTAGTTGTTCTTTATACAGCTCCCCCCCAAATACGGACACAAAACCTCATCCCTTCTACTAAAAAAAAAAGCTTCAATAATTCTGTGAAAGAAACAGAACGTCTCTAGTTCACTGTTTTCTTGCAAAGCTGAAATTTAAACAAGCTGCAAGCCTGCAGATTTATGCATATTTTTAGACACTGCTCTGCATTCCACTGAAATTGAGATTAAATGTGGTGTGTACAGTTAAGCACATGTATAAAGTCTTTGTTATGTCAAAACCCTGTTTATTTTTTCAGACTAGTCTCTTGCTTTTTAAAGAAGAATTTTAAACAGGGATTTTAAATGGGATTAAAAGGGATATATGGGAAAGTTGAGTTTTACTTTGAAATTTTGAATGTTCTAAGATTTCTGTCTACCTATTCGTACAGTTGGAAATAAAAGGAGATTGTCTTCTAAATTCCTATGAACTGAAACTGCATAGCTTTGCAGATTTTGAATGAAGTCTCTTCCCCATCATAGGTAGGGTCAATGGTGGTCCTTTCACTGTTTCTGGGTAAAAGGATTAAAGCATAACTTATGGTATCTGTTTAGCTGGGGAAATGAATTGCTAGACATTATAGGAGAGACAGCTGTAAAAGGAACCTTCAAAGGTCTCATACGTGACTTACAAAATGTCCTGGAGACACAGACTGGATGAGAAAGAGAAGCATTTTGGAGACAAGATCCCAGGCCATGCATGAAGGAGGCTGCTATAATCTACCGGTCACATAAATACATGTAGCCTGACCTTTTGTCAGATTTCACATCCTTCCTTAAAATGTCACACCCTCCCAGGAAAAGGTCTCTAACTGGGCTAAAAATTGATTGCACTATTTAGTTTGATTTCCAGCATCCAGGCAGCAGTGGAAGCGGTTCCATTGCAACATTGCAAGTAGCCCAGATGTTCGCACCTAAACTGGTCAGGAGAGGAGCTGGCTTTCCTTCTCCCTTTCTTCCACTTAGTGCAGAGCCTGGTATGAGCCAAACAGTGTGCCAGCACCTGCCAGCTGCTGTCCCCTCCCTCCTGAGCTTCCCACCACATTCGTCTCCTTCTTGCCTGTGATGGGTGAGGAGAGGATTCCTTCAAATAACGCAGTTTCCCAGTGGAATGTTCCCAGTGCTCTGCCAGAATGTTACAGGCTTTTAGATATATTTTTTTATATATATTTTTTTTTTGGTCCCGGTCCCATTCTTTGCTTTTCTTGCAGTGTGCGATATGCATTTGTACATGGTTAACTTCTCTTTGTTTCCTTGCAATGTGTGATATATATTTGTCCATATTTACCCCCTCTGCTTCTATGTAGGAGATGGGCTGGCAGATAGAAAGGGTCAGAGAATTGCTACGGCCAAAATCCTTCCTGCATTTGTAAAGGGACTGATTCACAGTGGAAAGGTCTGGATTGTGGAGAAATATCTGATGTCTTAATTGATAAATGTCTAATTGGTGTAGGTAGACCTATATAGGACTCTACCACCAGCTAAACAGTATCAGGAAGAAGCGTGATTGAGGGTCAAAGACTACCCTGGAACATTTAACAACTGAGGTTTATTAGGGTGTCAAAGTGCAATAAAAGCCACACTGGCCCCACACAGCTCCACTTTACTAAAAATCTAAATGGGGCTCATATTCCAAGGCCTCTGCTTGGACATGATATGATATCTGGGTTGGTTTTTTTCCAGTTGTACCTGTCCTTTAAAACTTAAAGCTGTATGGTTTCACTTTTAGAAGAAGAGGTGACTGACTCAGAAAAACAGACAAGAACATTGACCTTAAATTACTCTTTCAGGGGAGACCTTATTGTTCTCTACAACTACCTGAAAGGAGGTTGTAGTGTGGTGGGGATTGGTCTCTTTTCCCAGGCAACAAGTGATAGGACAAGAGGAAAGGCCCTCAAGTTGCACCAGGGGACTTTTAAATTGGATCTTAGGAAACATTTCTTCATTTCAAGAATTGGAACAGGCTGCCCATGGAAGTGGTAGAGTCACCACCACTGGAGGAATTTAAAAGATATGTAGATATGGCACTTAAGGACATGATTTAGTGGTGGAATTGGAGTGTTGGGTTTATGACAGACTTGATTATCTTAAAATTATTTTCCAACCCAAAAGATTCTATGATTTCTATGATTCCTACTTTCATCTGTGACAATATTTAAATCAATCCTAAAGGTTCTACTGCAGAAAGAGATGACTTTCCTCACATTAATGTCAGAATCACTTAATACATTTTCAGGATGATGATGCACTTAACTTTGTTCATGTCTCTATTGAATGCAAGACTGTCTGTAAAGAACGCTATCAATAAGAACTGACCTCAATGTGTCTAAAATGCACTGGAAATAATAAAATGATTGAAGTTACTACTAGAGTTACAGCTACTAGCTTGGGCAATGTGTTTGAGGGTGATTCTATACTCAGGACAAGCAATTTAAAGTATCTGAAGAAAGGTTTATTCTCCCCAATTAGGATGCAACGTTAAAGGCAGAGAAAGAAGAATGGGCATTACCTTCAAAAGACATACTGCAGGCAGGAATAAGAAACAGAGAGGAAAAGAACTGTGTCGGGGGGATTTCTGTTGTCAGTAAAGTGCTGCACAGGTAATAAAATTTAAAAATTTGACAGCTAAATTGAGACAGTATCTCTGCTTGCATAGAAATTCTCACAAGCAAAAACATGCATCTACTTTTCATATTAATCTGAATTAAATTCCTGTGTTTTCAAGGAAATATGCAGTCTCTTCAGCTGCTGCTGGTGTGAGTCAGTCACAGTGTCTCTAGAGATTTCTTCTGTCGCATAATCCCACTGCAGCCTTGCTCAGGAACAGAGATCTTTGCATAAGAGCTGCAGCACAGTTTTGTTTTGTTTTGTTTTGTTTTTTTGTGAAAATCTTAAGAAAATGTGCACAAACATCTGGGCTGGGCAAGGAATAAGCTCTCACCTATATCAAGTAACTAATAAGACATTTGCCGCTGGTAAAATCTGACTGGACACGTAAAGTATGTGTATCCAGTCTTCAATTTGTTGATGTATGATTATGTGCCAAAGGAATATCATCTGTTTGCAAAAATCCGGTGCAGTGAGATAGTTTTTGAACCTTGCAAACACTTATATTTTCCATTACAATTGTAGATTTAGATAACTTTAGTTACAAACGCCTGGGCTTCTAAAATGTATAAGAAAGCATGTATCTTCAAAGGAGGACAAATACAAGGGGAGGATGAGGGGAGAAGGCTTCTGAAAAACAGCTAGTCCTGTGGGCACAGAGTCGGAAGCTTGGATTCCTGAGTTTTTGTTATCTGACTTTGTAATAGCCCATACCCAATTAAAAGCAAATTCCAAGCAAGACCTTTCCTGGCACTGTATGAGTCACAAGGTCTCTTTCCTGAGGTATCTGATGTCTAATAATACAGCTGATCTAACACTGCAGACTTCCTTCAGAAGCCAGTCTTTGTCTTCTACTCCTCTGTCTGTCTCATGGAACAAGTGCACTCTGTGCCCCATACCATCCCTCACAGGGCCCAAATTTGGCTGAAATTAGCCAACAATTTCAGGAGTTACCGGTTGGAGACATGCAGTTACACAGCATGACTGCACAGATACTAATTCCTTGAGAAAAAGTCAAAGCAATGTTGTACTTTTAATGACTTCTGGAAAAGCAATTTAATATGGCCTTTACAGTTCCTATATGATGCATCCTTTTTTAGCCCAGCACAAAAGCATATCCAATTTATTTACATTTTAAGGGACTTTTTATCAGAAGTAAGTTTGGATACTTGATCTGGGGTAGAATTTTGGACTCATCTGTTGTTGTACTTCTGATGTTCCTAACATTAAGCTGAATGCACATACATGAAGTAAGTGGGTAGATTTGAATAAAAAATAATAAACTTATCTGACAGGGAAAGGGATGGTATCTTTTTCCTGAAAATGTGTAGATTTATTATGAAAGTTGCACAAATCTGAATTTAAAGGAAGATTATTCCTTTGCGTTATAAAGAGGCTTATTCAAGCACACCTAGTGAGATAATTCCCTGATTTTCTTAGATGACTAAGAGGTTTGATAGGTGCCTCATGGAAGCCAAATGAACTGATAAACAATTAGTCAGGTATAACATGCCACTAGAACTGTTTTATACCTCTTTAAATAGCCAAACTGAAAAATGTTTGTGATCGATTCTCAATATATGACTTCTCTTCAAGCAGCACATGTTCCCATCTTTTGGCTATTCCTACTGAGAATTCTTAGGTTGTGTCTATATACTCT
Source organism: Pedionomus torquatus (assembly GCA_013398155.1). Classification (NCBI taxonomy): domain Eukaryota; kingdom Metazoa; phylum Chordata; class Aves; order Charadriiformes; family Pedionomidae; genus Pedionomus; species Pedionomus torquatus. The sequence goes on along the minus strand of VZRU01009547.1, from coordinate 345,497 downwards.
CCATTATTTTGCATTGACCTATGGTCCATGCTGGACAATTAGTCACATCATCTGCCCTGTCACGTCATCTGCCCACCAATCCATAATTCTTCTTACACTTCAGAGTCTTCTATGAGTTCTCCTACCCCCATCCTAAAATGTACAATCCATTCATTTAGTTGCATGTTTTGCCCCTTGTCTTTGAAAATATTTGGATGTCTTCCTTCTTCACAAATGTCTAGGTCTCAGGCTCATACTTTATCAGACTCAAGTGCAGACTTCATTCAGGCAATGAATTCTGAGGTGTGGTGGGCTTCTTACAGGAGAGAATGCAAGCCAGCACTGCTGTGATTCACGAACTTCAAGCACATTTGTTGCTTTATTGATCTCAGTAGAAGCACACAGAAAGTAGCCAAGTGCCGTGCTGAATCAGAGCCACAGATAGTATGTAAATTAAATGAAAACCAAAAATGCTTTATAACAAACTACTTAATTCCCATATTCCTCAAGGGACTTGTTGAAGGTACGCACAGGTCTTCGACAGTTACTCTTTCTTCTCATTATCTGCCTGCTTGCCTATTTAAATAGTTCCAGTTATTCTGCCAGCTAGAGCTAACATTATTTTCACAGACCACAAAGTTAGTGAAGGTATTAGGAAAACCTAACTCAAAGCAGTAACCACAACCACAACCTGCCCTCTCTTTTTTTTTTTTTTTTTTTTCTGGACAGAAGAAGCAGGTAGGAGGAAAGAGAGAAAAGAGAGAAAGAACTTTTAGAGTTTAAGGGTGTTTTTGAGGTTTGAAACAAAACATTACTCTGGATATTCAAAAAGAATTATTTTTTTTCCTGGAAAAATAAGTGGGTTTAGATTTTGATTTTTCAAAAATCCCTGTCCTCTAGAACAGAAAATTCACTAACCCACTCCATATAAATGAACTATAACAATTGCTCCAGCTAACAACTCAGAAAAAAACATGCATCTTTTCAGCTTTTCTCAGAACTTGTGTTTCTTTCAAACAACCCACACTCTGTTTTCTGTGATTATAACATTGTGCGTAATGGTTCATTCACGTAGCTTTTAACCCTGAAATGTCTGCCTTTCATTTAGCATCTTTGGTTCCCTGAGGAGTGCCAGGGTAGGCTAGGATCCCATAAGAGCATCCAGTGCTGTAGGTCCTGTGTACCTGTGATGAGCAAAGAGCAAAGTAACAGATGGTGGAGATGAAAATGAGGGGCTTGCTGAGAATAGACAATGAAAGAAACACCTAGTTTAAGACAAAGCAATTGGAGAACTGTTGGTTGAGAAAGGAGGAGGAGATGTAAGGGACAAATTGGAAAGGAGATCAGACATTGGAATGACGGAGAGAAAGGGAGTGGTTGTAATGGCTGCTGAGTTCATTTTTGGAGGAGTTAAATTCTGTTGTATTCAGCTTTGAATTAATATTTGAGACATTGAGATCAAAGCCAAATATTGATCCAATGCCAAATGTCCATAGCCACAGTGTTTATCAATGTGCAAAGGCTTTAAACAATATAGCAAAAAGCTTCTGAGAAATGCTTAATAAGGAATGATAGATGGGCCACCTCTATTCAGTCCTCAGTTTTGCATGATGCTGGTCAAATATGCAGAGAGAAAATGTAACCCCCAGTTTGACATTATCTCTTCCCTGGAAGTGCATAACATACACTTAAGCATCAGGACAAATTACTCTGAAATACAAGTGCTATGGAGACGTGAAAAAGGATGGACTGTGTTTTAGTTTAATTTAAACTAACTGTGTTATTATTGGATAGAGAAAGAGTAATCCAAAATGAAGTATCCCAAACCAGCAATACATTACGTTATTTTTCAGCTGATATCCTTTCTCCCACTGGTTCAAAAAAAAAAAAAAAATCATTAAAAAAGAGACATTTATCTTGAAATGTCAAATTTCAATGTTAAGGACTAATTTATGTCTGCAATATAATATATGAAACATATTCAGGAATTCAGTTCAAATGCTGCTACAGTGCCATCTGCTGAAAAGCAGCTACAGCTAAAAAGCATTTAGCAAATCGTTCTTGCTAAGGTATCTGTAAATTCTTGGTCCATCCTGAGTACTTTTCATTCTTTTCTGCCCTACAATATCACAATACAAAATCTGTAGCCACTGTACAGGAGGAGCTATAGACACTGCGTTAACCCATATTGTTATGTGTATCACTGAAAGATGAGCGTTTATGTAAATATCTCAAGAGGATGCTAGATGCTTAAGGTTTAAATTGGGTTTTGTATATGCACAGCTCAGGGGCTGGATATAAGGATCAAGATTTTTACCCTCTGATAAAGTAGCCTAAATGTATTAAAAGTTATTATGTTTAAGAAAAAGTAAGCTGATGTGTGCTGGGTAATACATTTTTTTTTAATTTATTTCAATTCCCATATCTAGCATGTGTCTCAAGCATACAAATAATTATTTTAAAACTAACAAGACAGACTTGTTACAGCCTACTTGCCTGAATTCAAAGATGATTTCTTTTTTTCTTCTTTTAATCAGAAATTAATCTGAGTTTCAAATTGGTTCTTAATTACAGCTGAATATTTTTGTGCTGCTTCCTCTGTTAAAGAGACACATCCTTCAATCTTTTTATATTTGCTTATGACTTCCTCTCACTTCTCAGTCCCCAGTGAGTCAAAGTTTCAACAGGTCTCACTGAAGATCTGGTCAATAAGCTTAAAGCTGTGTACATGTATCTCCACAGAGATTCAGTGACTTTTTGGTATATGTATACACGTACAGCATGCTGTCAGTGAAAAACAGACCGTTTCTTCTCTCTCCAGGCCCAAATGATGTTTGAAAACGCAGTGTACTTGGTGTTATTCTCCTAGCTGAAAATTTTGCAATGGTCATTTTGAGAAGAGAAAACAAAAGCTATGCCAGTAATTAATCACAAGCTGCACACTGTCACAGTGGACATTTCATAAATAACCAAGAGTCTGAAATTCATTTTCGTAGGTTCTTCCATGAATAATTTAGACTTGTAAAAGCGAAGTCAATCAGCAGCTCACTGAAAAAGACTGAATTTCAATTAACTCTGTCAACCAGCATGACTAATTCTACCCACAGTTCAGCTGATGTAGGATATGCACAAGTTTTGCTATAAGTATTGAGCAGTGTCTCGGGATCTGGCAGGTGACAATGTTCAATATTTGTGTGATTTTTTGCTAATAAGTGATATTACATATGAATTACCCAAGCTAAGCAAAAATTACAGAAACATGGGTTTAAGCCTATATTTTGCTTTTTTCCAGGGTTTAAATTCATATATAACTGCATTCAGAGACCAGAGCTAATCTCCTTAAATTCCTCCTATGATTACTGTACTAAGATACACTTACTCCAGGCAGTAAGTCAATTTCAACTCCATTTTTGACCTGTGCTCTGGCAAGCCTCTCTCCCTCTTCTTTTTTCCCCTGTTTTTTCACTTTGGAAGAAGTATAGATAGATTAGGCTCTGTGGATGCACCTTCAAACCCCTTCTTGTCCTACATCTTTCCCTGTTTAAAACTCTGGTAAACAGTGTAATGATAAAGCAGCACTTAGTAAGGTATGAAAAAAGTCTGGAGTAAATGCTCCTTATTTGACTCATTACAGCTACCAACATAGTGGAAAAAAAAAATAAAGAACAAAAAAACCCAAAACACAACACCAAAAAAAAAAAAACCCAAAAAACCTCTTGGGTCAAGATATTCAAAAGATGTAGTAAGTGTGTGGATGTGTTTGAAAAATTTGACAGATGCCTGTGTCTGTAGGCACCAACATAGTTGGAAATTTGAATTGAGTTTTCCTAAATTTACTTCTGTATCAAGAAGAAATACTGTGTGTTTTGCTGAATGCAGCATTGTCTTCAATACAGACAAAGATATCAGCAAGGGGACTTTGGGTCACTTTAATGTGTTTACTGGAGATGGCGAGTATACCAGGGGTTCTAGTTGTTAAAGTTTTTCATTCAATCAGCCTACACTGTTTGTTAACCATACCCTAAAAGAAGACTGACTGATTTCTAAGAAAAAAGGTAATTGAAAACTGCTGTATATTCTGGGAGCTTTCTAAAGACTGTGAATTGACTGCATGGTTGCAGCCAGCCTGATCCTCTTATCTTTCTCTGCTTGCAAAAATGGATTATTTCCAACAGGCTTCATTTTGAAAAATGCCCTAACTTTTGTATTATTGTTACAATAATAGTAAAAAGAGTAAGCTTGGCTGCCCATTTTGGCTCAGAGAAACAACAGAATTATAAATGCAACTGATGGAGAAAAAGAAGCACTACTCCAGCAAACTCTGAAATCTCCCAGAACATTGCAATATTTAAAGAAAAACAAAAAAAAAACAAACCTCAAGTACAAACATTTCCCAGGTATAACCATTGTTTAGCATGGTATCAAAGTCTTAAGATTAATTTTCATTTAAATTCAGTCACTTTCCCACAATTTTAGGGCAAGATCTGAAGTCCACTAAAATTCTTTGGACCAGCTGCTGTTCTACTCAATTATGACTTTACAATGATCAAAGACATCAATATTTGTCTGTGGGCTACAAAATGATGGGAAATTTTGATTTTGAATGCCCACTGTGAGGTACTACAGAAGATTTTGATTTTCACCCAGCAATCATCTTTGTAGAAAAGATGGTCAGGCAGTTAAATTATTGATTTAAGATGTAAGAGACCTGAGTTATTTTCTCCTTAGGATGCCTGGTTGGATTGCTCAAGTTGCACACTGCAAATGTGCTGCTAATCATAAAGTCTTTTGACTCCAAAGTCTGGAAGCTGATAAGGATATTCTAACAAGTAACTGCTCATATATACTGCAAAGAAAGACTTGAGATCTTTGGAATAAGAAGTTCTCTAGTAGGAGCATTACTATGTGCAGTGAAGGTCATTTTGTATCATGGAATACTATGGGCTGGAAGGGACCATTAAAGGTCATCTACTCTAATCCCCTGCAATAAGCAGGGACATCTTTAACCAGATCAGATTGCTCGGACACACGTCCAAAGTGACGTTAAATGTTTACACATATGGAGTATCTACCACCTCTCTGAGAAACCTGATCAAGTGTTTCACCACCCTCATTGTACAAAATTTCTTCCTTATATCTAGTCTAAATCTACCCTTTTTTAGCTTAAACCCATCACCTCTTCTCCTACCACAACAGGCACCACTAAAAAGTCTGTCCTTATCTTTCTTATAAGCACCTTGAAGTACTGAAAGGTACTTATAATATATATAATGACTGTCTGGAGCCTTCTCTTGTTCACGTTGAACAACCCCAAGTGTCTCAGCCTTTCTGCATTCCACTGAGTATTTTTCTTGTCTTCCTCTGTACCTGCTCCAACAAGCCCATGCCTTTCCTGTGCCGAGGGCTCCAGAGCTGGATGCAGTACTCAAGCTAGGGTCTCAACAGAGCAGAGTAGAGGGGCAGAGTCACCTCCCTCAACATGCTGGCCACACTTCTTTTGTTGCGGCCGGGATGCAATTGGCTTTCTGGGCTGCAAGCACATATTGCCCGCTCATGTTGAACTTCTCATCTACCAGTACCCCCAAGTTCTTCTTGCCAGGGCTGCTCTCAATCCCTCCATCCCTGAGTCTGTACTGATATCAGAGGTTGGCCCAACCCAGATGCAGGACCCTACATTTGGCCTTGTTGAACCTCATGAGGTTCACATGGACTGACTTTTGGTTTCATTGAATATCATTGGGATCTTTGGCCATCATTTTTCTCAAATGTTCTTTAACAGACAATCATTATCCAACTGGACTTCTGCAGATTAATACTGCTCAATCTACAAGTAGGTAGGTAGGAGGAAAAGTCTTTCATTTTAAGTTACATTAGAATTTACTGATCTATAAATAGAACATTATAGAGGTATTCTTTTATGAAGTGACATGGAGATAGTCTCCTTGCAGTTTACAAACCATGTCAGCTTTACTTCTATGGGGGCTAGGTTTCCCGAATAAAAAGGGAACTCTTCTTCATTTTTGGAAGTGTATGCAGTGCTGCTGTGCATGGCATCAGAGCCCAAGGATTGTTTATGTGCACTCTGTCAACGATCTTCAAGATTCTTGATGTTCTGACATTCTTCATTCAGCTCCTGCCCTAAATCATCTATTTAAAACTCTGAGGGCTTCAGCGAGGTGAAAACTCGGGGCAGAAACCTCCCCTGCCACTTTTCAGAGGGGCTGCTTTAATCCCGCCTTGGAATTACAGGTACTTGCACTCTGTCCAGCAGTTTTAGAAAAAAACACTTGGTTCATCAAAACATTATCCTCCCCACAGTGTTTGGGACTACAGGTTACTAGAAGTCAGGGAAACAGAACACTTAAAAAAAGCACTTGATAGTTCCCCAATTTACAGTCCTCATTATACTTAAGAAATTAGAACTGCTCTACTGTTCTAAATATCACAGCCACTGATATTTCCTAGGGCTGCGCAGAAGAGTCAGAAGTCAGAAGACAGTGGGAGATATTCCAGCATATTGGGGTTCTGCAGGACACCCTGTACCCCGCAGGCTACACAGCAAGGCAGAGAGAGAAAAGAAGAGCACAGCCAAAATGTACTCGTGGTTTCTACTTAGCAGGTATGGTGCATCCTCTTTTGAATAAGATGATAGTATGTTCAATAAAAAAAAAAAAAAAAAAAAAAAAAAAAAAAAAAAAAAAAAACCACAAAAAAACCCCACCAAAAACGTGCAAAAGGAAGGGCACTGGGTATACATATAAAAGCTGAACACCTGTAATCTCTACAACCATCCTTGTGAAACATTTTTATTTCATGCTTTTCCTTCTCTTTCCTTGCTCTTACCTGTCTTTCCAGAGAGGCTTTACTGATATTTGCCTGAGGCAAGACTTAGCAGGAGCTGCAACATCTTTTTTCAAACTTAACACAATAGGAAGAAAAGATAAGCTCTTGGGTATGCAGACCCTTTCTTGACTACATACCCAAAAGTTCTTGTGTGAACTAGAGGGCTTTGTTTAGAGATATGTTTCTCCAACTTGATAAAGATGTGGATTGTTAGCAGAAGCAGTTGAAATTGAGATTTTCACAAACTAGTTTGGGGCTCATTTACATCTGTGTCATTCCTACAGATCAAATTTACTGAAGTTCTCAGTCACAGAATCACAGCTGGGCTTTGGGAACTGTCCATGAGTCCTCATCATGTATAAGTGTGAATATACTAAGGACCAGTGTTTGGGAAGGCTATGAGAGACACTAAGTCTACAGATGGGTCTTTTACTTGAAGTCTGTTAACTTTTATAAACCTAAACCCTCATTTTTCATTTTTTAATGCAACAATTGCTTTGGCTAAGATATCCCGGAAGAGCCAGAGGACTTCAGCCTTCCCATCACCAACCAGCCACCTGTGCCCTCCTGCAGAATGTCCTGAGTTCACTGTATCTCTTCCTGGTTGTCCTCTTTTATCTTATGCAACATACAACTAGAGTGTGCCTAAATAAAATAACTGTTCCCTCCTCCAGTGTAAAAAGAGTAGAATATAACTAAGAGATCGTGGAGAATTTATTTTTAAAATTAGCTCTTAATCTTAAAATTAAGCTCAGTGCTAAGGCACTGAAGAAAATCCTGCTTCATTATACCACATAGATTTAATTAGAAGCAAATTTAAAGGCACACTAGTGAATATTCAGCCCTACTCACTGGCTCGGCTCAAATCCCCTTGTACTGGCTTCAGTGCAATTTAATGGCATTTCATTGAGAATCAGATACTTAAATCTTCTGCAGAAGCAAGACCTCAACTTCAATTGCAGAACCTGCATTTCTTGATGACAAAGCCAGATTCCTTCCTAAATTACAGGATAAGTAGGCTCAATTTGTAAAATGAAAGGGGACTGGGGTGGGCAGTGGAGGTAAGGTGGAGGGTTTGGGGGCAGGAATGCTTTTGTTAAAATAAGACAGGCATGGTCTGCCAAATTCCAGTCCCTAAACAAGGAATATGTCTTTGGCATGTTTGCCTAACCAATGTCCAGGTAAAACATGTTTAGGAAAAACGATGTTTCCCAGCCTTCACAGGCACATTAAGCAAGTCCTGCATTTTACACTCTGTATTAACCTAAAGAGATGTGTATCAACAGAAAGCAAAAGTCAAAATCTGGTCATTAGTAGCCCACAAAGTTGAATTGGAATGATGGGATTAAATAGCAAGTTTTAATAACTTGTTGCTAAGCATCTGAATTAATAAAACTAGGAGAAAAAAAATGAATGTGTATGTTTTTAAAGCTTTTGAACGTGGTGAACTTTCCACTTTGTTTTTCGGAATTCTATTTTAGTGTCTTGACCAGCTTCTCATACATTTTATAATAGCAATACTTAGCACTGCTGCAACAGCTTATGTTTTCCTGGCTGCATACAAACAATTACTGATGTGCATCCATATTGACACAAATGAGGCCCACATGTAGCTTTATCAGGCACATACAATTTATCCATCATTTAATCTGAGTCGTAAATGACAACTTTGGAATTCTCTGCTTCTCTAAATCTGCATTTCTCATTGAATTTAAATGGATCTCAAATCTATAAATATCTACATCAGCCCTGAATATTGCATTCAATTACTTTCAGTTTGCTACTCTTCACACGGCATTCATTCTGGTCTTTCATGCTGTTTACATTAGCAAACCTCTTCTTTCTAAAACAACCTCCTGTGTTCATGATTAACAACTCAATCTGAGGTTGAATTTTTTGGGCTTTTTCTCTGATATCTCTAGTTGGGTAAATTTTTTTAAAAAGCGCGACGGGTGGTCTGTAGCTCGACCACTGTTCTTTTAAACAAGACTTCATTTGGAGTTCTAGCAGCTGGATTTCAACAGAAATAGCTGGTCTGTTTTGCAGAAAGCAAACTGAAACGTAATGCAGACTTATAGTGAGAATATGAGCATCTTATTACCAGCAGACAATGTCCAGTAGGAGGGTAAGGCTGTGAAATGCTCATTTCAGGTCACTGCTACTCCACACTGGTAGCAACACTGGATTCACTGGTTGTGCTTCCAATACTGTTATGGAGTGGCCTAGACCAGGGATGAGGAATGAATTTTCTGTTTGATCTCTGGCTGTAGAATCATAGAATTGTCTAGGTTGGAAGGGACCTTTAAGATCATCTAGTCCAACTATCAACTAATTCTGATAAAAAACAACAACTCATCACTAAACCATGTCACTAAGCACAATGTCAACCTATCTTTTGACTGCCTCCATGGATGGTGCCTCAACCACCTCCCCAAGATCATTCCAAGGCTTGATAACCCTTTCAGTGTAAAAATTTTCATGATATCCAATCTGAACCTCCCCTGGTGCAACTTGAGGCTATTTCCTCTTGTCCTATTGCCTGTTGGCTGGGAGAAGAGAACTCCTTTCAGGTAGTTGTAGAGAGTGATGAGGTCTCCCCTCAGCCTCCTCTTCTCCAGGCTGAACAACCCCAGCTCCCTCAGCCTCTCCTCATAAGGCTTATTCTCCAGACCCCTCACCAGCTTCGTTGCCCTTCTCTGGACCCACTCCAGCACCTTGATATCTTTTTTTGTTGCAAGGGGCTCAAAACTGGACACAGTACTAGAGATGGGGTCTCACCAGTGCCAAGTAGAGGGGGATGATCACCTCCTGAGTCCTGCTCATCACGCTATTCCTAATACAGGTCAGGATGGTGTTGGCCTTCTTGGCCACCTGGGCACACTGCTGGCTCATGTAGCAGCATCCTCGGGACTGGCCCTGTAGAAACACTGTGAGGACACTTCCAATGCTGATTGTGTCATGGTGCACAAGGAAAGATGCATCTCACAACAATGGGCTACATGTTTCACCCTGCTGGTGGGCAAGGAGACTATCTCTAACCCTTCTGGGCTAGAAAAATATTCTGGGAACTCAGCACCCATGATTGGAGCCTAGCAGCTCCTTGCTGTTATCTGCTTTAGTTTAAGCTGCTCACAGGGTAGTATAAATGTGCAGAGCCCATTTTTCCTGTGGCCTGTGTTTCAGGTCATTAAGGATAGCCTGAACTTTCCTCTTGGGAAAAAAATAAGGGTTCCTTAATATGAATATTAGATTGACAGTTCAGATCTTAATAGGTAATGGAGGAAGATAAGATCAAGAGCAGACAAACTCAGGGACTAATGTTAGTTCACATGAGCATAGGCAATTCTATTAAGAAGTACAGACATCCTGGAAAGGACTATGCAGACCTATCCAGATGTACTGTCTGATAAAGGTCTGCAAAGGACCAACTCTATGGAATAAGAGACTCTGTGCAATACAGGAGCTGATAAGTGACTTGCCCAGATACTCAACACATTGCAAAAGCTATCTGCAAAGAAAATGGGTATTTTACTTCAAAAATGGGATAATTTCAAGATCTTATGGAAATTAGGAAAGAAAGATATTCACACTCACTGGAAGGTATTAAAAAGAGCAGAGGTGCAGCTATAGTGAAACATTGAGATTTTAAATGGCGCTCTGAGATTTCTTTGCTTTCTTCTTTTACACAGAAGAGCCTCATTGGTACACAGATTTCTTTCTTGTTCAAGGTGTGCATGGCCATGATAGTCCAAAGTGGTCCATTGTGTTAAGGCAAACAAAGCCACTTCTATTTCAGAATAGGAAAAATAATAAAGTAAAAATCTGTTGTGATGGAGGGAGAAGGCAAGAGACACCTTTGAGATCTGTTCACTTTCCAGTGCCTGGTTGGCCAGGTGAAGATTTCACATTTGGTACTAAAAGGCATACTTTAATTTACTGTTTGGGAGAGATATGTGCTCATCCATGCATGATCCATGTTCCACTTCATATCTTTTCCAAGAGTGCCAGTGGGGCCCAGACCTGCCACTGGCTCTCCTTCTCCTTAGTGAAATTAATCTCTGTGCAAAGATGAGCAAGCATACCCCAACTTAAAAAAAAATCTTTTTGCTCTAAAACAAAAAAGAAAACAAAAACAAATAAATGTACTGTGAGGAGAATGCTTCTCAAGACGCCATTCCCATAATGATTTATAAACAGCTGTCCAATGTAAGCCAAGTGTGATATGTGTCTGCTAAACATATTTAAAAGATACCCTTGCTGTTACAGTAATTAAACACACATGAGATGGAAAATAACAAACACAAAATAGCCATAGTTGCCCAAGATGATTTATAAATATAATAATGGAAGAGTTACATTTAATAAGTAAAACAGAATAGTGTGGTGACAGTGGGCAAGAACAGAAAATCCACAGAAAATAATGTTGTGCTAGAGTAACAAAAAATATAAGTCTGAAGGGCAGAAAATAATGGTGAGTAATACTGAAGGAGAAAACAAAATATTGGTGAGCAAACAACTATAAATGCTCAAGGCTGCACGAACAGCATGATTATCAAGAGTGATTACTGAATTTTCTTATAAAACTTCACAGTGCTACAGCATTTTATTTTTTCCTGAGACCAGCAGAGCGTTTGCACAGCAGAGTGATCAGCCAACTCCTGTGCTAGAGTAAAGGGGAGGTGAGCTTCTCTACCACTTTCAGATACATCCTCTGCAGAAATTCCATCATATATAGAATCAAGCTGTGCAGGAGTTTATCTTCAGTACATAGTTTTTAAGGAATAATAGGAAGGAATCCTGAATGACCTCTCAAAAATCCTTTCTTTTCCACAATATCAAGAAATTTTTAATAAAGGGGTTTTTTTCTCTTTATTTATAACTCTTTTCATGAAGTGCTGTTTCCTTACTGCTAAATGTGAATATTTGACTATAGACAAAAACTACTTCCTATTCCCAAATGCAATGTAATTCTTTCCTTCCTCTTAGCACATGGTCTTAAAAAACAGGGATTTTTTTTAGTGCAGATTTGTTTTGTGTGATGCATGGATGAGTAGGCCAAACTTCTGATGACTCAGATACTGTAAAATAATGAGGAAAAGCAAATTTGATAAAGTCTCATAGTTATCCATTTATGCTAGATAGCTATAAACAGTATTATTTTCTTCTTATGCTAATGGAATAGTTCTGACTTACACAATTAAAATCTGTATAATGACCAGGGCAAGAGACATTTATACATCACGATGATTTCCAGCTGCTCTGTTTTCTTACTGTAGCTCTCCCTTTAACAAGTGTATGTAAGAACTTGTAGTTCAGAAAATTAACATCAGAGGAGAGACAAACAAACAATTCTTATATTGTTTCATCCTCCCTCTTTGAGCTTTATGAGTGTTGCTATTGACACACCATTTAATTGTTATTATTCCAGAGAAAGATCTATCTACAATAAATGTACACTGTTGTAACATTCTGGATATCACCAGACAGTAACCACCCAGGATATGGACAAGGCTGAGGTATTGAATGACTTCTTTGTCTCAGTCTTCACTGGCAAGGGCTCTGGCTGCACTGCTCAAGTCGTAGAAGGCAAAAGCAGGGGCTCTGAGAATACAGAACTGCCCACAGTAGGAGAAGATCAGGTTCGAGACCACCTGAGGAACCTGAAGGTGCGTAAGTCCATGGGACCTGATGAAATCCATCCACAAGTCCTGAGGGAGCTGGCGGATCAAGTTGCCAAGCTGCTTTCCATCATATTAGAGAAATCATGGCAATCTGGTGAAATTCCTGCCAATTGGAAAAAGGGAAACATAACGCCAATATTCAAAAAAGGGTAAAAAGAGGACCCAGGGAACTACAGGCCAGTCAGTCTCACCTCTGTGCCTGGCAAAATCATGGAGCAGATTCTCCTGGAATCTCTGCTAAGGCACATGGAAAATAGGGAGGTGACTGGAGACAGCCAACATGGTTTCACCAAGGGCAAATCCTGCCTGACAAATTTGATGGCATTCTATGACACTGCCACAAATTTGGTGGACAAAGGCAGAGCAACGGACATCATCTTCCTGGACTTATGCAAAGCATTCGACACTGTCCCACATGACATCCTAGTCTCCAAAATGGAAAGTCATGGGTTTGATAGGTGGACCACTTGGTGGGTAAGGAACTGGATAGATGGCCACATTAAAAGGGTTGCGGTCAACAGCTCAATGTCCACGTGGTGGCTTGTGATGGGTGGTGTTCCTCAGGGTTCAGTACTGGGACCTGTGTTATTTAACATCTTTGTCGGAGACATGGACAGTGGGATAGAATGCACCCTCAGCAAGTTTGCCGATGATACCAAGCTCGGTGGTGCAGTCAACACACTGGAGGGAAGGGATGCCCTCCAGAGGGACCTGGACAGGCTTGAGAGGTGGGCTAATGCAAATGGCATGAAGTTTGACCAAGCCAAGTGCAGGGTCCTGCACCTCGGACGTGGCAATCCCAGACACAAATACAGGCTGGGCAGAGAGTGGCTGGAGAGCAGACCTGAGGAGAAGGACCTGGGAGTGCTCATGGATGAGAAACTCAACATGAGCCAGCAGTGTGTGCTGGCAGCCCAGAAAGCCATCCCTGGAGGTATTTAAGGCCAGGCTTGATGGCACTTTGAGCAACCTGCTCTAGTGGGAGGTATCCCTGTCCATGACAGGGGGGTTGGAACTCAATGATCTTTGAGGTCCCTTCCCATTGTAACCATTCTATGATTCTATGATTTATATAATGTGAGAATTTTTTCCCATATTTAAAGTCTTCAGTTCCTTAATTTTACCAATCTTTGTCTGAATAGATGAATTAGGGCCAAGATCCAGCTAAATTTCAAGTTGGAAGCATGAAAACCCCTGAATTTGTTTGGTGTCCAGATACAGAATAACCTTATTTTTGCTTTCGTGTGTATGTGTGTGTGTGTTTTATTAATGGCAGCACTGTGCTTTGTTTTAGCAAAAGTGAATATGTGTCCAGATACCCTTTTAAATATCACACAGCAGAAAGCTTATGGGAAAACCTGTTAAAATGTAGAGGCTTTTGTTCTGCAGGGGTTGATGTCACTGACTTCCTGGAGTTAGTTGTGTTAGTTCTGCATTTCACTGTCAATTTAAATGAACCCACAACATGAGTGGAGTTCATTCCTCTCTTCTTCCTCCTGGCATCATCTCAAGCAGCTTTGGCTTTTGTTTTATCTTCAGAGAGAAAGACAGAAAGATACTTTTGCTATACTGCTTGTTAGAGCACTGTTCGCCAGCCTGCAGGTCACACTCTGCAAAGGAGTAATACCAGTGATGGAGGGGAGGAAACATTCAAAGCTCAACTTACTCAGATTTGCCAGGCTCCTTATTTCTACCCCCAACCAAAGCCAGGGTGCCTGTGAGAAGGCAGTGCTAGTGGCCCACACTGCACCTCAGGAAGATGCAAAAGTGTCAGAGGTCAGAGGAAGGTGAGGAGGCAGCACTGAGAGGAGGAAGAGCTTGGGAGGTGGGAACATCAGTGCAAGAAGTCAGTGCCATGTCTTGAGCAAGGAATGGCAACAGGTTTACTGGAAAAGGTAGGGAGCTCAATGTGGGAGAGCAGCATTGGTCAAAGAAGGAGACTTGCAGGGATTAGAGGAAATTAGGAGGAGGCCAAAGCACTGAGACATACCTAGGTCAGTTGTTCATATGGAATATGGAAGTGAAAAGGTTAAACATTTACTCTAAATTCAGGCAGGGGGATTTTATCCTGGGTCTCTAACTTCCCTTCACAGTGTCCCACTCAACTGACCTAGTTCAGAACTGATATCTTTCATTGTGATGGATACATCTCTGGGAAGATTTTTATTTTCAATAGTTTTGCATTTCAAGTTTCCAAGCCAGCTCCAATATATGGCTGCAGAGCTGGTTTCAGTAAATGAGCACCATCTGCCCAGGTTTTCCCAGGGCTGGTTCTGACTTTGCAAAAATTTAGAAAGCTTTTTAAACTAGCTTGGTCCAAATACATATTTTTCAAGTTTTATTCTGTGCTGCTTAACTTGAGCTTGATGGTCATTACTTTACTAGTTCAGTAGAGTTACATAAAATTTTAAAAGGCATAAAATTAAAAAAAAAGGTGTTTCAAAAAATATTTTATGGGTTTAAAACAGTGGTATGAAAATCTGCAGCTTATGACTCCTCTAAAAAGGTATATTTTTTCATGGATTGCGAGGCTCTCTTCCCCAGATGACTGCTATCCGAAAGACACAGGGAAATGGGGTTGATTTAACAAACTGAAATAAATAGTGTGTGTATGGACAGATAATAAATGCAGTGTTACAAAGAAACTGTCTAGCAAACCACATTTTATAAGACTTTGAAAAGAGTGCACTTAAATTATCCAGCATATTCCATATACATGTTATGCACCAGGTCATTACATACACATAACTTGCACCAGCTGAATAGGAAGATTTACATCTTTTAGAAAGATCTTCTAGAAATATCCTACAAAAAAATATCTTTTAGTTATTGTAATTCACAGTCACAATAATTTAATTCACAACATTGACTAAAAATGTAGGTCCTGAAACCAATGCTGGTTTAATGGATAAAAATTCTAATAAAATACTTTTGCGTTCAGGCCAGGTCTGTAGGAACACACAGATTCTGTGTGTGTTCTCTGAGGATCAGGACTAGAATAAATCCCCCTCAGCCAGTTTCCTCAGTTTCTGGGACTAATTAATAGCATATTTATTTATTTATGAAAGCTCTAAGGCTGAGAGCCCAGGTCAGAACTGCAATGTGTTAGGTAGGCTCCACTTTCTTGTGCTATATTTAAGCCTATCGACCATCCATACCTTTTATACATGCTCCTGGGGTGGTCACAATATTAAACAAAACCCAAAAGAAGAGCAAATGACCTAGAGGATAAAAATAACAAAACCAGTGGAATGGATTGATAAAGATCAGGGAACAGAGGTTTCAGTTCAATATACAGCAACATATAGAAAAAGCAGGCTGATTTCAGAGTTCTGTCAAAGAGTCAGAGCTGAGAGAGAAAAGAGTAACTGTAAGAGCAATGACAAGGAGAACTCTTGGAGGGTTGAGTTTGTAATCAGTGCTTCAAAGAGGGAAAGCAGGAATCAAGAGGGATTTTCACTCTACTTTTCAAAATATGAAGTGTGATAAAGACAAAGGCTGAGCTAGAATAAGAAAATTAATCCCTTCATAAACCTGCGGTAAAGATGAGGACCATCACTGTATCTAAAGCCCCTCTGAACCATGTCTGGCCTGTAATACACAAGCTGAACTGTAAACCCTCTTAAACTTGGGAAAATAGTAATAGACACAATTATTAATTTTGACAAGTCTTGAGTTTGCTGTGATGTCAGCAAAGGTCTGACATTAGGAGCTTTATAGGCTCATTCTTCAATGGTGAGAGAAACTCTGTCACTTTGGCTCTAGGCTTCTGTATTGACACACATTCTATTTATGTTGAGGCATTTTAGGCTCAGTCCTGTAACTGGTATTTACCTACAGATCAGACTGTAAGCTCATCTGAGTAACTCACTTTTTTTCTGTCAATATGACTATTGTTAGTGATTTAAGGAAAACTAGTATGTAATCATAATGATTTCTACAATACACATAATGGTACTGGTATCTCCTTGTCTTGAGCTCTCTACTCCATGTTAAGGGCCTTTACCATGTTACTGTTTCTTTTCTAGTGTCTTGGTTCTTTTATAAACCCCTTTTTTCTTTTTGTCTGCACTTGGATTTTATAGGTATAGGTACCTATTAGGTTAGATGTGATATGACATGTAAAAAGCTTCAAAGTTCTCATTAGGAAAAATACAGAAAATTATTAACTCCCATGGAGTATTTTTTCAATGTTTTAAAACTGAAAAATTCTATAGAAGTAGAACATTACAAAAAGAAGAAAAAACTTTTCCTATGGAAAACCATTTTTAAATGCAGTACTTCTGACTCACTACCAATGTCAATCAACTGCAATAAAAAATTGGCCCTGCCAGAGGAATTGTTCAAATGATCTTTGTCTGAGGACAAAGTGGGTCTCAAAATTGCTCATGAGGTATTTAGAGCCTCACACAACAGGCTGCGATCAATGAGTTTATTCTCACTATTGTAATTTTTCCC
The DNA here is from genome assembly GCA_013398155.1 of Pedionomus torquatus. Taxonomy (NCBI): domain Eukaryota; kingdom Metazoa; phylum Chordata; class Aves; order Charadriiformes; family Pedionomidae; genus Pedionomus; species Pedionomus torquatus. The sequence continues at coordinate 328,536 of VZRU01009547.1, read as the reverse complement.
TGCTTTGTCAGCAAGTTACATTCTTATTCCTGTTGCATCGTTCAGCTGGCTTCAGCCCAGCTTGACATTTTGCTGCCCTTAATATCTCTTCTTTGCAACTTCTGACTGACTGTAATTTTTTTCTTCTTCCTCTCTCTCACTTGCATCATTCTTCCCTGTTTCCAGTATACGGCATTTATTATTGCCTTTTTACCTTACAGCAAACCCTCTTGAATGCATATTAGATGCTTTTTGATCCTCACATTTTCTTTTTGCTGAGATATGGCTGTCTTTTCAGTCATTTGCCATGTCAGGCAGATTCTTAGCAGTCATAAATCTGCAGAACTCCACTGCCTTCACTGGAATAATTCTGCTTTATATTAGCAGAGGATCTGGCTTAAAATCTAATGACACTTCTTGTGTGATACCTCAAGAGCAGCATTGTTATTTCCTCTCTCTGGTTTAAAATCTGGTCTTTAAAGAAAAAGATTCATCCCCCACTTGCAGCAATATGGTATCTTTTAATAACCTATATATACTTTAAAAAACGAAGAATGGATTTTAAAAAATCTTTTTGGTTCAACTCACTTAGGTTGTCATATTTGTATTTGGGAGATCTGTAGAGACTTTAGATGGGAGACAGAATGAAAATGTGCACTAACTGAAACTGAGTCTCTGTGGCTTATGAAATCAATGGATCAAAAGATCTGTCAGATCACAGGAATATAGTTCAGGACACAGCCAAGTTTCTACTGCTCTGTACCTTCTTACTGTTAAAATTAGTCGGAATATAAAACACTCACTAGAATACGCAGCAAAGCTCCATCACAAGTGAGCTGAAATGTACATTTTAACCTTGTGGAAAGGGTGACATTTCAAAGTGTTCCTGTAATACAGGCCAGGATCTCAATGACTGCACTAGCACTTCCTTACTTATCTTTGGGGTGGAAAACCAATTTCCAAGCTGTGTTCACTGTTTCAAACACAAAAGCCTCCCTGGTGAACACAGTAACCCTTTCCAAAGCACAAAGAGATCTGTGTAGCTTTGTACCACAGCATTACAAGATTAAGGTTCTCATTTGCAGTTGTTCAGGGAACATAACCATTAATAGGGACAAAAATCTTTGAAAACCTGTGTAAGCTTTCCACATTAAAAGAGAGAGGACAGAAAATGCTAGGGGATCAGCTCTGAACTAGAAGACTAGAGTTATTTCAAACATGCTGAAGAAAGGAGGAGGAATAATTGCATTTTTCTACTCATAAATAGGAGAGCAATGCACTGTGACTGAAGTCTCCCTGCCCTCTGGGGAGATGTCCATATGGCATCCCCAAGATGATGTGAAGTTCTGTCATTTCACATTAGTGTGTCTCAAGAGAGTACTGGGGGTATATTCCTTTTTGGGCCTGGGACCAGTAAAACTCCCATTGAGCTAATTAGCTGTAGGTAAGTCCTCACCCACTATCACTGGAATTGATACTCACCACTCCAGTGTACCCCCAAGCAAATCATTGCTTTTGTTTCTGGAGGGCTGGACAATGAACCACTCATTTCCCTGGCAAGTTTGTAACATTCCTAAGGAGACCACAGGGAATTCCCTTACTCTTCATTATGCCATCAAGTTTTAAATAATTCATATTTATAAAGTTCTTCTGATGAAGGAATACTACATAAATCTGAATTAATATATACTTTTTCTGCATGTCTAATTTTTTTTCTCTTCTTTCCTGTAGCCAAGACAACACTGTTAGGAAAATACAGGATCCCCTCTATTTCCAACAGGACTGACATAAGAGGTATTGCTCCCCTCCTGTCTATTTTGAGTGCCTTCATCTGCCAGCTGTGCAAAATTATGTTTGCCTGTGTTGCTTCAGCAGCACAGTGTAGCTGCAAGGGTCACCTCAACAGCTCTGTGATATCTATGATACCATAATTCAGGTGTTAGTGGCACCCAAGGCCCTTATTTTTAGCTTAGTCTGTACAGCTAACAGGAATGCTTTTTGGCTTTCCAGGAGAGTAGCACAGCACACTCATAACCACAAGAATAGACTTTCTTTTCCCAATAGTAGAGTAGTTGTTACATTTGCACTAGTAGCAACATATACTATAAGAAATTATCAAACCCAATCTAGGTTCAACCAACAGCATACCACAATGTGGTAATAGTAATGGCGTACAACAGTGGTTCTATCTAGTCTTCTCAGTGGTTCCCAGTGAAAGGACAAGGGGCAACAGGCACAATCTGGAACATAGGATGTCCCATTCAAATATGAGAAAAAGCTTCTTTGCATTGAGGGTAACAGAGCCCTGGAACAGGCTGCCCAGGGAGGTTCTGGAGTCCCCTTCTCTGGAGACCTTCAAGACCCACCTGGATGCAGTCCTTAGTAACGGGCTCTGGGCAATCCTGCTTCAGCAGGGGAGTTGGACTAGATGATCTCTAGAGGTTCCTTCCAACTCTGACAATTCCATGCTTCCATGGTTTTGTCTTGGACTGGAATAGTTTAAATCATAATTAAAATACTTCTTTTAAAATTCTGTTTCACGATTACATTACTAAAATGTGATTTCTTCCTTGGCAATTCTTTGATTAGGGATTTAATGCAGGTTGAGGGATAAATGGAAGCAAGAGTAACAGACACATTTCACTTGGGTTAACGTGGAGGACCACCCTGTGACACTTCTGTTGTCTGTCAAAGACAAATCTTTTAATTTCCTGGACATCAGTACTTAAAAGGGGCGTGCAAGAAAGACAGGGACAAACTCTTAAGCAGGGCCTGTTGCAATAGGAGAAGAGGGTAATGGTTTTAAATGAAAAGGTGGTAGATTAAGATTAGATATAAAGCAGAAAATTTGTACAATGAGAGCTGTGAAACACTAAAACAGGTTGCCCAGAGAGGTGGTAGATGCACCACCACTGGAAACATTCGAGGTAGGGTTGGGTGAGTCTCTGAGCAACCAGGCCTCGTTAAAGATGTCCTTGCTTGTTTCAGGGACTTGGATTAGATAATTTTTAAAAGTCCCTACTAATCCAAACTATTGTATGATTCTATGATCCTTGGCATGATATGCATCAACTGGACAAGGACAACTGTCATTCGCATTCTGCAGTAGAGCACAATAGAAAAAATACTGAATATGCGACTTGACAATGAAAGTTGATGTTGGCTAGAACTTTCCATAACAGAATCATACCCACAGACATTATTTTTTTTTTAATTTTTATTTTTATTTCAGATCTGACCTGTTTTAGTAAGAATAACTATGCTGTAGAATATACATTTTATATTGTGGAATTAAGATCCTAATTAAAAATTTTATTTCCCTCACAAATTGAGTCAACTGCTAGCAATCAGATGTTTTCAGTTTTTCTTACTAAGTTCAGGGTCATTTATTGGGAGGGATTTTCAATATTAGGTCAAAATTGTCTTCATCTAAACATCCTCCTTTTTTTTTTTTAACATGTTGGTAGTAATGCTTTTTTTTAATAATAGGTTGAAACCTTGTATTGATGGCCAAGCAATTTGCTTCCTTAAACCAGTGCTTATGGAAAGTATCTTATACACAATGCAGAAAATGCACAAGACTCTTGGGCCAGCTGTATCATTTCAGATAACAGTAAAAGACTGAGTAAATTCTGCAAAATTGATAGAATTTATCCTGAATGTGTTGTGAATAAAGAGGGACTGTCAGTTCCATCTGTTTGGCATTCTCTGTGGTTTCCATAAAGGTTTAAAAACCCTTTTATTACTTAATTTAAACAACTACAGGCTTTTGCCCAAACCAAAATACATCATGACGGGTCTGCGGACATATGTTTGAGCATATATTCTGCATTACATAATCTTGCACCAGGGAAACTTCTTTCATGCTGAAGTGCATGTCAGCCATAATTGGTTTTGGCCTATCTGGGTGGTATTTGCTGGGAATGAGATCTTCCCAGATTTTGCAGCTGCATTACTTGGGTGCCAGATTGGAGACTGGCTGGGTAATCATCTGATCGGTGCTTTGTCAGCGAAAGGAGCGTGGCCAGATAAATTAGAGAAAGGCAAGGCTTTACCTGTCACTATCTCAAGCAACTGTCAGGCCCGATGCACACTTTGTCATCTCGAAAGTAAAAGTATTATACTGTATTTCTGTCCTACATAGGCAAAATTGCCTGGATCTCAACACTTCCTTCCTGCAGGCTGTCATAATCAGGACAAATCAAACAAAGCAATATATATTCGTATGTCCTTCACAGACCCCTGGTTTCCATGAGCAGCAGAAATACTCAGTGTGTTCTCTGCTGCTCTGTTCTTTTACATGTTCCCTTTTGTTTGGGTGTGAGCATCCCAGCAAATAAAACCGCCCTAGCTTGCTTTGTATTCTGAGGAAAAGCAGCAAAATTTACAATGCTGTAGGGGCTATGAAAATGAAAGCAAAAGTTCAGGATTTTATCCTTTGGGGGAGAAAGGGAGAGTAGGTGTACTCTGGGATAATGCTGGGAAAAGCTGCCCATTCTCAGAAACTTCCCTACCATGCCAGAAAAAAAGGTATGAGTATCTACCTGTCTTCTATCACCCACACATTGGGGGATGGCACATTTACATTTCTCTCACTGTTTGGTGGTGCTAAGGTTGTGACATCCCCAATGCAAGCACTATTCCCTCACCAGGTGGCTGCCCGACACCGACTGATGACACAAAAGTAAGGAAGTCAGGATTTCTGAAGAGATGGTCTGGGCTTTGTCACACTGAGTGAGACTTCAGTACTACCCATAAACCTGGTGCTTTTGTTGCAATTTCCCTCCCAAGTAAGTGGAGAACCACAACGACCTCTATGGAATATATATGGAATATGGGTCTATTTGCATAAAGCCAGTGGCATTTTAGTTGAAACCCGTTTTAAGATAAGAGTCTTACATATCCTCATATAGACAGAATTATCTAAGATTACATACAAAATCTGCTAGACTATTGAAGCTTTTGAAAGAAAAGGTGTTTAGGTGTGTATGTGTGTACAAAAGCATTGAAATAAGACAATGCCATTTCAATCAGGAGAGTCAATTTTCATAAAGACAGCAGGATTTAGTTATCATGTACATCTTTCTATATCAATTAGAACAATTCAGTAGCAGGCTTTCTAACAGATCTCCAGATGAACATTTTAAATGCTAGGAATATGGTGTGAATTCTTGATCTCAGCAGGCTGTTTGCCCTTGACTTCAAAGGTAAAAGGACATCATTCACAGAGAGTGGAAGAACAAAGAATCTCTTAAGTCAAAAAATGTGCCTTATAACCTCAGTATCTTCTTAGAGTATGCTTTCTGATCTCACTATTTATCGAATTAATTTTAAAACCATGAGGTGAAAAGATATCTTTCGACAATTCCTTAAGAATTCCTTCAAGATCTAACAGGTCATTTTTCCTATTTTTTAAAAACTGTATTTTCTGAATTTTTCTTTTCACTCTTGGTTGCAGCACTGTGGAAGGAAAATAATTCCTTTCCTTTTCGTGACTGCACTTCAAATATTTGTCCCGTAGTTACTGTTTATCCTACCTACCCGTGCTTGACACTTTATTTTCCCCTTCACTGCCTGAAATCCCAGTACCTTGTCAATGCTAAGAATAAAAACAGCTGCTCAGAAAGTCAGCTGACAGTAATTAACCTTGATTTCAGGCCAACTATGCTTTCTTATGTTGATGAATCATTAGGCCTCAGTTTTCACCAATGATCAAAATCACATCCTAATAGAAATTAGAGAAAAAATTCTTGCAGTTTTCACTTAAAATTAAACTAAACTCTTACAATCTCAGTCACTAGGACATGCCCTGACCTGCTGCATTTACACATTTCTTAAATACCTCCAGGGATGGTGACCCAACTACCTCCATGGGCAGGTTGTTCCAGTGCCTGACAACTCTTTCAGTAAAGTAATTCTTCCTAATATCTAATCTGAACCTCTCCTGTCCTAACTTCAGACCATTTCCTCTAGTCCTGTCATTTTTCCCTTGGGAGAAGAGGCCAGCACCCACCTCTTTACAATCTCCTTCCAGGTAGCCATAGAGGGTAATGAGGTCTCCCCTCAGCCTCCTCTTCTCCAAAATAAACATGCCCAGTTCCCTCAGCCTCTCTTCATATGACTTGTTCTCCAGATGCCTCACAAGCTTGGTAGCTCTTCTCTGGATGTGTTCCAGCACTTCATTGTCCTTCTTGTAGTGAGGGTCCAGAACTGAACATAGTACACCAGGTGAGGCCTCACCAGTACCAAGTACAGAGAAGGGGAGAAGGCTTCAAAGTGAAACTCTATATAGAAATTCAAAATGCTGCATGACAGAATATTTGGAAATGTGTATCATTGTTCTTACATCACATGTAAAGTCATTTCTGATCTGCTGGACTTCCAGATCATTTTTCTTATTACAGATATTTACATTTAGGTTTGGTTGGTTTTGTTTTTTAAATAAAGTGATGTTTTGCTTAATTTAAAACAGCAGGATTATACCCTTGAATAGAAAGTATTGCACAATTATACTATTTTCTTTACAAAATACTGTACATTTAGAAAATCAGTTGCCCAGTTTCTCTTGGTTAGTATTTAATATATTCTGGTTGAAATTAGGTATTACGTATGCTTCCAGAGAAAATCACCATGGGAACATTTCATTATTTATGTCTGTGACAGGTTGGGGGAAAGGGACGTAGCCATCAAAGTATAACAGTGTATTACTAAATCTTAAGACTGTAAAATTTTCTTTTATTTTGTCAGAATACAAAGGTCAAATGTGACTTTAAAATAAGTGATAAATTTAATCTTTATTATACCTCTGTAGAACTGAATGAGATAAAGAATAAATGTGGTATGAGGAAGACAAGAGAAAGAAAACTAACTGAAGCAAAGCAAAGCAAAATATTTCTAATGTATAAAAATTATCGGAGTGTATTTTATAGCAGTTCCACATATGGATTAGATTTTTATTATATTGTTTAACTTGCTAGACTCCTTTTCTGACAAGATGCTGAAAATCTGTAACATCTAAAGCTATGAAATACAATCTAGTGTTTATACATGCAGTATATTCTGTTAAATTAATGTATACAACAAATGATAATATCCCAAGGTGTTATGACGATACTCAAAGTAAACACATTTTTTCTGCCAGATTCCTTCTTATAGATGTACCCATCTATCACACATGTGGAGCCAATTTCTACTTTAACAGGTAACAAAAAGCCTCATGGCTATAGTGAAGTTATAGGAATGTAAAAGTCAATCTGACGCATTAGATATTTTATTTATAAAACAGAACCTGGGCCTGTTTCTCTTCTGTCTTGTAGCTTTAATAGTAATTTATATGTGTTTGAAGTGGCTGTAAAATATTAAGAAATTGAGATCATTATTTCCAGTTCCAAAGGTCGGACTGTACGGTCTACATGCATGTAAGTGACAGCCTGTGATACTACACAGGGGTGAAGCTGGCATATCTATGAACAGCTGCCTTCTAACAGGTATTGTTTCCTAATGCCATCAAGAATCTTTAAACAGACTGGTTCAGTGTTACATTTGCTAGGTCTCTTAACATACATTTTCTTTACTTTGGATTTTACATAACTGCGGTTGGAAGAATTTAGAAGCTGTTCAAAGAAATGTCTTTACAGCATTCACGTTCTGGATGCTGCCAGATTACATCCCAAAAACTGTAGTTCACACTTGCATCGCTCATTATCTACCTGTGTGCGTATCTGTCTGTCTGTCTATCTATTAAGGATTTGTTTATGGCCAAAGAAATGTAACTCTTGGTTCGTTATATAAAATACTTCTGTATTCTTGCCAGTGAATACAATCGTTAGACTGAAAACTCTTAAGTTTTCCAAAACATGTCAGAAATTTCATTCTGAGTCATTCTATTGTCTCATAATATTCCAGTGAAACCTGCCCTGGTCCTTTATTACAATTACTGTTAGTTAGACGCAAACGTCAGAGATTTTGATTTGCAGTGATCATAGTCTAAGCATACTGTGTAAGCATGGTTTTCAGCAGATTGGTAGACTCTAATTCCTCACAACATATTAAATTTAAGACTCCCAGAAGGCATATCCTTTTGTAGAATGGCAAAGAGCCTGATTCTCACTGGGACCTTTGAGTGCCAGAATGATGCAAAGACAGTGCTGAACCAAGTGTAATTTTACTTGTTTTTTAACATCACTGGTTGGTTGGTTTGTTCATTAATGTTTTCTCCATATAATTGCTTTTTTTTCCTCATTTCTCTGAAATAACTACTTTTAGATTAGACTTCTATTACCTCATTTTTTTTCTTCTTCATTGCCAAAATGTGCACCTGTTGTACTGTGCACCAAGGAACGCATTCTTCCCACGAGTTAATAGGTTTAACAATGCTTTACATTGTAAAGCTAAATGCTTTACAACATATACCAACATCAGTCTTGACCATCTATACTTCATCTGTCCCATGTGTCAGCAAGAAATGGGACTCTGCCTACATAACGAAAAAAAAATAAAGCTCTCTTTTTTTCCCCTAAGGAGCAATATTAGTGCAAAATGCATGTTCTGTAAAGAGTTGAGATTTCAGCACAGGAAAGCTTGTTTTATGGATTAAAAAACCTGATGGGCTCTAATATCTAATAGTGCTAAATGATTGGAGAGCTCATCTGTTGACTATTAGACCAAATCAGTTTTTCAGAATGTCCAGCTGCGCATATAAATGGGCTTTAATGTTGTTATTGATGAGTGTGGGCAGAGCAATGCTGCTAAACAAAAGGAGGGCCTTTGCAATGTGTTGTTGGTGTCTGAGTTTCTCTGCAGAGCCAGTAGCAGGATTTAATGTGATTAGAGATTCGTGGCTGGCATTGAGCCTGAACACAAAACCACAGGCATTCGCTCTGCCCCAGCAAATACTGGTTCAGAGTTCAGAAACTGCCAGCACCTGGGAGGGCAGAAAATAGATATCAGGTCTGGGCTGCAGAATTGGGTAATGGCAGAGCAGTGACACAGCTATTTTGGATCATTGCTTACGCATTGCCAGGGCATAGCTTGTTACTGACCAGCTGAAGAACTGTGCCTGTCAAACAAATACAGAGCAGAGTTCATAAGAAGTATTTAAATCTAAATTGTGCTTTTTGTCCTCGTCTGGCAAAGTGCAGCTTGGGCTGTGTACCTCCATCTCAGATGCTCCTTTTTCCTGCAGGGAGGTAGGTTTCTGCAGGCCCTGGAGAGGAACAGCTGGTGTTTTACCTCCTCCTGCCAAATACTTATAGAGGCCGGTGACAAGGACCTCAGCGTGTCCTAGCTGACTGCTCACACCATGTCAGGAAAGGAGAGCCCAGGGTGTCCCCCGCCTGCTGACTGCAACATCCAAAGCCAAGGGAGAGAGTAGGACCTCAGAATTTATGGCTGCATGCTTAAAGGGTGGGTGTCACGAGGAAAAGGCCAGTCTTTTCTCAGTGGTGCCCATTGAGAGGACAAGAGGAAATGGGTACAAACTTGTACATAAGAAGTTCCATCTAAACATGAGGAGGCCCTTCTTCACTTTGAGTGTGGCAGAGCACTGAAACAGGCTACCCAGAAAGGTCATGGAGTCTCTGTCTCTGGAGGCACTCAAAACCCACCTGGACAAATTCCTGTGCAACCCGCTCTAGGTGGACTTGCTTTCGACAGGACAAGATGAGTTCCAGACTTCCCTTCCAACCCCATATCTTTCTGTGATTCTGCAACTCTGTGACCCATGGTGCTAAATTAATCTGCTTTAGTTAGGGATCACTGGGCATAAGTGCTAGGAATGACTGTGCCACTTCTACTGTAGACTGGTCATGCCCAGTTTACAAAGGACTTGGCTTGGGGTCTCTTCTGGGTCCCAGCTGGTGCTCCTGTGTCCCAAAGCTATAACTGGTTATGTTTTCTTCAGAACATTTCACACCACGATTGGTGTGCTGCAGTTCACCAAAGTGACACTTGTATATCACAAAGCATATGATTTGTGCAGACTGAGAGCATTGGGGTTGTCCAGCCTGGAGAAGAGAAGGCTTTGAGGAGACCTGATAGCTGCCTTCCGGTATCTGAAGGGAGCCTACAGGAGAGCTGGAGAGGGACACTTTGTCAGGGAGTGTCCTCCCTGACAAAGCTATAGAGACGAGGTGTATACAAAGTCATATGCAGAGCTATAGGATGAGAGGTAATGGTTTTAAATTGGAAGAGAGGAGATTTAGATTAGATACTAGAGATAAATTCTTTCCTGTGAGTGTAGTGAGACACTGGAACAGGTTGCCCAGAGAAGTTGTGGAAGCCCCATCCCAAGTGTTCAAGGCCAGGTTGGATGGGGCTTTGAGCAACCTGGTCTAGTGGGAGATGTCCCTACTCATGGCAGGGGGGTTGGAACTTGATGATCTTTAAGGTCCCTTCCAAATCTAATCATTCTATGACTCTATGATATGTGGGACCTGCCCTGGTCTGCACTATCGCAGAGTGTGAGGCTAGGGCTCATGGGGCAGTCTGAGGAGACTCTGCTGACCAAGGAGGAGCTGGGATGGTTGCAGGGTACAGCAAGGACTAGTGCTTCCCCAACAGGCATGGCAGGGCAGGGTACTCGCACTGCCACAGAGCTGGGTTCATAGGTCTTGGTGCGGTGATTTTTCAGTGTCTCATAAAACTGATAAGGTACTATTTTGTACCTTTAAA
>VZRU01009547.1:294295-317875 GCA_013398155.1 Pedionomus torquatus | reverse complement strand
TTATTATTTTTTCCCTTAAAAAAAAAAAAAAAAAAAAAAAAAAAAAAAAAAAAAAAGCACATCTGAGGTCTCAAATATCTCCCTGCTAGATATCCATAACAGACACAGAAAGTTTGCAGAGCTCTGGCAACATGGGCTACTAGCAACCTCCTCAAATACTTAACTTTGCAGGTAGAGATACTAACAAGGGCAGCAGCAGTAGCTTATGGTATTTATCTATTCTGAACCCTAGATACTGAAAAAGTGTGATAGAAGAGGTTATTTCTCTATTCTGTCTCTCTTCTATTTATGTGGACCCACACATACATAATTCATTCACAGGGAAGATATGAGCAACTACATTGGGAGAGACTGCCATGCATTTACCTCTTTAAGCATATTTGCTCATCCTGAATATGTGGGATCTTCTGTACCTTAGAGAATTATATGGGCCTTATGACTGAAAGGAAGCATTTCTTGCTATCTTTTTTTATTTCTCACACACACACACAGAAATGGGGAAGATTAAAAACTGGCTGGGGAAACAGCTGGCATGAAGATTCCTTCCACAGAAGATAGAAGAGCCCGGAACAAATTGCCAGCAAATGTTTGAGCAATAGTGAGAAGAACTTTTTGGCAAGCAGCCTTCGCAAAAGGAAATTGAAATTAAAAAGCTTTTCAGTTTATCTCATTTTAAGTAGAACTTGCCTGTACAACTTGTGCAGATGAGAACTTCTACAGTGCTCAGAGAATTGGATCTAATAATTTTAGTATAATTAGGTAAAAGACGATACTATACATTTTATAGTTTCCAAAGTCATACTGATTACTGATTAGCAAGACAGATTCTTAATCAATTATTACCATCAGTTCAAACTGCCAGTCTCTCTGAGGCAGTAACTGTTGCCCTTTGATACATTTTGGATGATATTACAGGCACAAAGTGACTTCCTGCCTGTCTGCCAAGCTCTCTGCAAACCTCATTTCTCTTAATTTAGTTCAGTTTTAGTCACTCTTCAGTGGGAAAATGTTAATATTTCATTTTTCTGTATCCTGTGTCTTTGAAGGACTCATTGCTTTTAGCTACCACGTCTTGTATTCATTTTCAGCTTTGTGCCATGTTTTGTCTTTAAATTTGCCTAAAATTCATTCTAAGCTTCTTTTGGAAGCAATAATTTTGGAACATTTCAGTGAGAACTGAATTTTCTCACCATTTGAACTAAGAATATCAGAAATACAGCCAGTATTGAATGAAATAGTGAAGAAAGAGCTGATTTTAGACAAACAAGTGTTATTTTCAGTGTCTTAATTTTGGAAACAATAGTCCCAGATGTCTAAATATGAGCTGTCATTTGTGAGACCAATGAAAGCAAAAGGCCTCTCCTTCCCTTGCTTCATTATCACTTCTGGTGAGAAACTGGAGAGTTGTGTACATGATTGTTGGTCTAAAGGGCATAATCTGCTCTTTTTTTTTCAGAGTATGCCAGATGAATGTGTGATGGGATCTGCTCCTGTTTATGAAGCAGCTGCTTCATAAATCAGACAGGTGTGCAGCCTGCATTGCTTGATCCTTGAGACATAACCTGTTACAGCATTGACTGTTCCAGCTATTATTTGGTAGCAGTGACAACAATGCTAACACGTCAGCTCACTCCCTGCCTGGTTACAGGACTAAAGACACTTCCACGTATGAAAGCTTATGACTAAACATTACTGTTACACAGCTTTTTCCTGTCTGTTGAGTCTATGCAGGTTTGAATATAGAAGTCATAAAGAAGAAAAGATGACAACTGGGGAAATTAAACATCAGACCGTGGGAATGTGGCATTTGCTGAGCGCCTGTTATTAGAGAAGCCCCACAGTAGTGCAACCTTACGATGTGAATCACAGGAATTTGTGTTTCATGGGATTTGCTTATTTTTCTATCATTCCTAAATGTGTGCATAAGTACAGGAGACCATTAGTTCTTCTAGCAAATCAGCTCTTACGTGGTTTTTAACTCTTAGTTAAAAAAACATGTAAGAATTTCCTTATCATGGACAATGAGACTTGAATAAAACATTATGGTTAAAAGCCTACATCCTCACAAGTCAGAGGCTTTCACAATGACTTTTCTGGTTTTGAACTATTTTTTCCTAAGGGAGGCAATAGGCAGTTTCTCAGTGGCCTGCTTTTCAAAGACAACTAGGCAAACACCAAAGCATAGCAGATCACTGTTTATTTTAAGAATGTAAGCTGAATCGGAAACTGTGCTGACAAAAATCTGCAGATTCATGAACTGGGGAATGTATCCCATCCACTACATTCTTTTAATCATACTAATAAGGGAACAACAGGGGATCTCAAATAAAGTTTGATGAAATCTTTCAGTGTTCACAGATTTTAATTTTTTTTTTTGCAAAGCTATTTATGCTAGCACTGCACCAGACATGTCTTATCTGATTTATGGCAAGGAATGTCTGAAGATATTTTATTATAATTGATGCAGAGTGGCAGGAATTTGTTTTTAATGCTGGTGGATTCAAACATTAGCCACATCAGGTACTAAGATCTTGCAAGATCTCTAGTCCTTGCACTAGAACACATTTCCAAACTCTTGAGTAACATTTTCAGTTATTACAGGTTGTTCAGCTTTACCAAAATGAAATGCAGTAAAGTGGCCTAAGGCCTAGAGAATGGAAGAAAGTCTCTGGCTGTGGAAAAGAAGAGAAAGACAAAGCAGGCTGATCCTCAGTGTTGACCCTTGTATGGTAGGTGCACAAGAGGGGTCTCAGAGTGCTGCAAGCATTTTGCCAGGTGGAAAAAACCTCACCTGTAGACAGGCAGCACAATGTAATCATACTGCAAGAAAGAATGGCAGGAGCTTGGTACACAGAAAGCTTTTTCAGGAACCCTTTGATTTAGGTCTTTGGGGATTCTTCACGGGAAGCAGAACATCTATATTTTAGGGAGAACTGAGCAGCTGCCAGCTGGGGAGATTTGTGGATTACCTTTTCATATCTGGGTACCCAAACCCTCTCAAATGTGTTTTTCTTAAAGAGTACTGCTGTGGTACTATGGAGTAGAAAACATTCATCCAGGTAAGTAAGTAGGTATCATTACAACACTAATTACAGGAATGACATGACTGCTAAATTTAATCAGTAATGAACTTTATCCACTGACAATCTTCAGAGCAACATCAACACTCTTATTTTAGAGTTTGGGCTTTGAGGCACAGAATAAATTACTTCCCTGAGGATGGAACTGTATGACAGCCCTTCACAAAATCATGCCTCTGAGCTGTTTCATACACATTGGATTCACCTAAGCCCATTGCATTTGCTGTGTGCTAAGGCATCAGACTTTGAAATTGTAAACTAACTTGCCATCCAATGATATCCTTTTTGTTGGTTTGTGTTATAATTTCATACTAGAAAACTGAGGTAGCAAAGAAATTCTGTGTTCTGTGGCCTGACATGGTCCCTCTTCCCTGCTGTGTAACACTGGCTTTCAAATACCTGTCTCCATTTTCCCATTTAAAATATTCAGGTCACGGGCATCCAGATATATGATACATCACATCAAAACATGCCTGTATTGTATACAAGATCTGCTTGTATTGAGCAGATCTTTATTTTATTATTTTTATTCAAAGAACAGATTTCAATGTCAGGGTTTTGAAGTGTTTCTATAAACAGAATAGGAAATTCTAATGCTGTGGAATGGCTCCAACTTTGTCAGAAGAAGACTGATTACAAGGAAGGCTCTACATTTGCACCAAGTCCTGTGGTTTTTGGGGATCCATCCCACATTTTGACAAATATAGCTTCTACTAGCAAAATATTATTAATGTTACAAGAACTTCTGCATATCTGAACATCACAACATTTATCCAGCAGAACCTTTTGCAAGCATCCCCCAGCAGGAGAATACACTTCAGCTCTTCCTTTCCCCAAAACTCTTAAAGTCCCTGCTGCCTCATGCCACATTGCTTCCCTACAAATACAGTGCCACGCTTTACACTGTTCTCATCTAGAATTCCCTCTCTTCCCCCATTTAATTATGATGCTTGAGATGATGCTTGTTTCTTCTGGACATATTATATGTCGTCGTAAAACTTGTCAGGGAATGGAGCTTTTACGGTTAATTGTTTTTAAAGAGGATGAACAACTTGAGATACAAAAAAAAACAAAACATCCTTTTACTATGCACAGCTTCAGGTCTCACAGTCCACGAGCGCACTCTGTTGGATTGCTCTGGTGGTGAATGTGCACATGAAATGCTCACAGTTTAAAGGACTTGGAACCTGTTCACAAGAAAAACCAAGCAATCTTCTTCAGACCAGTCTAGGCTAGTCCTCAAATTAAATGTATTCCAAGATATATGGTTCTGAATCCAAAATCTTAAAATATTAAGTGCAAAAAATGATACATTGATTACTACTTGCTGCAAAGACATTGAAAAAAGAGCATTTTCAATGGTAGCCAAAAGTCAAATTGCCATCAAAGAAAAAAAAAGAGCAGGAACGAATTTTTTCATTTCAAATTCTCTGTTTGTTTCTATATAATGAAAAATGGTTTTTACAATAGATGTAAAAACCATTGATGAAAAAGGTTTGCTGTAACAAACATTTCCTTTTCCTGGAGGGCCAAGGCCTGTGGAAATGTATACATTACAGAGGCACAGCACTGAGCTAATTGATTCTAGTACTTGTCTTATCTTACTCTGCTACAGAGAAACTGGAATAGGGGATATTCAGGTACAAAAGGCCAGACCATGAAATCCCAGTTTATCTTGGTGAATTTGCAAGTGGTCCCAGTGAGGTGATGCCTGGCTTTCAAGTTTCACCTGATGCCTTTGAATGCATTTCTTGACTTGTTCTGTGGGACCATTCAAGCTCCAAAGAACAGCCCCTCTCGGTTAGCATCTATATCATTGCAAATGCAAACATTTTGCTGAATAATGATAGGATTAATGTTCACCATGTGCTTAAGCACTTAAAAGGCCTTAGCAGAACAATAGGCAACAAGCAACACTTAGAGTCATACTCGTTTAGACACTGATATTGCGATGTGCTGTAGATCTGAATGTACTTTGCACAGTGTAATTGCAGTGCCTTTGATGATCACTATGTTTATGAATAAGTTTCATCACTATGTTTATGAATCAAGTGTAATCAAGCTTGGGAAAGATTTCTGGTATGCGTTTTTACCAAGTGCTTTAGTCTTAGTAATAAATACAGTTAGTAACCATTAATGAGTAGATCTTTTAAGATATTTTTTCTTCAGATATTTAAATTAGGATTATTTCATTAATTTAAGGTCAAATTCAAATTATCAAATTAATTTTAATTCTATATTGCATATGATATATGATAGTCAGCCTATGATATACAATAGTCAGCCAGGACTGTAACCAATATGACTCAGTACAGCCACGATGAAATACAGATATGCTCATTCCCATCTCTGCTGAAATAATTCATGAATATTTTCTCTATCAGTGTTAGCTTATATATTTGTGTGGACCTGGAATGAGAGAATGAAATCCAGTCTGCATGGTCCAGACAGGACCTGAGTATCACTCAGCTACTCCCTGGTCTTCTTACAGCTGGTAACAATAAAGGAGTTAATTTCAAACTTTATTTATTCTCTCATTTTCAGAAGTCATTTTCCAGGAAAGACAAAAACTTCCACTCAGACTCCTGAGGGGAGGCACAGAAAACAAACCCAAAAGGGCATTTTTGTCTTTTAATGCCATACATACAGAGGTCAACAGGCGTCTCAGTAGAGATGGCACATAGCAGAGGGACAACTCCCTCTTTTCCCTGAGGTTCAGACAGGGCTGCCTTTGCAGAAGATGTCTTGTAGCTTAACAAAATTGAAAACAGTAAGAAACATAAAAAGGAGACATAAAAAGGAGATGCAGAAGAGCACAGTGCAAGATGTGATGAGCAGTTAGACTGTGATGTACTTTTAGGCTGAAAGAAAGTGAAGAGGAATGAGTGCTCAGTAACTTCTATTTTGGTTTAGTCTAGAGATGCTTAGTTCTCTTCTAGCAGATATCCAGTGAGATCAATTACTATGGTCTCTACTGTGAATTTAAAAACAAAGTCAGTAATTGAAGGACTACTTGTATGTTTTTAAACATTGTATTGAATGTAATTTAAAACTAGCTTACCCTCTGTCAAAAAATAATTCCCAACTTTTTTATAATCCTCCCCTTGAGACAGACAAACTAGAGCTGTCTGTGAACTTTGTCTTGACAGGGAGAAAAAACATGGTTCTAAAAACAGGGGGTTTTACCAAGTGGGAAATTAGTCTCGTGTTGCTTTTTCTGAGATTGAGACTCTCGTCACACAGAGTGGCTGGTAAAATTTTGTAGGCCCATTCCATGTTAAAATGTTTGCAGATTCTTCCTCCCTGTGATGCTGTGAGTCAGAATCAAAAAGACAGCATGTGCTGTTGTCTCCATCTCCCTGCCACAAACTCTTTTATTTGGTTTTCCTTAATCTAAAACCAATAAATTTTGCCTGAAAACATATGGTTCT
The DNA here is from genome assembly GCA_013398155.1 of Pedionomus torquatus. Classification (NCBI taxonomy): domain Eukaryota; kingdom Metazoa; phylum Chordata; class Aves; order Charadriiformes; family Pedionomidae; genus Pedionomus; species Pedionomus torquatus. The sequence goes on along the minus strand of VZRU01009547.1, from coordinate 311,364 downwards.
AGGGATAGAACCCAGGAAAGTTCTTTCAGATAGCACTCAAAACGTATTTCTTTTATAAGCATGTACAACCACATATATTTTTAGATAAGGTCTTGTGAACTCCAACAATTCTGGTTTTATTTTTAAAAAAGCATATTTTCTACCTGTTTCAAAAAGAAAACAATTTTTTTATATTTTTTACTTGAAATGTATCAGTGTTTTTCAAAGTCATAATATGCTGCTTAAGAATGGTTGTTACTCTTTGGGAACAAAAAGGTCCATTCACTCTTAATGTGGATTATATATGCACATTCATAGCCCTGGTCATTTTCTCTTACATAAAAAGGAAGGATTTACATCTTTCTTCTGAAAGAGAAATTGTTATGGAAATTACTACCTGTGCGAAGCTTAGCATCTTAGGGAGATACACAATAGTTTAAACTGTTCCTTAAAAGCCAAGGATTCATCTCTCAGTTCACTCAGTAAATGTTTTCACCACTTACTTCAGGAGGAATAGGACCCAATGCTAAATGGACAACACCGAAACCTGAACTGTCATTCTTTTGTTGTTTTTTTAAACTTTAAACAGCAAATAATCAATCATATATTCATCTCTATAAGACACAAATATATTAAAAAGATGTTTGAGATGTCTGTCTTCCCTAATCATGCACTCATCTGCTGTACCCTTGCAGAATGTCATTTGACTTCCTTTCTACAAGGCTGGTGAATGTATCAGCCAGTCCTGACACACATCAGTCATTTCAATTTCATTTGACAGTAATGGAATTAAAGTTCATGTTAAATTCAGTCATTTTTAAATGATACTGAATCATATATCATTATGAGAGCATTTTCTTTGACTAATCATAACAAAGCAATTATAATTATGCATAGTGTTTACATACGAACCACTACTGCAATCTGATCTTTAATTCCTGTATGTTATGTACTAAGGAAGAAATTTGACTTGTCTATCTGTCTAACCACAGCCAGATGAATTCTTACTGCAGATAAAATCAGCTACAAGTAAGATTTTCATGGTTCTGAAAAAAAAAAAAAAACAAAAAAAAAAAAAAACCACCCACCACCACCACCCCCCAAAAAATAGCCAAACATTTTGCATATTCATCTGAGTGGATAGTTAATCTATCCACTTTAATAGCTAAATAGAGCCTGCCTTGTAAAAGAGAAAATTTAGTAACTTTCATTCTTTTCCCAGGGACAGGAAATCTGCCAGTAAAAATGGAAAAAAAGCATCTTTGCATATGCCTGACATTAATAAATTATCAGCAAGAATCAAGGACTTCTAAAAGACCAAAGGAGAATATGTCTACTNTTTTAAACTAGAAGAAGGAAGATTTAGATTGGATATTAGGAAGAAATTCTTTCCTGTGAGGGTGGTGAGACACTGGAACAGGTTGCCCAGAGAAGTTGTGGATGCCACATCCCTGGAGGTCTTTAAGGCCAGTCTGGATGGGGCTTTGAGCAACCTGGTCTAGTGGGAGGTGTCCCTGCCCATGGCAGGGGGGTTGGAACTGGATGATCTTTAAAGTCCCTTCCAGCTCTAACCATTCTATAGTTCTATGATTCCCTTAATACTTTACCTCCAGCCAGCTTAGACCAGCAGCACAATGCAGTAAGTGTATTTGGGTTATCTGTTTTCAGCCAGCCATTTTGCTTACCTCTATATATTGCTTTATTTTTGCTCATTTTATGTAACTTCAGATGTCTACAATGTATATATCTGAGGAGAACATGTAGACTCTCGGTGGAGACAAGTAGGTATCTCCAGAGTTCAATTCATTTGAGCTGCATCTGAACCCTAAAAAGACACCTAACTTATTCTTAGACTACAAGAGGAATCTGAGATCCTTAAATGCATACACTAAATTAAGACGTATGCATTTCACTGTCAGTATCTTAAGCCAGGTGACTGAATTGTATTCCTTATCCTTGAATCAAGACCTTGTGTTAACTATTGCAGATAAAAGGAATATGGTTGTATTGAGAGGGGTAGTCCCTCTCCATGGGATGAGAACCATCATCACACTGAGCAGGCAGCTGCCTATAACTAGCCAAGAAGGAACTGATGATGGGAAATGTCTTTAAGCCATTTTCTCAGCGGTTTAAAGAAATTTCTCCTTCTTTCTGAGATTCAGCCTAGAAACTCTGCAGGTGGCTTTGATTGCTCTTTCATGAGCAGAGGAACTGATGACCCACTTTCAACCACTCACCACTCACAGGGGACCTGAGTTTAATGTCTTCTTCCACTGAATATTATTAAAATGGCATATCTCTTGTCTTGTGGAAGAGTTCAGCCCATTAGGTGTCCCCAGCCCACCAGAAATACTGAGTCAAAGCCTTCTCCATTGATGAAGATTTTATGAGGCTACAGTGGGAGAAGAACTCTAGTTAAAGGATAAAGTATAATTCTTAGGTCCTGAGCGAATGTTCTAGAAGCAAAGTAGGGGCATGCGTTCATTGAGGAGGAGTCAGGGTATCAGAAGCGGTAGTTGCCACTCTGTTCTGTGTGGACTTTGGATCATAAAGTGTAGGAATTTTGAAGCTCTCCACATGTAGGGGGAAAGTCTGGACTGGCATTCTCATATCTGCTCTGATCAGCTTAGGCTTCTTTTATACTAAAGGAGGAGAAACAGGACATTTCTATGTGCTCCCCATCTTTTGCAAATCTGCTTTTGGATGTGTCCCAATATTGTGATAAATAGCTCTTTTGTAGATGTTTGCTTGAAAAAACTCTAATGGACCCTACCATTTGCAGATTATAGTGCTGGATAGATGCTGAACTGTTCAGCTCAGTGAAGGACACATCATTTCTAAGTATGAACAAAAGCATATTCCTGAGTAATGTAACGAGGGAGAACAAGGTGCTCTGAAGTATGGGTAGCTTTAGGTATCTAGCTACTGAGTGGGACTTTTCAGGAGATTTATTGACACAAAGTCATATCAGCACAGTTTTGCTCACGGTTTTAGATTTTAACAATTTTGTTAAGCAAGTCCTTTTGTAGACATTAATTCTGGGATGAATTGTGAATAAATTTGACTGATGCAGGATGGAAGTCTGCTTTAAAGCCTTGATATTTGTCTCTTATTTCTCACTCCTGTAATGTGTCTGTATGTTATTGCTTTGTGTGGACATAGTCCTAATATAATAACACAATAATAATTTGGCTTTTTAATTACTGTAAACAAAACATCTAGTTTTTCTTTATTTCAAGACTATGATTATATAAGTGAAGCTGGGCAGAGATTATGCAAAATACAATGGAACAAAATGCTTTGATGTAACAGTAAAAAATGGTGAGCATTAATGTCTAACTTGATACAATTTTAGAAAAATCAGACAAGATAATATCAAAGGTGACCCTGTCCACTCTTTTATTCAAGATAAGAATAGCTGTATTGTACCTAGCAATATATCTCCCACCTGCTTTTCAGATCTCTGGTGACTAATGTTCCATAAAGTTCCTGGGATGCTAGCATAATACTGCACTGCAGTGTCCTTAATAATAGTCTAACCTGAGCCTTTTTTACAGCAATTGAAGCTCATGGCTCTGTTTTATTCAGCACAGATGTGGCAAACCTTATTCTCATCCTTTTCAGAGAGTATATGATCATAAAATCCAGTACTGATAAATGCTACCCTTCTTCAGCTCATTAACCACAGGAGACAATGTGACTGTCTCAAACATGGCAGCTACTACAGTCTGACTGAAGTTGGTCTTATATCTCAGTACTCTTAGATGTCAGAAATGAGATTTACATCTCATAATTACCTCTCATTTGTAAGCATTGATGGAGTTTTCTGAATTTATCCAGTCACAGGGTAAAATCTTTCAAGAGAATTTCTTCCTAATACCTAATCTAAATCTCCCCTCTTCCAGTTTAAAACCATTACCACTTGTCCTGTTACTACACTCCCTGACAAAGAGTCCCTCTCCTGCTCTCCTGTAGGCTCCCTTCAGATACTGGAAGGCTGCTATAAGGTCTCCCTGGAGCCTTCTCTTCTCCAGGCTGAACAGCCCCAGCTCTCTTACCCTGTCCTCATAGGAGAGCTGCTCCATCCCTCTAATCATCTTCGTGGCCCTCAGCTGGACCCGTTCCAACAGGTCCATGTCTTTTCTCTGTTGAGGACTCCAGAGCTGGACACAGTACTCTAGGTGGGGTTTCGCGAGCACAGAAAGGTCTTTGTTCAGTGGCCTTAACCAGCCACTGCGAAATGCTGAAAGAGACTCCTAGCCCTTAGACAGAGGAGAGCACTGAATTTCTCTTGAGATTCTCAGACATTCGTAGCACTGGACCCTCACCTAGACAGATGTGACTCACTGCATTTGGACTCAGTCCTGGCCCAGTCTTTGCCTGAGGTGCATTGTAAGAGTGCCTGTGCCTGGTCTTGTGACATGCCAACCTCTGACTTGCCTTCCTGGCTCATCACCATGGACATGTCTGACAATCGGGGTCATTGGCTGTTCCTGATTGTGAACCCCAGACCTATTCTACGCCACTTGCTTGAGCACCATGGGACAGGGCACTCGTCTGAGGGTATTTGCCCTGTCTGCCGTGTTGCCCCTTGGATTCAGGCTCACCTACATTTGCAGAGCAGTCCCCCAACTACAGCTCCTGGAAAAACTCTATGGGAAATTCAGGATTATTTCTTCAGTACCGAGAAATAAAATTCTTTAAAAACTACCATCATTCACCCACAACTACTCCTCAGTCATATTTTTAAAGTGTTAAGTTCTAAATTAATAACTACATAAATGTGCTTTGATAATTTGAATATTCAATACCAATTTCAAAGCCTATTGCTGTCAACAGCTTAAAGCAGAAGTAGATAATTAGAATTCACTTTTCATTTGAACACGTTTAAAGGCACTTCGACCTCTATGGTGTTATGATAGCTCAAATGTTTATTTCACAAAAAGGAATCTATATGGAAATGTGCTAATACTAATCAGATCTAACATGAAAAGGTAATAGTTGAATCTGATCACTGCTTTCTTTGTACATTCTTCCCAAGATGTAAGAAGAACAAAGATGCAGAGTGGTCTCAGTATGTTTTAATGAAGTGCTATAGTCCATGCTAGTTAATTTGAAAATTCAGTTTCAAGCATTGTTCTTGCCATGTGCAATCTTTATTTATTTTGAACACTGTCCTGTCTTGTTTTGTGATACATTTTTGCTTTCATTAATGAAAAAGTGTTTCTGAAACTGAAACTTCAGTGGTTTGTTTTTGTTTTTGTTTTTTTAAAAGAGGTACATATAGATTTCTATGTACAGTAAGAATCAAGATAATCTGTAAAAACAGAGAGTAAGCTACTTCCATTTGCCTTCTGAGGAGAAATACTATACGGAAATCTTATTAATATCCCTAGTTTGAATTAGGTATGATTTTTTAAAATTAAATAAGTTATTACTTAAAGCTATCAATATATCTGTCTGCTGAAGTATTGTATTTGTTCTCAGTTCAAGATATTCTTTTCCTTCATCGGAGTTGGAGATTTTCTCAGCACAACACTGTATCTCTGAATGATTGACTCAGTAGTAATTGAGATCATTTAACAACAGACTTACTGAATACGGCAGCTAAATTGGTAAATATCTTTATCAATCCACAATTAATATTGACAGAGTTGCACTAATTTCAGTTGTGAAATATATGGATAGTATAAGCATATAAGCAGTATGCTCAAGTGGCCAAGAAGCCTCCTGGCCTGTTTCAGAAATACTGCAGCCAGCAGGACCAGGGGAGTGATCATTGCCCTGTACCCAGGAGTGGTGAGGCCTCACCTTGAGTATCGTGCGCAGTTTTGGGCACCTCACTACAAAAAAGACATTGAGCTGTTGGAGCGTGTCCAAAGAAGGAAAATTAGGCTGGTGAGGGGTCTGGAGAGCAAATCCTATGATGAGCAGCTGAGGGAGGTGGCATTGTTTAGCCTGGAGAAAAAGAAACTGAGGGGAGACTACCTGAAAGGTTGTGGAGAGACGAGGGTTGGTCTCTTCTCCCAGGTAACAGATGACAGTATAAGAGAAAATAGCCTGAAGTTGCGCCAGGGAAGGCTTAGATTGTATATTAGGAAAAAAATTATACACAGAAAGGGTTATCAAGCATTGGAACTGGCTGCCCAGGGAAATGGTTGAGTCATACTTTGGAAAGTGACAGTAAAGAATTTAACTGAATCTTATATGATAAACTTTGCAAAACCAGAGAGAGATTCTTGCTGTTCAGATTATGCCAGTAGATAATTTTTGATCTATATTCACTGCAGTTCGGAGCTATTGCTTGAATGAAAATTAAAATAGTTTTGGGTACCTTTCAGTAAAACTTACTTTTTTCTTTTACTTTTTATCTTTTGCACACTCTTAAGTCTCAATACAGTGCATTAATAGAGAATATCTTTTAAAAGTTTATGATGAGGATCCGTCATGAACAAGGATATGGGAGAAGCAGAGGAGGATTCTAAAGAGGACTCTTTCATGTGTTTGTTTCTAATGTGCTGAGCAGAGTCCAGTCAGAATTAAATGTTCCCACTGTGACTCACCTGAAAAGAGTAAGAGGTGAAAAGTGGAAGACTGCAACTCAGTGAAGGTATCTTACATACTCATGATAAATTGTTTATAATTAATACAAAATCCATTACTTGCTAATAGAAGTTAAAGGGTGTGTTAGGATGTTGAAACTAACAAGTCAAGCATTAGCAGACAGTTTTGATTTTATTCTGGTGTCGCATTCAGTTGCATATATAATGCTGAACAATTCAGCCAGATAGTCTATGACAAAGATGACAGGAATAAAATGATTAGCTGGACAAGCAGGGATTGCAAAGAGAGTTGGTTGGGCCTAAAATGGCTAAAATGAGAGAAAATTAATAGCAATTTGAAGTCACAATTCCTTAACCTGTAGAAGGTTTTCTCCTAAAGCTAACTCCAAACATTACCCCGCAAGCTTCTTTCACCTGCTGTCAAGAAGCTTTGTGTGAACTGATCTCTTCTTCCACGCAATCATTAGATCAGGGTACATATTTTTTTCCGAATAGTTAAGGTATAATATATTGTCGTCCTTCTGATATTCATAGAGGATATGTCAAGACCATACAAGAGTTTCTAGTTAAGCTGACTAGACTATTTAATTATTCAGTCTGTATTAGTAGCATTCCAGTAAATAAGACTTCTATCCATCTTGTTGCTATCTGATGTTATCATATAACAATTAAATAAGAATTATTAAGAGTTCATAAGTTGAGATAAATTTATAAATTTATCTAAATTTGTTTGTGATTATGAAGAGCCAAAGATTTTAAACTCTACAGTTGTCAATAAACAGACGCAAAAGAACAAGGTAAATGTACTAGCATCCAAGACAAAGAGGGAACCTGATTTTTAATGTGATTTAAGTTAAAGAATTGAGGTTCATGGACTGAAGGAATTTGCGGTAATGAAAACCACCAAAAATCTAGCAGAATTTCAGTTCAATCTTTTTTAGGAACTGAGAACTGGAGTTGATACTGAAATGATAAATAGCTTTCTAAAACAGAGGGGATAATGTTTTTTCTGGGAAGAGCATAATGAAAGAAAAACTGAGTTGTAGGTGGAACACAATAAAAAAGAAGCACAATTTTTCCTTGGCAGAACTCCTAAATGATATTGCAATAAATGTAAAAGCAATAGAGGTGATAAACACCTATGCTAGTACTGTAGTGTGTAGGATAGTGTTTTAATTTGTGAAGCAATGATCATAAATTAATCAACCTGGTGCAGAAGTTTATTGGGATATAGGACTATCTGGATAATCAAGAATAAATGGGGAGTCTGATTTTCTTTTGTTGCCTGAATATTTCTTCCATCTGTGGACCATAATATAAATTGCTGAAGCAGAACATAAACTCAGATTCTCTACAAAATGTTTTGCAATAAAAGTTCTTGAGCACTCATAAAAATGTAAATCCCTGTACTATATCAAAATCTCCAGTCAGCCAAGATAATGCAACCTGTATGAAATAAACAGACAACATGAGCCAAAAAATTTGAAAAATATGCTGCGAGTGTGAAGAAATACAGTGACTCCTATCTGCTAGGTCAGCTAAACTCTTACATGAGCAACAGTGCAATTGATTCTACCGAAAAAATATATGCCGATATTATACGGCAGTTTGAAAACACTTTCAGTTCTTAATCAGTTGCTTGTTTGCAAATACTTTTTATCTCTCTTTACTGTTATGATGGGTTGACCCTGGCTGGATGCCAGGTGCCCACAAAGCTGCTCTATCACTCTCCATCCTCAGTTAGACAGTGGAGAGAAAATATGATAAAAGGCCCATGGGCTGAGATAAGGATGGGGAGACATCGGTATACAATTATCATCATGGGTAAAACAGACACTTCTAGGGGAAAAAAAATAATTTAATTAATTAACAATCCAATCAGAATAGGATAATGAGAAACAAAACCAATTCTTAAAAATGTCTTACCCCCAACCCAGTGGATGAGCCCTTCTCCTCAGGCTCAACTAACTCCTAATTTCTCATAGAATCATAAAATTATTAGAGTTGGAAGGATCCTTAAAGATTATCAAGTTCTAACATCCCTGCCATGGGCAGGGACACCTCCCACCAGACCAGGTGGCTCAAAGATCCATCCAGCCTGGCCTTGAACAGTCTTAGGGATGGGGCTTCCACAACATCTCTGGGAAACCTGTTCTAGTGTCTCACCACCTTCACAGGAAATAAGTTACTTCTAGTATCAAATCTAAATCTCCCCTCTTCCAATTTAAAACCATTACCCCTTGTCCTATAGCTACACTCCCTGACAAAGAGTCTCTCTTCCTCTCCCCTGTAGGCCCCCTCCAGGTACTGGAAGGTTACTGTAAAGTCTCCCGGGAGCCTTTTCTTCTCCATGCTGAACAACCCCAACTCTCTCAGCCTTTCTTCATAGGAGAGGTGTTCCAGCTCTCTGACCTTCTTGACATATGATTTGCTGGATCCGTGCCAACAGGCCCACGTCCTTCCTGTGTTGAGGACTCCAAAGCTGGACACAGTGCTCCAGGTGGGGTTCTCACAAGAACAGAGCAGAGGGGCAGAATCATCTCCCTTGACCTGCTGGCCACACTTCTTTTGATGCAGCCCATCTCTACCTGCTGCAATGGTACCTTTTCCCAACAATGACTTGCAAATAGTCCAAAATGCAACTTCAGCAACACACCTTACTCATAACGTGGTGGTGTGTCCTAGAAGTCATAGCCAAGTTTCCCAGTATTTCTCTCAATATAGTAATTTTGAGCACAGAGGTCTATGTTTCTGAGGTAAACTCAGGTCTACCTCAGGTTTGCAAATAGTGATGTAAACCTATATAATTGTTCAGTGATATTTATAAGGGCCTGAAATACCTGATGAATATCTGACTACCAACTAACATATTTGGGAGCTGTAGGATGACACTCGTACTTCCTGCATGAGGCATCCAACTACAATAGATAATGTTAGGGAGCTTGGTTCCTTCCATTGAAGAAAGGTAGATGCTTCCAGAGCCACTTGGGAGCATCTAAATGCAGATGCTCATAGATATATTCTGTGATTATTTACCTGGAATCTAAAGTGTCAAACACAGAAAAAGACTACTTGTTTATTTTTTAACCTCTATTTTGCTGAAGAGGACACCATGTCATAAACACGGCCAGCAGAGGGAAGTAGCTTTCTGTGTTTGGAACTCATGGCCTCTGACCAAGTAGGGATAGCTGAGTTCATTGTCTTAAAAAAGGCACTGCAGTGCTGGAGTGAAATTAATTTAAGAAAATGAGCTGAAAGAACTTTAGTTGTGTTTGTCTATGCTCTGCAACGGGGCACTTTGGAGACAGGACGTTGTTTATATTATTTTAGGTTCACGTGTTACATCTTTAAATTGTCACAAAATAGCACTGTGAGAATACTTTCTAGAGGAGAAAAAAAGAAGGTTATAAAGTCAAGTAATAAATCCGATGACTACCTTGTATTTTGAGCAGCTCACCTAAATAGCTGTGTGAAACAATGGGGAAAAAAAAACAAAAAAACAAACAAACAAAAAAAAAAAAAAACCAACAAACTCATCTGGCTTGTTCCATGGCATTTCTTTGTACAGCAGAGATGCTGGAAGAGAGTGATGGAGGGAAGGCAAAACTGTTCCTCAGGCTGAGGTGATACATTCATGTGGCTGTGTCTTCTTATCCTTGGCCGTGACATTTGCCTTCCTCAGACAAGTTGCAGGTGGACTTCATGGCCTGTCTGTAGAGGTCTCTTGGGAGGAATGTAAACCCTGCTGTGGCTGGAAACTTTGCTGTGGTTTGGGTTAGGAGGGGTTAGACCCCTTTCCTCTCACCACCAGTTTGCTTGGAAGCACTGCAGACTGGGACCTGGTTAGGTTTGGCACTGCAGGGACATAAAGACAGACTATAAAATGGACACAGCTCCTTGTATAGGTAGACGGGAGTCAACAATGCTCCTGATGGGAGTCAACAATGCTGCTGATGACAGGAGGTGGTGGAGGCAATAGGTTTTTAATGTTTCCGAGGGGATCAGAGCAATGACAAATTTCAGTAACTGAGATAAAGAAGGGCACAGAAGCAGTACTGCAGATATAAGAGGCTTCTAATGCTACAAATTTGTCTTATCAGCATTTGTGGGGCCTTAATAAACATGTACATTGATTTTAATAGGAGCCTTTCTCTACCACTACTCCTAGCTCCCTGTTCTTGATCATGCAAACAAAAGGGGAAGTAGCTGGAATTTGGCCAGAGTATTACCTTTAACTTAACAAATGTTTTTCCAAGCCTCATAATTGCTATTTTGAAAAGACAGTCAGGTCACCAAAAGACCTATTAACTACAGCTCTAGTTTTAGTTTTAACCGTGACTCAGAAGGAGGGTATTGCTTATTGAACAGCTAGGTTTCCTGCTGCGAGTTAGCAGTAAAACTGATGTCAAAACCCACTTGTGCTTCTCTGGCTTAGTTCTAGTGTTGCATGTCATTTTAGGTTAGAAAACATTATAATGGCTGGAGTTTACAGAGGAATACTTCTTGCTTCCATACATACAGCAACATCCTACCATTGGAAGTCAGCTGCCAAAGGCAAGCACTAATCACTGAGAAGGAATGGCAGAGATTTACAGATTCTTCCTACACCTGGACTGATCACAAATTAAGCTTTGTCTGTTCTTGAAGAGATAACAAAGGGCAGTTTAATGTGCCATGTTTGCCACCCATAGCCAATCTTTTCCTCAGCATCAAAATGTTTATTTCCAGTAGATTCCTACACATTGCATGGAGTCTGCATTGTTAACCTTTCCTTATCACCATGTAAGTGCAACACTATCTTTCTCTGTGAACCACACACTTCCTTGCATCAAAGGAATGGAGCCTTCTTTGGCACTTAACTTGAAGGGGAGTGATATTTAACAATCCCATGCCTACAAGAACAATTAATTAACAGGTCTTTAGGATATGGTCGCATTTGAACTATGTTTTTGGAGCCTCTGTTCTTCCAAAGGGACCAGCAGCAAACTGAAGCTTAAATTGTCACTCATCAAATAGATAATGACACTTTGGCAAGACTGTCATTTGATCACTAGACCTTGTATTAGTTCTAAGTACTTCTTTGGCCAAGTGTCAGGTTTAGCAAACATTGTGTAATTTAAATCTTCCAAGTAGATCATAGAGGAATGCACACCAACTAATCAGTGCTGGGGAGAATAAAGAGAAAAAAAAAACTTGACAGCGTTGGATTTCAGCCACGTATTACTATCACTAACACTGTCTTTGTTCTGTAGAAGAGGGTACTTTACATTGAGTGTATCTCAAAACTGGGTTGTGATGGTTTATCACAGCTAGATCTAACTGTTCAATTTCTTTTGATCAAATGTGTGGATTTCCATCTTAAGAGCTGGATTGCAGCAGTTTCAAATGCTTTGCTACAACTCTGATTTATGGAGCATTTTACTAGTTCACAAGGGAGGTCATGTCTCAGGAAAAACAACTTTCAGAAAAGACGAGATCCAAAGATAGAAGATTAATAGATAAGAGCTTCTAAAATGGTCTTCTCTGTGTTTCAGAGAGAAGTCAAGGCATCTACCTTGGAGTAACTCACCTTTCCTGTTTGTGATTTAAACAAAGCCTTTTCACAAAGCCATACCTAAGATGGTATAGCCAAACCAGACCTCCATGGATATGTGCACTACACCTGAGGGAGCTACAGCAAAATTACTGTGTGTATCTGTACAAAGAGGCATTGAGCAGCCATCATTCAAGCCACTAGAGAAAAACATAGAGATTATTAAAATGGTTAGGAATAACTGGCAACAAAGGTGTTCTGAGTTACTGGCACTTATTTGCCTCTGTACAGTCTTGGTCCAAAATTTTATTGCCAGTGCAAATAGAAGTATTACACAAAATTAGCTCTCTCTTCTGTGTGCCTGCACAGCATCACCTTTGTCACAGACAATGATTTTAATAATCGCACTAGAGCATAGTACTACTGAAGCATTCCTGCCCTTAAGAAATCTCCTTCCAAGGAAGAAAAAACCATCACCTCTGAGTGGTTTGATTATTTTTCCCCACCAAATTCAGCTAGATAAATTAATATAGCACAGACTTCTCCAATGTCTATAACATAAAACTTGCTTAAAGCTCTAGTGGCTGATGCAAATCCCCCATTCATGCTTGGCACTAAGCATATTACATCCTCTGTTTTCTAGAAGGCAGCCCTGAGAAGAAGGAATTGGGAGTGCTCGTGGATGAGAAGCTCAACATGAGCCAGCAGTGTGTGCTGGCAGCCCAGAAAGCCAACCGTATCCTGGGCTGCATCAAAAGAATTGTGACCAGCAGGTCGTGGGAGGTGATTCTGCCCCTCTACTCTGTGCTCGTGAGACCCCACCTGGAGCACTGTGTCCAGCTCTGGAGTCCTCAACAGAGAAAGGACATAGAACTGTTAGAACGGGTCCAAGGGAGGGCCACGAAGATGATTAGAGGGATGGAGCACCTCTCCTATGAAGACAGATTGAGAGAGCTGGGTCTGTTCAGCCTGGAAAAGAGAAGGCTCTGGGGAGACCTTATAGCAGCCTTCCAGTATCTGAAGGGAGCCTACAGGAGAGCAGGAGAGGGACTCTTTGTCAGGAAGTGTAGTGATAGGACAAGGGATAATGGTTTTAAACTGGGAGAGGGGAGATTTAGATTGGATATTAGGAAGAAATTCTTTCCTGTGAGGGTGGTGAGACACTGGAACAGGTTACCCAGAGAAGTTGTGGATCCCTGGAGTTCTTTAAGGCCAGGCTGGATGGAGCTTTGAGCAACGTGGTCTAGTGGGAGGTGTCCCTGCCCATGGCAGGGGGGCTGGAACTGCATGATCTTTAAGGTCCCTTCCAACTCTAACCATTTTATGATTGTATTTTAGTAAAGCTAAATACAGAGTGTGGACAATAGCTTTTGTTCTTTTCGTCCATATCAGACTTGAAGCTATAAATCATAGTCCAGCTGCTTGCTGCAGAGGTGAAACGTCAGAAATTTTCTGAACAGAATCTGACACTGTATCAAACACAGTATTGTTTTCTTTTGACTTCTTCTTTAAAATTTCCCTGCTGTGAGAGTTACTTGTCAATTGCTAGACAGCTCACAAACTCTATCATTATATATATACCCAGAAGATTGCTCCCCTCTATTTTAAGTTCTATTTCCTGTTGATCCTAAGATTCATATCTCATCTTTCATTGAACTACTTTGGAGAAGTATTTCAGTTTTGAATTGGAAGAAGTGAAGCTGCTCTTTTGGGGGAGAATTGGGCCCTTTGTGTACAGGAAGAAAGAGGAGGCTGAGCTGGTCTGCAGCCCTGGGCACTGTGTTATCCAGGACACAGAGATTTCCATAGCAAAGAACGCTACCGGTTTAATCAGGTTCTGGTAACTGAATCTGACACCAATAATATCCAGGGGAAAGAACTTGGTTTGGTTGTATCTTTCCTACTGTTGTAGTCAGAGGCTGCTACAAGTTGGCATAACGCGGTGTTTTCTGCATTTTATATATTCTGGGCAGAAAAAAATTAACAGGAGAGGGCAGGAAGCCCTCAGAGCTCTTCCAGGGTCTGGGAATCAGTCCAGGCAGATGAGCCTTGAAATCCACTCTTTTACATTATTTAACAAGGAAAAATAACTTCTCTCATATTTCTTTCAGCAATACAGAATTTTTCTACAGGGTGTATCTGTGCTATAAAGAACCCATCTCTGAAACAAAAGACCTTCTTTGTGCCTTGCCTTTGTTATAATCTCTATCTATGTAACTTCCTTTCACCCACACTTGCATCAGAAGGGGATGAGGGGCTTTGCAGACCTCAATTTAGTTCTACGGTTGCAAAGAGTGTACTGGAGTTGAGATCACAGGATTTGGATGGGCCACAGGAAGCCGATATGGTATTTTTCTCAGTCACGCTGAGATACTTGTGTCAGTGACAGGCATTGACAGCCAGCAGTGTGGAGGAACTTCATCCTAAATTACACTTTATGCCATTTCTCTGATGTGTAATACTCCTCTCTGGCATTTTATACATGCATATTCATTGCTACCTGAGTCTTCAGTGCTTTCCTAAGCCTAGATCTTAAGAATGAATCCCTTCTAGGTTTGGAAATGTCAGACTACATTAGTCCCTTTGTATCTCTGAAGATGAAAACCACGCTATTGCTGCAAGAACTTGTCCTGCCCTAGACTGTATATCCCTGCTGACTCCTTTGTGTTAGCATTAATGATGGTGCTGCCATGTGGCGAGTGGGACCAGAACACTGATCTGGTTAAAAAGGGTTTAGAGAGGAAAGCTAGCTGATTTTCTAGCTCTGCATCCAGGCACTGCTGCAGCTGTGGTGGAGAGATGCAGAAACACAAAACAGAAGATGGAGAGGAAAAACAACCCTTTCAGTTGTCTTGCAGCCCTTGACTGGCTTACACCACTCATAAACTTGCATCCTGAGTCTAAATGTGTGTGCCTGTAGCCCAGCTCTGAAGTGGGTTACCCCTTTCTTCCAATGGGTAAAAGGAAGGTCTGCTTGTTAATCACTACCATAGACCTGTTTAGAAAAAAATGTATTGTAATGCTTTGGTAATTTCTTTACCCCAATATGAGGCAAATCCTTGCCAATAATGTTACAATGCCAATTGCACCAACAAGAAAACCCTCCAAGGCATTGCAGTTATTTCCATAAATGATCACATCACGGTCTCCTTCTCAGCACCCTGTGACTAAGTCCAAATGTGACATGGGGATTATAAGTAAAGTCACAATTTTGTTACCAAGATTACTGACCTTTTCCTGAATAGCTGGATACAGAAATTCCCCTTAATCATGTGTAGGTTCCCTATGCTCAGTCTTTTTCAGGACTTGAAGAAAAGTATGACCTTTTACAAAAGCACCTTGTTAAACTTAGTGTGGCTGTACCAGCTCCTCTGAAATTGTCGAGGCAAGACCAGTTCATACCATTGCAAGGCATATTTAGTCTTCAAATCAGTTTAGCATAATAGCACATATTGAATTGCTACTAAAAGCCAATTACAGCATTTAACACTTTTGCTTTCATCTAAATTCACCAAAAAGTTTTTGAAAAGGTAGAATTACATAAAGATGGACATGTCAGAGATTTCATTGTAAAATGAACAAAACTGTAAAATAAACGCTTTACAGAACTTTATGAGTCACTTAGAGTAAATTAATGTCTTGCCAAGGTGCCAAGATTGTATTTTGGTTTCAGCCTACATTTATTTCAAGATATACATTGTGTTATACTAGATGTGTGACTTTGTTGCAGTTATTCATACTTTACATACGCAGTAGTGCCCAAGACATTTTTTGTTTTAGAGGTAGTGTCAAAATGAGTTACTCTTTGATTACTAATGTTTCCAGTGGAATTATTAAGTTACCACATTAAATTGACAAAAAAGTTCATTATTTGACAGAAAATAGGTGAGATTGTTTATCGCTGCTGTAGCTGTCAAGCAGTGCCATAGCCCTTTGCTGTAATGTATTCTATTTTTGGCCAAAGAGTGTTAGGAGAGAGGGACAAGAGTTGCAAGTTTTTCCAATTTTGGAGAACCCATTTTCCATATGTTTAAATTCCTTTTTCTGTCAAGGTATATACCACTTTTTGAAAAGTTATTGCTTCCTCCAAGAAGAATGTAACTTTTGAGACATCGTCGTGCATTCCTCAGATTTATTGGATGCAGAGAAATAAGGGATGGAGTTTTTCCATTGCAAGCACTGGATTCATAGACTGAAACATGCCTTGGCATTAGTAATTTTTACTCTTCTAGTGCCATATTCAGGTACTTTATAAAGCCTATTTGATCCCTGGTTAAACCCAGTTATGAAAGGTTTGTTCCTCTGTAACCAAGACTTGCTTCATTTGTCCTTACACTGTGCTTGACGTTTGAAGTTTCGGAAACATGGGAACAGATAAAATTGGGAACTGAGACTGGGTTTAGGGGTTAAATATGTCTAGTTCCGTCTGATTTATATAACCAATAATTGTTCTTCTATCCCACTCTACACTAGCAATATCCACTTAATATCCAATTAAGGGTGTTATTTCCTCATTAGTGTATCAGTATGAGCTTTTTTTTTTTCACAGAGGCATTTTCTCATCTATTCGCAAAGCAATAATTCTTAGAGATGTGCCAAATCAAATTGTTATCCTTGGTTTATAGCAAAATAGTAATCAGTCCTTTCCAATAGACATGTAAGGCCAAATGTAGGGATGTTTAGGTGCTTAATTCACGTTGATCTCATGAGAGTTCACATGTACAAAGTGACTATATTAGATAATGGTGTTTTTAAAAAATCTAATTCAAACATAGGAGAGGTAACTATTATCATTTTTTCTAAGACACATGAGAAACAACACTCCTATCTACACAATTTTCTTTCTACAAGCTAGATTGTTCCCATTCATTTTTATGTTCTCTTTCTCCTGTCCACTTATTTCTTCCTCAGCAGCTCCTACCTCAGATGAAGTAAAATTTCAAACTTCTCATATCCTTCTGACTGGATTTTTTCTTTAAATCTCTGGGGGAAAA
>VZRU01009547.1:267384-294290 GCA_013398155.1 Pedionomus torquatus | reverse complement strand
CAAGAACGAAACCCAAAAACGAACAAACAAACCCAAACAGAAAAACAAACAAACAAACAAACAAAAACAAAACAAAACAAAGCTCTCCTGATTTCTCCTACATCTTACTTCTTATTTTATCTCCAAAATAACTCCTCATGCTGCTGCATTGCACTCCTTCACTGTTTTCTTCTCTTCTGCCTCCACCTTACCCCTAATTTGAATATTTCTTTAGATCACAGACATAGAACTTGAGGTTATCTGCACAGTTGGGCAGAGAAGGGAGCTTGTTCTGCCCATGTACTTAGCTGACTAAATAAAATCAATCGCTCCTCTGAAAGCCCTACACCAGGATTCATTCAGCAATAGGCCTGCAGCAGTAATCTCAGCTCCTCTGATTAATTACAGATTTATAAACTGTAATCTCAGTTTATTAGCTGAAATAAGATGAAATCCCTAGATTTCTTGACCTCCATTTTCTTTGGCTGGGTAAGAGTATATTATATTTTATCTCTAGACTGTAAAGCTCAAAATTTTATTGGTGAAAAGCAATGAAAAAGTGACACTAGAAATTTACATTTCCATTATCATGTCCTGACCTCTCTTCAGCCAGATTCAGTCAAGAATTCAGCCTTCTGGAAGTACTCCACTGCTCTCCCACAGCATGCCTGGGCAAATCAAAGAGTCCAAGAGCCAGTTAGTGAAACATTTGGCAAACTGATGCGTAGCTGGTGACTCCCATAACACCACAGTGTCTTTGATATTTTGTTATTAAGCAGGTGTTTTGGAAGAAGGACTTAGGATCAAAGGTGAAACACTTTTTCACTTTTCTAGGTTTATTTCTTTAAGCTCCTCCTGCTTCTGTGTTTGATATTTAGGAATGCCAGAAAATGTGTTCTCAGGCAAACACTGTTGAGGAACCTCACAGCATCCTAAAGGAGAAAATGCCTCACAGGAAAAGACAACTCATATCATTCTGCACACTTCTTTATGACGCAGGGAAGTAAATGCTTTGCACATTTCATTTTGTAGATGTTAGCAGTACACCTCTACATGTCTGCTCTCTAGGACATTTCCAGAACCTCTTTCCCTGGCCACCTGGTTCATGGAATCATGGAATTTTCAGAGTTGGAAGGGACCTCTAGAGACCATCTAGTCCAACTGCCCTGCTAAAGCAGGATTGCCTAAAGCACATGACCCAGGACTGCATCCAGGTGGGTCTTGAAGGTGTCCAGAGAAGGGGACTCCACAACCTCCCTGGGCAGCCTGTTCCAGGGCTCTGTCACCCTCATCATAAAGAAGATTTTCCTCTTGTTCAAAAGGAACTTCCTATGCTCCAACACGTGTCCGTTATCCCTCGTTCTCTCACTGGGAACCATTGAAAAGAGAGTGGCTCCATCCTCCTTCAACCCACCCTTTAGCTACTTGTAGGCATTAATCAGGTCTCTCCTCAGCCTTCTCTTCTGCAGGCTAGAGTTCCAGCTCTCTCAGCCTTTCCCCATAAGGGAGGTGCTCCAGACCTTTAATCATCTTTGTTGCCCTATGCTGGACTCTCTCCAGTATTCCCTGTCTTCCTTGAACTGGGGAGCCCAGAACTGGATGTAGTATTCCAGTTGTAGCCTCACCAGTGCAAAGTATAGGAGGAGAAAGACTGGCCACACTCCTCCCTGTGCAGCTCAGGATTCCATTTGCCCTCTTGGCGACAAGGGCACACTTCTGTCTCTTGGATAGTTTATTATCTACCAGGACCCCTGATCCTTCTCAGAACTGTGTTCCAGCAGGTCCACCCCTAACCTACCTTGGTGCCTGGCATTCTTCCTCCCCAGGTGCAGGAACCTACACTTGCTCGTGTTGAACCTCATTAGGTTCTTGCATTTGGTTTCTAAACAGCTATTTGCATTTGAGTAGCCTTTTATACTCACTCTGCAGACTTAGGGTTGACTTCACAAAGTGAAAAACACACTAGAATTGTACTATCAAGGATATATATTTTTGAAAAATCATGTGGCATTACTTTGTTCTTTTTGAACAAGTTGGAAACTGACTCATCTAGGGACATAATAGGGGATGGATAAGCAATTAGCTTAAATTGGGGTAATTATTTAATTACAAAGTAGGAGCCAAAGTTATATGGAAAAGTTTTCCTTTCAAAGAGAGAAATGCTTTTACAGCTTTTCACTTCAACTTTGTTCTCTTAAAACAATGGATGTAAACACATGCCTTGCTAAAGAAAATACTAATATTAGTAAATAATTTCAAAATTTTTGGCCACATTCCATGTCTGCTGTGGCAAGACTGCAAAAGCTCACCTCACTCTTACTTTTCTTGGACCATAAGCATGTGATTTACCTACTTCTGTTCAAAAGACTGGCATGGAGGCATCTCTGGGCCCCAAAGGAAAAGGAGAAAAAACAGTGGAGACGCTGTTCTGCAACTGAAACACCTTTTCAGTTTCAGCCTCTGCCTGTGTTAATGAGCTCTCACCAGCTGTAGAAATTATCCAGCTGGAACCTAATGTTTGGTGGGTTTCACCTCTGTCTCAGGAAGTCAATTGAATGGTGGATCTGGTTAGTGAAATAACGAGCCGTCTATCTTCTATGCACCATTCTTATTTTTGACACCCCCTTATTTCCTGAGTCATGTCTTAACCCCAAAACTAGTAAGCGGTGTTTTTTATACACTCTCCCCATAGTCACGTGAGGCTCACATAGGCATACAATGCCACTCACAACCAATTCTTTCCGGCTGAGTGTGTTCAGGCATGAAGTTCCCAGACCAGAATTTCCTGAGTCACTGTTGTCCAGATTTCCAGCTTGTTCCTCATGAGGGTTTCAGCATCATTGATTATAACCCAAGTCAGCTAACAATGGCACATATATAATGTATTATACTATGTGATGGCTCTGTGGTGTCGTTTTTTGGCTCATGATGCTGAAAAAAGAGTGTGCTGTAATAGAGAAAGAACAGCAGGAGTCCTAGACAGCTCTCAATGCCCTCTCCTCGTGAGGCTTAGGTTGTGGTATACAACAAAGAGAAAATGAGTTTGACAGTCCCAGACCAAGTAAGCAGCAAGAAACACAAGGAGGCCTATGTTATACGAAGCTTCTTAGTAATGTGAGAGGTGTTTTTAATATGGCCTGATTGAACATAAAGAAAGGCAATTTAAGCATGTTTTCTTAACAGTTTTCTTTGACGACTTTGGAAAGTTACATAGTGCCAAACTATTTTCTTCTGGAACAGAAATATCTCCTTAAGTGCAGAGGTTGAATCAAATAAATTACAGCTTTCAAACATTTGAGTTTTGGGAAGCCATGGGATAAAAGGAACTCCCACATTGTTTGCAGTAGTATTTTATCTTTTACATTCCTTCTCCCAGTCCTATATTCTAATAAACACCAGAAACCAAGTTTGGGCTAATTTAAGAGCCAGTACATGGATTCTCCAGAGAAACTTTTCATCCTCCATGTAGATAGTATTTGAGGACATTTTCTTAGTCTTTATCTCATACCTCAACCTAGTCAAAATTTCAGTTTATACAGGTCAGCCAGCCAGCCTGAAGTTCTGGACACATCCACTGTTCACACTCACATCAGCTCCATGGGGCTTGTGCAATGGAAACTAAACTTAAGGGAAGCAGCTCAGGGATGCTCTGCCAAGAGTGAACAGCTCAGGCACGATAAAACCAACAGTGCTATAAACATCCTGCATCCAGGCACCCGGTCCATGTAACACATTCCAGCAACACTGGAGGTGCTGCTTGTAGAAGACACAGGAGAACACAGCGATACTTGGGAGATGGAGGATGCTGAATGAAAGTGGGGAAACAGGAGTAACGAAGGAAGGAAAACTATACTCCTATAGGACTGGAGTGGAAGTGCAGAGGCTCCCTTACTGCCTTATTTTATTGGTTCTTGGCAGTACAGCTGTAGCCATATTTGTCTTTTCTGCAACTGCCTCATTTCGTGGCCACAAAACACCTTTAAATGGCTGATCTAATCCACAAAGTATTAGGAATGAGCCTCTATCAGGAACGCAAAGAGACTAAGGCACAGCTCTGTAAAAGCACCAAGGCCAAAGCAGAGGAAGACAGACATCTGATGGATCTAGGACTGTGGCTTTATTCTGACTCACCACATGTATTTTCTCACCACATATGAGGAAACTTAAAAAACAAATACGTATGCTATCCTGTAGCAACAATATTATACATAATCGTGGTATAGAAAGCAACATATATTCTCCATTAAAAAATAAAGTTTGTACAGTTTAAGGGAGCAAAGTAAAGAAATCTTTACTTATAAAGTAGTATCATCATCTTTTGAATGAAAAATACAATGAATTTCAGCACAAGCTTCATATCCTCTTCTTCTAGCCATATAAAAAACAGGGCGTAGTGTAGGCTTGCTATATAGGCTTCTGCACTGACTTGTTGATGTAAACACATAGAATACCTTTTTCTCTGAACATATATTTCAGGATGAAGTAAACTGCCCTCTGGAGATATCTATCCCACAATGAAGTAAAGATCAGGCATTCAACTTTGGCCGGATACCCAACTTTAAGATGGCTAGGGTCAGATGAGATAAACTGCCTTCTAAGTGTACACAAATTCTAGTGAAGTACAAGAATTTTAAAATGCTTATCTGTCTTGTTTTATAGTTCTGTACTATGTTCTTTGAATCCCACACTCTTTAAGAAATGGTTCATTTCATTCATACTGTGTGAGGCATGGGGAATTTGTTCTGTATTTATTCTGTGCAGAAGAGGCAACCCTCTAAAACCAATTAAAAAAAGCCCACATTTTTTTAGATTATATACTATAGTGCTATAACTCTGAAGACTTGACATCATTTCTAAGAATTAAAAATATTAGCTGTACTGTTTGAAAAAAGCCTGGGTGGACAATAGTAACAACTCACTTGGTGGTCTGAATAGGCAAATTTTATATTAGCTCTTCTCTGGACTGCAGAAGCACTCTAGTGACTGGCAGAACAGTAATAATCAGCAGCAACACATCACTCAATGAATTGAGCTCGGTTGTCCTGCAAGCAGAATCACAACTACACTAAATTCTCTCTTCAGTAAAAAAAAA
The DNA here is from genome assembly GCA_013398155.1 of Pedionomus torquatus. Taxonomy (NCBI): domain Eukaryota; kingdom Metazoa; phylum Chordata; class Aves; order Charadriiformes; family Pedionomidae; genus Pedionomus; species Pedionomus torquatus. The sequence continues at coordinate 289,219 of VZRU01009547.1, read as the reverse complement.
AGAGATTAGGAATTGATTGATTTGGCATCCGCCATGTCAGCGTAGTATGGGACAGGGAGTAGTGCTCTGCTTCCAGTCCTCCAGAAGCACAGCATGAGCAAAGCATCAGGAGCCTAGACTTCAAGTGCTTTAGGCATGTATTGCTGCTCAGATCAGGGACAGTTTACATTAGTGAAATACACCATTTGTTAGTACAAAAATGTGTTATTCAGCTAGGAACAAAAGTTGTGAGGTTTTTTCACTAGAAATTAGTATTTTGGCATGAAACAAAACAAGAGCAATAAAAAGTCCTTTAAAACGCATGTGTTACATATTAAATTCATTCGTGTAGACCAAGCTACAAATGCAGCAACTGACTAGTGCCCAGATCAGTGAACTACAGAGTTGCGAGAAGTCCCTGTACTATCTTCTCCTCCACCTTCATACAACAGCTAGAGGTCACTGCTTCTGGCAGTTACAGTTGATTAAATACACCATTTTAGCTTATCTGCTTAAAGATTATCTTCAAAGTAAAGTTTCAAATGAATAAAACTGCCTACATGCNATTTAAAAAATAAAAAAAAAAAAAAAAAAAAGGCATGATTATTTATTTCTAATAGATGCAAATGCTTTTCTGCAAGAGCAACCACAGATTTTTCTCAGGCAGATACATTTCAGAGTTTAGTTAGTAAAGTTTAAACTCTTCATATATTCTGTTTTGGGTTGTTTGCTAAGATTTAAAATCATGGACTTTTTCTCTCTTGTTGTCTGTGTTTGCTATGTGAAAAGGACACTTTCTAACCTGGGGACAAGGGATGACCAATCCAAAAGTAATAGTTAAAAACCTACTGCTGCATTACGTGCACAGCAACCATGGAAATTTGGTAATATCTGTATATATCAGGTTGACAGCTACAGTATGTGGCTCAGCTGGTGTGGAGCTACACATATTTACTAAAACCAGAAGGTGGCATCAAAGACTGTCTAACATTTGCAATAGAAAGGGCTGGAAGCACATAGTTGAAAACCTTTATTTTTTGCTGACAGATAAAACAATGTAATCGTGGGGAGTCACTGCTTTCTTAGTGTTAGGAATTTGGGTTAGGCAGATTTCTGGAAATCTGTCCAGAGATAACGTCTAAAGTATTATGATACAGTCAACCCAGATAAATAATTTTATATTAATCATTATGAATAATTCAGCTTTCATGGGATTAGTAGATGTATAATCCTGTCCTAATATTAGTGAATGTATTTATTATCGATAAGAGTTCAGTTATTCATCTTGGCAAACATAACAATATATACATTATCTATGCACATTATGTTTCCCTGGTGCTGTCCATCTTGGCTATCAGTCACCTAATCAGTATTTTATCACTTCTCAAATGGATTTTCTTCTCTGTCTCACTCCTGGATAGTATGTAAGGGCCAAGTGCCTTCTCTGTAGTAGCACATAGTGAAGCTGTCCTTGATTATGACAGGCTGTGCTAGAAGCAAACTGAATGGATTGGGTTTGTCGAGAACATGGTTGATCTTCCTCATGCTGCCAAAGCTTAGAGAACTGTGAAGGAGGAGAAGCACGTGGGGTGAGGAGCACTGGTGGGATGACTTGCTTACGCATGCCACAGAGTGAGGACAGAGGTGAAAGGAGCCAGGTGAAAAGTGGTTAATTTTGTTTGTGAAAGGTAGTGGTGTTAGTGTGCTGGCAGAAGATATAGTGAAGATAGTCGCATATTATGACATGCCTACTAAAATTCATACAATGTTTAAGATTTAAATAACTTCTTACATAAAAATAATATTTCCAAAAGTAATGCTCTGCATAGTAAAACACATTTTGTTCATTTTTAAGAGTACAGCAGGTTGCATTTTTAATATTCAGCTGTCTTCTGTATACAGATATTTTGTTCATATCTTCTAACTACTGAAATAATATTCTTGACTAGAAAACTTTCTGCCATGCTGCCAAATGTTTGGTGCTTTTTTCATAGTATTTGTACTCCAGTTTCCCCACTCTGGAAGATTAGATGATTTTCTACTGGCCAATAAAAGTATTCAAATATGTTAAGCCACACTAGCTAAACTACTATCAAAGTTCTTCCTCTGATTTTTCTTTGAGGTGCAGTGATCAATCTGTTTCCTCAGCATTGTGCTACCAGTCACAATGAATCTTAAATCTGCCTTTATGCATGAAAACTTCCCTTTCATCTTTGTAGTCTTTGTACACTTGTGTCGACACCTCACTGAAGTCAAATATAATACATATCAACTTGAATATACACCTGATTTATCACCTTAAATAATCCCTTGATAGTTTCTTATTTGTACTCCTCCACTTCTGCTTTTGACTGTTGTGGACTTCAAAGCTACAGTTTCACTTTTTCTTTCTTTACACAAATTCAGAAGATAAATAACCCAATCAAACTATGATTATCCTGAAATATCATCCATTACACTAAAACCTCTCTGTTGATTCACATCCATCTCATATTTCCATGCTGCGTTCATCTGTTGCCTGGTTTACTGTAATGATTTTTTGAAATTGTACTAACATTAAGGGGATATAAGGTGTGTAAGATGTATTTAAATTCTGCAGTTTCCAAGTCCATTTTATTTTTCTTCTTAGAGGATCTTACTAACTGAGGAATTTACAAATTTAATACAATTTCTAGGGTGGATTTTTCACTCTATTTTTGTGTCTTTTGAAGGCTGAGGCATACACGAGCAAAATTTATTGACAGGAATACTAAAGCTGGCTGCTTACATGCTCATTTTTCTAAGTTCATCCTTTTATTTTCAGTTATTCTCTATACCACCATATTCTTCCACCTTTTTTTTTCTTTTTGATATTAGCAGCATTTAGATATTTCAAGTTGTTGATCATATCCTACTCTTAGTCAATCCTTAGCCAAACTATTCAGATTTCTTCTCATGTTCCCCAATAAAAAAAAAAAAAGCTCTCTCTCTTTATCATTTTTATATTGTTCTGGCCAACCTTCAGCTGCTCAGTATCATTTTAGCAATGTGCTGTTCAGGACCAAGTCTCATAATTCTAGGAGGTTTTGCAGTATTAAGTGCATAGTTACTTAGGGCAGTGTATTTTGCCTGCTCTGTCTCATGTGTATCTGCATAAAGGGCTGAAATGCAAGGATTAGGGAGCTGCAGCCTGTCGGGGAAGAAGCAAAGGGCCATCTGCATTCCATTCTCCAGTAGGCACGTGGAGAAAGCTCGTTCAGGCAAGTACACGCTAACCCTGCATCAGGCACCACACTTGCATGTCAGTTATTAAGTATATCATCAGATAATAATATATGGTAAAGCATGCTTTTTGTGATTATCTCAGAACAAGCACACAATGATGAGGTAGTGAAATACAATATCGTCTATGAAGTAAAGATTTGGAAGCCATTCAAGAAAAACTGAAGGAGTGGTATTGTCAATTTTAGTGTTAAAAGTCAGAGTTTGGTGATAACGGTCTAAAAGAAACATACAGTTCAGCTCTTTTCAAACAGGCCTCTTTTGGATTATCAGCTTGTTCCAACTGTATTGCAGTTTTCAGAAATCCCTTGTCAGCAAAAACCCAACCCACTGACCTCACTGGATACTTTTAGAATTCTCCTTAGATTTCACAAAGAGCTTATGCACAGGGAGTGTCATCAGTAAAGAATCGATATTTTCTTCACCTGCAGACCTACACTACAATAGCTGAAATAATATTTCTTCTCTGAGTACAAGACGTTGTCCCTCTGAGATCAGATACCAATGTGTGGCTAGCAATGATACATGCTGGCTCACTTATGATGGCCGTTCTCAAAGAAAAGATCAATCAAATCAAGGTGGTGGGCTGACCTTGGTTTGCAGCCAAGTGCCCACAAAGCCACTCTGTCATTCCCCCTCTGTCAACAGGGCAAGCAAGAATATACAATGAAAAACTCCTGGGTCAATATAAGGCCAGGACGATAAATACTGTCACAAGCAAAAGAGACTTGACTTGGGGAAATCAGTTTAATTTAATGCCAATTAATTATAGAGTGAGATAGTGAGAAATAAGAACAAACTTAAAGAACACTTTCACCCCACCTGCCATTTTCCTCAGGCTCAACTTCACTCTGCATTTGTATACCTCCTCTGCCTGAGCAGTGCAGGGGGATGGAGAATGGGAGCTGTGGCCAGTTCATCACTCATTGTCTCTGCTGCTCCTTCCCCCCTCACACTCTTCCCTTGTGCCAGTGGGGTCCTTTCCATGGGATAGTCCTTCATGAACTTCTCCAACATGGGTCCTTCCATCAGGCTGCAGTTCTTCACAAACTGCTCCAGTATGGGTATTTTCCAGATTCATCCCTCAGGAACAGGCTGCTCCAGTGTGGGTCCTTCATGGTCCTGCTAGAAAATCTGCTACAGCATGGACTTTCCAAAGGCTGCAGCTTCCTTCAGGGTGTACCCACCTGCTCTAGTGTGGGGTCCTCCGTGGGCTGCAGATAGATATCTGTTCCACCATGGACCTCCATGGGCTACATGGGGACAACCTGTCCCCCCTTAATCATGGGCCACAGGGGAATCTCTGCTGTAGCACATGGAGCACCTCCTCCCTCTCCTTCTTCACTGTCCTTGGTGTCTGCTGAGTTGTTTCTCTCACAATTTCTCATTTGCCTCTGCCAGCTGCTGTTGTGCAGCACTTTTTTTTACCTTCTTAAATATGTTATCTTAGAGGTGCTACCACTGTCACTGATGGGCTCAGCTTTGGCCGGCAGTGGGGCAATCTTTGAGCTGGATGGAATTGGCTGTATCAGACACAGGGCAAGCTTCTGGTGTCTTCTAACAGAAGCCACCCCTGCAGCCCTCCCACCACCAAAGCCTTGCCATGTAAATCCAATAGAGTTTCTAAAATTTTTCTCTGAAAATACCATGATGGATTTTAATAATGCAGTCAAATGTGGGGGGGGACAGGAGACAGGGAGACACACTGTTATTTCTCTGAACTTCATCAACTGAAATTAACCATCTAGTCTAAACTACTCGTTAAGTAAACCTTCGCAGTTAACAGAGACTTATATCTCTATAGAGCTATTTATCCTATCTTAAGATAAACATCTGAGATTAGTAGGATAACTAACTTTGCAGCTGGTCTATCTCTCTGTTGACTTTTGGACAATTAGTTTAGACTAAGAAATTGACCTTTAGAAAGACAAATTTATGTAATTTGAATCCCACCTGTGAATATTTGAGTCTTTTAAAAAAAAAAAAAAATACAGGTAGAAACTGTCTGTATTTCTAACATAAAAAACAGATCAGAGCCAAATGTGGAGATCCTCAAATTGCTGACACCCTAGGAAGTAATCTCATCACTTGCATAATTCTTCAGAAAGGTAGAATTAGCTTTTTTGAGGTTGCTTAGCCCATTTAAGTAAATTAAGTAAGATTAACTTTATCAGTATTATTGAAATAGGTAAGAGACCCAGCTATGTGCTAGAAATATGCACTGTTGGGATCCATGCAAAGAAAATCTGAGATCAGTGTTGTGTTCTGAGCATGACATGTTATAAACCAGTGTATATTAAGTGCAGAAACAAACCTACATTTTGTTTTCAGCAATTATGCCTTGAAACAACTACTTTAGACAATACAGGAACCTTTCATTAAACAGTTCACTTCTGTCCAGTGTTTGTTGATGTAACAATTCTATCTTCAAAGTGAAGTGATGGCACCCTATTACAAGATGAACTGAGACATCAAGAGTCATGGGCAGAGGCGAAAGGTTGAAAAATCGATCTTGCAGCACATTACTTACTAGGGATGAAAGAATGCAATAGGGTCTGAAGTGCAAATAATTGATTATAACAAAGCTGCTGACATACATCCACTTGCTTTCTTCCCAGGCCTTGAAATTCCTCTCCCTCAAATTTGAGAAGCCTGAGGGAAAAGAACATTTTTTTCCTGTAACAATGGGACTATTTCAGCCATTTCAGGGATGCTGGGATTAACCTTCTTGGCACCTGTGAAGCATGCTGGTATTTTTCTGGGTTGTATATAAATATTGGGGTCTAATTCTGTCTAACTGATCACTGATGAACAGCTGATGCCATCTGGCAGTTTTAGGACAATTATGTCAGCAACTTGGTCTGCTGAGATGTACAAAATAATCACTTATTTTTGGAAAGTCCTTTTAATAAAGCCTCAAAACCTACAGTAACATTAACAAGCTTTGCACTGGTTCAAAAAATTAACTGAAGTTGGTGTGATTATGTTCATTGATCGTTTTCCTGGACACTTGAATCCTGCAAGAAATATTGATCTATCTTTCATGAAAACAGGTTTGAGAAGAGTCATCCATCTGTTAGTCATCTGTATGCCTGCTCCCTTTGAGCAAACATGCAGAACATTGCTACTAAATGATGAGGCACTTAGAAAGAATTATAGCAAAGGTACTTTTCTCTTTATAGAGCTGACAGCCTTAGGAAAGGTGCCTTTAAACAGGCCTTTATAGGCCTGTTAGAAAGATTTAAGTTGGTATGAATTCTTCTTTCTAGTACTCTACCACAACAAGCATTCTTTTGGTTAAATAATGTCATTCATGTATCACCTCAGTGACTGCATGCTTTGCCTATCCAATGTTCAGTAATTCCTGCAAGTACACATAAGAGGAAACTGCTTCTACTTCCACACTATGTGACTGCTTATCTGGAGTTCAAGTAAGGTCAAACTATACACACATCCCATGGGATATTTTTTCTTGGCCAAAAGAAGGGAGGTATCTCATTTCACATGGGCTCCAGAAAATAATTTTGTGTTTGAAATGCCATCATGTTTTCAAGCTAAGGGAGCAAAAAACCAACACACATTTCTATGTGTTTGTAAAAGATTTTACAACCATATGAGAGCTCATGTGAGTCCTATTCTTTCACCATATACAAGATCACAGAAACTGTTTCTCTTGGAACTAACACACGCTTCTGGGAACTAACACATGGTTCTGCCTGATCACATAATAGAGGTGTGTTGGGAGTTGTAAAGAAGCACAGGAAACCTTGGTGGTGTCTTCATCTATGCGTGGACTGAAAGGAGAAAGTGCAACTGTGCGTGATCATAGTCTTGGTCCCTTGATTGTCCAGACCAGAGACCTGGACAAAACATACTGCCCAGTGGGCCTGTTCTGCTACGACTTCTTTTGGAATTTGTGTTTATGCATAGACTTGTATCTGGATGTTATTCAGAGGCAACAGACTTACACAGTCAAATAAATTTAAAAAAATCCTTAAAGTGCCTTAAAGAACTTATACAGCCTAGACTAGTTTCTAAAAAGAATTGCTTCTGCAATGTCTCAGTGTTTGATGAAAAAATCACAAATAATCTAGAAAAATCCTTTAAAACACAGAATTAAACCTAGTTTCCCCTAGAAACTTACTGAGATATTAATATATATATATATTTTACAGACAGGCTGAGCATCCGCTCTCTTACAAGACTGACCATTTCCTACATGATGAAAGAGAGCATCTGAATTTGAGCCTGTTACCTTATTCTGTTGCTCCACCAGAACTAAAAACTGCAGACTAAGTTTTTAGGTTTCCTGCTGTAAGAGAATCGTTTCACTCTGTGGGAAACTCCCAAGAACTCAGAGCAACAAGAATTTAAGTCTTTTCGCACTCATTATGAACCATTTAACATGAAGTCTTGTTTTAAAATCCATATTAAGAACAAAGGCAGCAGGAATCAGAGAAAGAAAGAGTCAAAAACTCTGGAACAAAGAAGATAAATAACAAAGCTGTTTGTTAGGACATTTCCTTATTTCAATAAAGGATCATGTTCAGTGTTTAAAAGCATCACCATATGGACAAACTTAATTCCACGTGCTCAGAATATTCTACTTTGATTCTAGGTCATATAAATAGGCAGCAACTATTGTGATTACCTAGTGCATTAGTACACTTGCAGCCTCCAAGAAACTAAGATTCAGAGATAAGGCACAGCACATATATGTTCTGCCATACATGCCTTTCCTTGGCCATCTGTGATCTAAAAACCGGGACAGGTTTAAATTAGCTGCAATAGGATACCAGAATAATTTGTTGATGAATGAAGGTAAGGCTTGTGTATTAATTAGGATATTATACATACATTTATACAGATTGTTTCCTTCTTCTGTGATGTTTTCTGTGTAATGACAGTCAATGATTTCACTGTCTCAGAACCTTTCCTTCTACTGTTCAAAATCCAAATATTTTTTTTTTTAAAAAACGTGCTAAGCTTTGTAGGAGGAGATAAAATCTTGACAATGTGAGAGAATAGCTTCAAGGCCGTGTAATCAGTGAGCAAATAACACAAATTTAAAATGTTCTAATAAAAAGCTGTTGAGTATTAAATATGCTTTTCAGCTGAGGGCCTCCACAAAGCATATTTGACTCCTTAGGGTTGTCAGTACCTGATAGGGTCGTTCTTACGATGGTAACTGATTGCACAGGTACTACAAAATGGCTAAGGCCAGAATCTAATTTGGTGTTGCAAAAGTGCCTGGATTGGCATGAGTTCCACTATCATCAAAATTATGAATCTTTCTCTCTATCTCATGCACTTTTAATTTAAGCAACCAAAGGCATTCTTTTACCTTGGTTTCTAGAAATCCAATGTATGCAGGAGGCTGGGCCCTGTGTTCTATTCTCTGCTAAAACACCTGGCACAGAGAACAGACCTTGGGGAGTATCAGCATGTGGCATATAGCCAGGAAACTGATCCTTTGTTCTTCCCTTAGGGCATGGTCACTCTTGGTCTAGTCTAAAAGGGAAAGTTTCTTTGTCCCATGAGCCTTGATTACCCTGGGAGAGAAAGGTGCCAAGCCCAAGCACTAATGTATATAGGCTGGTTCCTTCAAACAGCAGCCTGGCTCTGCAGTGTTACAGCCAGCAGAACCAAGGCAGGGCACCCCCATCCCATCAGGCACAAAGGGGCTCTGAATTCTTGTAGGAGGCTATTTGCATACATTTGTCATCCCTCTGCCCTCTGGTAAAAAAAATCCCTCTGCCCTTTCTTGTGGATAAAGAAACAAGTAACATTTTGCAATTGCTTTTCTGGCTCTCCCAATCTCTTTAGCAGTTGGAACAGGTGAGCAAAAGGCCATTGCAGGAGGAGGCAAATAAACTAGAAAGGAAGGCCTAAGTGAAAAGGAGGAAAAGGGAAGGGATGGCAAAGGTTGGATAGCTAAAGAATGTAGCCACATGAATTTTCTTATTGCCAGGTTATTTGAGAAAAAGCAGTGCTTTCATCCTATTCTCAAACCATGCCTAGGGAAGTTTCCCACATAAAATGAACATTCTTTCTCTCTTCATAGTTCACCATCAATAAGGCTTTAAGCCAAGGTCCATAAACCTACAATTGCCTGAAACCAATAGGTTTTCATGTATCACAAAGAATTTATATTTTTCTCCCTGCTTCCACCTCTATCTCTGTATTCTACTGTGCCTGCATGGGGGAGGTAGGAGAGAACGGGGGCAGGACCTCTGTGAGTAATGGACTCAGATACTGAAAGTCTGCTTTCAAAGGTTTTCACAAGTCAGAACAGCTGATATGTAAACCATTTTATACTTGATTAAAGGGAATGCAGCCATGGAAAGCACAAAACCAGAGGTGGGCTTGCGGCACAGGCAGACATTCTTCAGCTTGCTTTCATTCAGCTTTTACGTTCAATTAGTGAAAATCAGGAATGACACAGATTTCAACCTGGAGTAACTAAAAAATGAAAGGTTAATTGAGTGGATTTGTACAACTATGCCACTGTGCAGGTTAGCTTGAGGTAAAACTCTCATGGTTACAATAGACTTTTTTTCCGTAGTACACAGGATTTGATGGTTCTCTGGGAGTTTTTGCCTTTTATGTTAAATTGTTAAATTGCTAAAATTGTTAAATTTAGTTTGCTCAAGTGATACTAGTAATGGGAACCAGCAGATACATAAGACACAGTTAGTACCTTATATATACAGCACCTGACTGCTGTAACCACAAGTATGGTCCTAAATGCCACCCCACATCCCACAGCTCGGTGCATGGCCTATGAGGTTAGGAGCTGCTTCTTTTCTTTTCTTTTCTTTTCTTTTCTTTTTTTTCTTTTCTTTTCTTTTCTTTTCTTTTCTTTTCTTTTCTTTTCTTTTCTTTTCTTTTCTTTTCTTTTCTTTTCTTTTCCTTTCCTTTCCTTTCCTTTCCTTTCCTTTCCTTTCCTTTCCTTTCCTTTCCTTTCCTTTCCATTCCTTTCCTTTTCCTTTCTTTTCCTTTCCCCAAATATAAATATTTAACACAGCTCTGTTCAAAACGTATCTTGATAAACAGCTCTTTGGCCATAAGAAGAAAAGCCATTTTCCTAAGATTTAATCTTCACATGAAGTGTCTGAAAATAGACCTATCCAGAGTGTTTACCAGCTTCCTCAGCTCTCAGCTTGTATGGAGTCATAACCAAATACAAATTTTTGCCAAAAAAAGAGAAGCATTTTAGCACATATACTTCAGAGCTTGTACCTGCATAATCACAGGAGTTTGAGTGGACAAAGGAAAAATTAAATGTGTGAATGGATTTCTAGGGACAAGGAGATTTTTCTTTTTTCTCTCTACATGGATGCTGAAAAGGTAACATTTCTGCAACACCCAAAATTTTACTTGAGGAAAAAAGCATGCAAAAATCTGACAACAAAGAAATGAATCAGTGAGTCTGCTTCAACACGTGTCTTCCAATTCATTGTTTCCACATTAAATATGCCCTTGTCTTGCAGAAGAAGTTTTTCAGGAGAGCTTTATCTGCAAACACAGCTCAGGTACATCAATTATGTGATTAAAACTACTGATAGGTTTTGCTTGTGACTTGTTTGTGATTCTGTGGAATGTAGGAATTTTACTGAATAAGGCTAATTGTTACCTTTAGGTGCCAGCTCCGTGTAATGCAATGCAAAGCTTTTCAATGGCAAAATGTAACTGAGCTGTCAGATGATAATAAAAACACTAAAGTATATTGAAAACTGGGGAGGAAAAGTCTTTCCTTTCTCACTTGACATGTTCTGAAATCCGGTGGTGGAAGTCATTAAGGTCTGAGCATTCATGCATGCACACCGAGCTCAAGATTCACAATTAATACCCATTTCCACCTCCCCCACAGTCTGGGCTATCCACTGTGTTTGTGCATTTCGACACTAGTTCATGGCCTTGATGTTGCTCAGTGTCCCACAGACACAGCCATGGCTGCGTGGCAGATTGCTTGACTTACTCCTCAGCCCTGTTTGACGTGGTAGGGATGGAGAAGGGGAAAGGAGCTGCAGTGGTGAGCTGGAGCTGGCAGCTCTGAGCCATCACTTAGCCCCGTGTTCAAAGGACCCCATCAGTCAAGAGTCTCCCGTTCTTCAGAAATGGCACTGCGCCCACAGGCCCTAATGGTGAACCACAAATGCATAATGAAGCTGATTGAAAGGGCTTAATGAAAAATCTGTTCTTCTCCCTGGCCAAATCTTGTTTCATAGCAACTCTAAATGACTTATTTTGTCTTCATTTGTTGCAGCCTGTTGCTATTTCTAGTCAAATGAGGAAATATGCCTGAAGTGCCCTGTGTTTTCTGACCCACAACTGTGTGCCGTCCTGGTCATGAGAAAGAAAGGAACTCAAGCATCTCATTCACGCACTCTGACTGCTCAGATCTTTGGGAACCCATAAACATGACAAAACACATTAATACAATCCATACAATGTTAAAGACAACATAATTATGGCAAACATTTAAATTCAGAGACATAAAGCCCACATTTATTTTAACCCTTAGCATTTTTAATGAGTTTACGCTGACTTCAAATCATACATTTTTTTCAAAAAAAAAAAAAAAAAAACAAAAACAGATCTTTATTTCCTACAATAGGAGAGTTATTCTTAAGAAGCAATGCAGGAAGCAGAGAAATGTGTGATTTACAAAGAAGCTATAAAGAACTTTATCTCCACTCTGAGCTAAGCAAAGCATTCAGAGTTATGCCATACAGGCTCAGAGCCAAATGCCCAAAGACAGAGTTGAAGCTAATGTAGTTGTGCTTGTACCCTACATTGTTGAATATGACCTTCAAACTATATGCAGAAATATCCGTAAAACATGTCCCCCACAAACAAACCCCTTGCTTTGTGGAAGATTGAAAACTGCCTGATCATGGTAATTAAAGACCATACAGCATGTCTTCATTCCCATTCAAAAGTAAGATTTATTAACAAAGTGGTCATGTTTCAATAAAGACACAAAGAAATCCATTTCATGTTTTATGTCCTTCTTCTTGTTTTATGGCCAAAGGTCCTGTGAGGCAGGAATTTTTCATCCAAAAAAATAAAGCTGATGTAAGATAATCTGTCCTTCAAACAGACAGCCTCCTTCAGTCCTTTCTTAGAAAATTATCTGAGATACTGTGGTGACAAACACTTTGGTTTGCCATAGGTCATATGTACAAACCAGAAATCTCATCCACAGTTGTCTGGACTTAATAGAGTTTCTTTCCCACTGGGTGTTTGCTCAGGCCATATTATAGAAGACATCAAACCTCCTTGAGGGAAATTTATTTCAGACTGGGCGAACTCGACTGGCCTCGCTGTTTCACGTTCTGAGAATCAAGGACATCATCCTGTGACCAGGCAAGCGTACATCACTCCCAAGCATGTAGTGACAGTACAGCTTAATGTTGGACAGTGGCAGGTTCTCTCAAGGAAGAGGTGAGCTTGGCTGACTCCAGCCTCTCAGAGACAGTGGCTAAATATATGTGTGCTTCCATAGTGACTTTTATTTACCTCTGTGGATGAGCTAGCTAGTGACACTAGCAGTGTCCTTCAGCTGCATTCTGACCCGAGTTTGCTGACAGGGCCTTGAAAACAAAAATATGAGTCCAGACTCCGTTACTCCTTGGTATTAATCCCAACTGCCTCCCCAGCATGGAATGGGGTACATAGAGATAGGCAGAACTGGCAACTGGAGAAGTCACATCTCCAATTCCTGTTGTAATGACTGGTTTTTGCCAGATGACTTACTTAAAACCCATCAGCATCAATACAATGTCTCTGGGCTCTACCCCAGGCTTGGTGGAGAGCTAAATTTATCAAGGCCAGGCTGGATGGGATTTTGAGCAATGTGGTCTAGTGGGAGGTGTCCCTGCCCATGGCAGGGGGGTTGGAACTCGATGATCTTTAAGGTCCCTTCCAACTCCATGATTCTATGATTCTATGAACTTCACTTGAGTGAGACAGAATAACTTCACTCAAGTCAATGAATGCACATGAGGAGATAGAAACTTTCTGCATTTCGCTTCATATGTTCTGATTAGTGCAATACAAGCGTCTGAGATGACGTTCATGTAACATGACTTTGGCCATCCACAAGTTAAAGCCTCTGTGGTGCTAACGAGTTCACAGAACAGGATACATAAGTGTCTGCAAGGGGCTAATGTGTCCAAGCTCCCCTCAAAGGTACAGGACACCTAGTTGTTACCATCAGCACAAGCTAGAGTGATGCAGCTGAGCAGACACTACTTCAGGGTGAATTTATGCGTTCCCAAGGCTTTATTGACTGTATTGATGGGATTGTCCTTGATGAGCGCTTAGCCTCCTGCCACACAGACACCAAAATACAGGTGTTTTGGCCCCATGATCTGGTCCCATTTTTAGTCTTACCTAGTCTCCTCTAGTAAATATAGAGAAGATCCTCTTGAGATTAACACAGTTTTTCTTAAAACCAGAGGGTTTAAATGCAAAAGAAAACAAAACAGAGTTACCTCTACTGGTTATAAAAGAAGCATAAGCATGGCTTAGCCTTGACAACAGATATTTGAAAAGTTACAGTTAGGTGAACTGAATCCTAATGCCAAATATTCACGGCAGTTTTGAAAATTGGATGTTTGGGGGCAGGCAGAACTAAGAAAATGATGTCCTAACAAAAAAAGCCCAGTAAATCCACAGGGCTGCTCTGTTACCAGCATAATTTCCACTGTCAGCTGTCAACTTGTCTGCTCGCATGAAGCCAAGTTTACCATGGCTCTGTTCCCTACTGTCAGCGAAGCCGCAGGGCAACACAAAATGCTTTGGCATGGGTCAGGCTGGTATGCAGGACAGCTGCCACATTGCCCCACCCCTGAGCCCAGCAAGGCACTTCTAAGATTTTCTCAATTTGGAAGAGCCTGATCTCCATTGCCTCTCATTTGCACCCTGCCAGCCATCTTCTTCTGCATTGCTTTTAGCAGCAGCTGTAATTAGCGTTACACAGTCAGCCAAGTACAGCACCCACAAGCAGGGGTCACCTAGGCAGGGCTGGCAGATCTTGGTATCCAGAAGCCCAGTTTATTGGCACACAGTATTTGTGACTGATTTATCAATCCATTTTCTCTTTCTCAGAGTCTGTAGCACTTTCCCAGGCTCTATTAAGTAAAACAGAAACAAAAGCATTTCCACATATTAGGGAAAAATCCATGATTCATGACAGTGAAGCTTTCCCCTCTTCTTGTCCATTCTATAAAATAATCTGTCTGATTCACAACACTGCTATGCTGAGCTATTACTGGCTCTTCAGGCTAAGTTTGGACAAAGTTACATGTGATCTGCAAGCAGTAAAGGCAAGAAATAACTTTTGGTTTATATTTTACTTCATCAGTAAATAATGTATCATAGATTTTATGGGAATATATAAACAACATTGTAATACTTCTGATAGGAAAGAATTGTCTGGGATTTCAAACACTGCTAGCAGTACAGAAATATCCAGCAGGTGAATGTTAGGAATGAGTGTTATGCTTGCTCTCAAAGTCATTTTGAGCACTGGTAAAAAAAAAAAGTAACCAACTTTGTGAGCAAGTACAAAAGCCTGATATTAATCTGCTAGATATCCCTGTCAAGCCAACACTGTTTAAAACCATAGTGCTCTAACATGCTTCGTCAGAGTAGTGAAGCTGCTGTTGTAGGAGAGAATGGGATTTTGGCTTTCTAAATTTTACACAGCCTGGAGAGGCTCTCAGTCTCTTATGATAATAAAGATTTACTCATTTCCTTTGATAACTGATATCAAAGGTTATCCGACAACAAATATGTAAGAAAAAACTTTCCTTTCCATAGCATGATGGGATATTACTTTTCAGAGCTGCATGTGAAAAGGTTGATGTTACATCACTGACAATGAAAAATAAGGACTAAGGAATTAAGACATTCAAATGTCTTTTGAATTGATTTGAGGAATGGTTCATCTGCTCAAAAGCTAGTATTTTCTCATTAAATGTACAAGTATTTCTTTTTGTCTTCTGCATCTTTCATAAATTTTGCAAGTTCTTTTGTATGGATCCTGTTAGAGACAGCTTTGTTCAATGATAATAATGGGCCAACTTAAAATAAGAGGCCAAATTCACCCCATTCCTACTCTGTGAAGCCAGGTTTTACCTGGATACTTCTGCCTGTTTTGTACTTCTGCTTTGTCTCCTTCTCCTTCATAGCTGATGGTGACAGTAGGAGGACAACTGTAGTCTGGGCTTCCTCAGAGAAGTCCTATGAGACAGAGTTTGGGACAAGGGGTTTGTAATGCCTTGTCACTGGAAATTATGTTACATTTCCAACCATCTATGGAGATTGAACTGTCCTCTTGGGGCATCAGTTCTTATACCAAAACACAGTTAGCTATCCTCGCATCCAGCAGGAGCAATGACAGTTACCACACCTTACAAGGGATGTTGTACTCCAACACACTGTTATACATAATGGCATACAAATGTATGAACAAACTGTGAGATGAACTCTTTTTGAAATGGTGGTGTGCAGGAGTCCATCTGGGTGCTAAACAGTTTGTGTTTTTCCCCAAAATGGGCTTAGTTTTATGCTTCTGCACTCTCTAACTCTGGGTGGAGGACAGCTGTCCAGATTTACCAGTATTTCTTCTGCGTTTCCTGTGATTTGCCATTTCTGCTTCTGCCCAAGCAATAAGAATAGAAAATCCCATGGAACTGTCTTTTGTGGTGTGCAGCCAGGCCACTAAGTGTGGGTGAGCCCAGGGACCCCTCACCCTTCCTAGCCTGAGTCTCCCCTTCTCTTCTGCTACTCCCAAGAGCACAAATACTATCCAACCTATCCTACCCTGAGTGCAGAAAAGCCTAAGAAATACTACTTGGTGTTGAATTCCAGTGGGATACACTTCAGACGTGAATAAATTCCATCTCGCTGCTGTGTGAAAAGTGCTTTTCAAGGACTTGCCAGGAACTGGCCTTTTATTGCCAAGTTTTCGTTTACACTTTTCAGGGGCAATGTGCACAAATGCTACTACCCTTCTCTAGGCAACTTGCAGCTGAGCTGTCAGGAGCGGGAACATTTCAGTGAAAGCTGGTGTTTTTCTTCAGCTCTTTTAAATGGGATGATGGCCTGAAGCAGAGGGAAAAGCAGCTTCCTATTGATGATGGTCACGATAAGCCATTATGGCTGATGAGCTCAGTGTGGAGCTGGAGCGAGAAGGCCTGGCTGCTCATCAGACTGAAGGTGCAAGGCATTAAAGGGGATTAAACCAGCACAGTCTCTGCCAGCCTAATCCACTTGGCACCAATGAGCTGGAGGGAGGCCTGGATGCTTTGTGCTTATGGCATTTATAAGGAAGCTTAAAATAAAAGAAGTAGTCAGTTTAGTTGCCATGGAGGCTTTTGGTGGTAATTGACTTTTGTGATCCTTCCTTTCCCCTCCTTCTCTTTTTTGTAATCACTGATTAGAAACCGTGCTCCACTCCACCTTCATTCCCGCAAAACATAGGAAGCCATTATTTCACAGTGGAAAATCGGAGCTTTAGTGCAGTACAAGGTTTTATGAATATGCTGTGTATGTCAGAGCACTGCCCCAGCACTACCTTTGCTCTGATTCTGCTAAGGCAGGTCCAGCTTTGCTAGGCAATGGAAACACT
Organism: Pedionomus torquatus; assembly: GCA_013398155.1. NCBI lineage: Eukaryota > Metazoa > Chordata > Aves > Charadriiformes > Pedionomidae > Pedionomus > Pedionomus torquatus. The sequence continues at coordinate 272,334 of VZRU01009547.1, read as the reverse complement.
CCATGAAATTCTGAGACTGAATCCCCGCACCCTTTTCCAGTATCCAAAATGCAGTATCCTATAATATCAGGAAGGCAGCATTCAGTGGTGGTAGGTATCCTATAAGGAGGCGAGAAAGAAAATTGTGTCTTTGACAATGAATTTGCTACTGATACAGATTATTTCTGTTCTGAATGTGGCTGATCCACTTTGGAAGGCTCCTGATCCCAGTCACATACTAGAAACAATAATGAAAGATTGTTTATGTCTAAAAGAAAAAAAAAAAAAAACACACAAAAAAATTATTGTGTATAATCCATGGACAAGGTCAGAAAAGGAGACTAATTTTAGGTGTTCTTACTTATCTGGGGAAGAACTACCCCTGTCCATTGACTGAAACAAGCAGAGAGAGTTTACATTGCAGTGACCAGTAAGGATAAGCCTAGCAGTGCTTTCAGGGAGAAATGTAGGCAGGCAGATATTTTTTTTTCATTGGCAATCAGCAGTGAAAATTAGTAATGGTCTATTTATTGAACAGCAGATGCCTGCAAACCAAAGAACTTTTTTTTTTTTTTTTTTCTTTTCAGCACTGGATATTGGGTTGTCATTTTTCTCTTCATTACTTCACTGTATAAACCCAAAGGGTGTCATAGTTCAGACTGACTCCAGCACATATGACATGTATTATTCCTCTAATTAAACTGTTGCAAAGAACTGAAATTGCAGTGTCAGTAGGGACAGGGCTGGAGTAGTGCGGTGTTTACTGAATGGTAATTTTGAAGGATTAATGCACAAGTGGTACTGAAGACCTTTCCTCTTTTGACTTTTATTTCAGATCTTTTCTGTCTGAACAGTATTCTGTTGAAGTTTTTGAAGGGTGTGACAGAAAGCCCGTACACTACTCCTTTGGAAAAAGAAACTTGTTAAAATAAAGCACTGGATATAACTATATGGAAGTTGAGGAGAAAAGAGAAAGACAACATAAAAAAAAAAAAAAACCCACTAAACAAGCAAAAACCCAGAGGGACTTTTTTTTTAAAGGCAAAGCCATTTGAAAGGCTTTCATTTTTCTTTGCTTTTGGAGTAACCACTGTGGATGTGAAGATAAGAGATCATTAGACCTACATCAGTATGTGGCATAAGGGCTGCTCTTCTGTAGCACATCAAGCATGCAATAACCCAGCTGAAATTCCCACAGAGGTTAAACAATAGCCTCCTGTTTGTAGCTGCCTCCGGTTCATTTAGTAGAAAATGTATAACCCAAGTTTTATCAGATTCAGCTATAAAGACGAGGTGCTCAATATTTCCTGTGCTAACTGGAGTTCTTTGATCCATTATCCTGCTAATTACCAATGGGGTTGACCTCTTCCTGGATTTAACTGCTCTTGCCCATTTTTTTCTGGCTCCCTGTATTTGCTTAATTAGACACAGCCATGAATGCTCCCACAGTTCAAGACATCTTGAAGCCCTTTGGCTTGCTTGTGTGGATCCTGCACCCTCTGAGTAGAGAGTCAGACTCGCTCAAGGACTAGATTCAAACACGAGGGAAGTCAAGGGGAGATTTTAAGTCAAATGGCCAGACCCTAGCACTGTAAACAAAAGCCAGCATGAGTCCATGGGGAGTAGCTGGAGCCAGGCCAATTTGTACAAGCAGAGAATTCACTCCAAAACCTTACCTTCTAATCATCAATTCATAGTAGCATTGTTTACACAGTGGGCATAAGAAAGCCTGAATTCAGTTCTGCGCGAGAGCTGTGGACACAACATGCTAAGCACAAACTTGTTTCACAGCCTTTGAAAATTTTTCCTTGTCTTTGCAGGATACATGTGTGAAACTTTGTAAGAGAGCTTATTTTTCAAAATATTTATTTCTGCTTTTTAATTATCTGTAGAGTTGTAAACAGCTGATCTGGAAGGGACACTGAAAGGCGGTATAGTCCCAGCCTCAGCCCCTGTGCCTGTGTCTGGCATATATTTATCTACACTACTTTTAAAACCATGATAGAGCACCCTTTCTCCTTTAACAATCTATTTTTGTGCTTCCTTGTGCTAACAGTTCGATTTTTTTCCCACTTAAGTCTGCCTCTCCACAGCTGCAATACAGGCCCATTAACTGTTATCTTCCCATTGGATAGGGAGAATGATTTATCCCTTTCTTTTTGTGATATCCTGTTATACGTTTGAAAATAGTTATCATGGCTTCCTATATTCTTCTTTTCCTAGACTAAACAAACTTCTTTAAATCATTTGTTTCTATCTATCTACCCTGGCAGTGTGGAGGATGAATTTGCAGGATCTCGGTGGAGCAGGGCTTGGGCTGGACCGAATCGCTTAAGTTAATGTGAAGGCTCTGTCATCTATGGGAAGCAGAAAGAGCTGCTCCTCCACGCAATTGCTGAATGTCTGCTAAAACCTCTAGACTGTCTGAATAGGCATCTGCCTGGCCAGCTGATTTTGATGGCAGTTCATGGAGGAGCCACACTGCTTTCTCCTCCTAATTTCGTTCAGTTTCTGTACATCCCGAGGGGCTTAGCAAAGTAGAGTCTCTTGTAGAAACACTGCATCAGCTTGCACACTTTTAAACAAGATGCATTAATGGGGAGAACTGTACAGGCAGTGACCCTTTTAACGCTCACCCACACTGAAGGACCAAACAGATGGAATCGGGATCTTTCCATGAGGGATGCACACACACAGATTGGTCCTGTGATCAGGAATTGGGTGGTTTGTGTCATCTTTCACCTTAAAGAAGGACTGTGATAAACTCCCTCCAACTACATTCTGGAAGAGCAGATTGCAGATAAACCTGTTCTGGCTAAATCTAAATTTAACAGGTGAAAGCAATGGATGCAGAAGGCAGAGAACGGCAGGGCAGAAAAACCAGGACGCCTTTTATGAAATTTTATTTTCCACATGGTTATGTCCTTGATCTGTTTAAACACACTTAGGATGAGTATTTTCCTTTGAGAATGAGGCACAGATTACATGTTATAGAACAAGATAATGTTTTTCATTATCAGGCTTTCTTGGTGCCTGCAAAATTAAGTGTGAGTATTCAGTCTATCTATTCAGTTGAGTTTCATATGTGAACTTATGCTAGAGAAAAACTTTTCTCGTATCAAAGGCATTGTTTGAGATAGCCACATTGCTGAGGGTTAAAAATTGAGTGGTTTAACATCTTCAAAGTACTCCTTAGGTTTATTCTGTCTCAGCAATATCTCAAACTGGAAGCACAGAAAGTTCATAGTCAGACTTGGTCAGGATTTGGATATTTTTTTCATTTGACTACAGTGCAGAGATTATTTCAAATGTGCTATTCAGTTTATTCACATTTTAAGGGAATGTGGTTTCTCACACCATGTGGTAGATAATTCTTTAGAAAACTGCACCTCCTTTTGTCCCTTTTCCAAAGGCTGTAAAAAATTGCTGGAAAACAATAAGCATGTCTGTGATTTTACTGTGTGACTACTACGTGTTAAGATGTGGGAAAGGGGGATGACTCATTTCCAGAAGCAACTTCTACTTGCACAACTCTTTTCATCCATAGGTCTCTGTGCTTACAAATATATCTATACAATATAGTTCTCCTTGTTCTTTTTTTATTTAATTTCCACTTCAGAAATGGAGTACGTGGCATCATCCCCACGTCACCATCAGAAAGTCAAATACAAGGCAAATTCCAAAGCTACACAGTGCAAATGTAAGTACTACCTCTCTGTGTTCTCCAGTCTTCAGAAACCTTCCTGTCCTGGGGAATTTTGAATCTAAGGCATTGACCACCTTCCAAAGATTTGAGAGAGCGTAGCATATGCTTATCATCAAACTCTTAATTAAAGTGTGCTATGGCTCATGGAACAGCTACAGAGGTCTTGCTGTGGCTCTGTGGGTCACAGGCACCCCATGAAATCACTGAGCCAGATGATGTTTTCGTCTGCTACTCATGTGTTGATGAAAACTAGTTACTTTACTTCTTCTGAAAAGCAAAAAAAAAAAAAAGAAAGCTATTTTGCACTTTCAAAGTACAGTTCACCAGAGTGTGTCATTAATGCTTCATCCAGATTGAGGTAGAGGTGGAATTCCTACTTTTGCATGGATAAGGAAACTAATACGGAGAGATGAGAGAGATGGTAACTGAATCCAAGCTACTCAGAGAAATAATGGCACTGCCAAATGGGAATTAGAGCTTCTGCTACTATATCACAATGAAACAAAAGTAATGTTAGCATACTAACAAACTTCTGACTATTTTTGTTTCTTAGTTGTAGGAACTTCTTTTGAAAATGATAAATCATAGCTTACTGCTACAGAATTTCATAGAGAATGACAGAAGTAAAGACAGACCTTAAGGCCACGTCTTGTCAGGACCAGCGTTCCTGGCAGTACTGTTGTGTCCCTTCTATTTAGCTTTTCATTTATTCTGAGTTGTAATTCTCAGAATAGCATATGATAAAAAACACTCAACAGGGTCTCCATTTAGCTAAAAGCATGCAGGCAGCTGGCTCACTTTTTTCTTCCCAGATAGCATCTTTACTCTTTTGTAGAGTTGTTGTAGGGCTGTAATGTGAAAACAGATCCATGGTATGAGTTGGCACTCAGATGAAGAATTTAAATATAGGCCAATCTATTCTTGCCCTAAGCAAGCAAATGCCTTGAAACTAACTATACTTAGATGCCTCAAAGTACTGTACTTACCTAGAAAATCTCATTGCTTTTCTAAAGGTACATAATTAAAGTGATTGAGTGTGATTGCAGGTCTCCACTGGGGAAAGAGTGAGATGGGCAGCTGTCATCATGCTGTTCTGACAGCAGAGGCCACATTATCTACCCAAGATTCAGAATGCAACTTCTTTTGTCGTTGTTCAGAAGACATAGGGAGAGTTTCAAATACTGGAAAAACTATTACAAACAGTCTTTTAAAAGTAAAAATAAAAATCAAAGTACAAAAAAGGAAAGAAAAAAAAGTAGTAAAAA
>VZRU01009547.1:235873-267374 GCA_013398155.1 Pedionomus torquatus | reverse complement strand
GAAAAAAAAGTAGTAAAAAAAGTAAAAATAAAAATAATAATAAATAAAATAAAATAAAATAAAATAAAATAAAATAAAATAAAATAAAATAAAATAAAATAAAATAAAATAAAATAAAATAAAATAAAATAAAATAAAATGTGATTCCCTTTTCCTGCTTGCCAAGGAATCTAGGTGATGAAAACAAACAACTGAATTAACTGAGCTTTGAAAAAAAAAAAATTAATCTTGTTAATACTACTAGAATACAGCAAGCTTTTCTGTAGACTAGAATGTTCCAATCAGTGCCCAAAATCTGTTTAGGAAAAAATTCAGTGAAAAAATGTGTGAACAGGAGTAGAAAATCACAGACATTTTCTGAGGCAAAGATAACTGAGGACCAATTTGCCCCAAATTTTTACACTCTACAGTCCTAACAAATGCATAGATTTATAGCTCCATCAGGTGCATCCAAGTTAGACAGAAGAACAACCCAACTAATTTTTTGTTGTTGAAAATTTTTTTTGTTTTTATTTTGGTGAGGTTTTTAGCATCTTTCACGACACGGAGAGGGACTTCAAGCTGAAAGGAAATGCTTGAAGGTCCTTGTGCTGCTAATATTAAACCATCCTTGGAATTTTCAAACTGTAGAGATGACAGCCTCCTAATTGCAAAGTCCTAGACCTGAGAAAGGCAAATGCTGAGTGAGAGCTCTTCAGGACAGATAAGGAGACCCTTAGCTAACAGTCAGCCAGTGAGAGTGAACATTGCTTGGTTATTTTCAGGTGTGAAAACAATAAAGCCACAATGATTAATGCTACTCACAGAGTTAAGAAACACCATGAACTGAATGAATGAGGTGTAGAAGAGAAGGAAAACAGAATACATGGAAAAAAAAAATTGATTTCACATTCTAAAAACAAGAATTGGAAAAGCAAGAAAAAGGCAATCCTGTTCTTTAAAAAAAAAAAGCAAAACCAAACCACAACAACAGCTAACCTCAGGAATAAAATGGAATAGATAAGAAATAGAAATGGAAATGTAAAATTGGGGGTAAATAAAGAAAGGTGATAGGCATGCATGTAAATTAGAACCTAGTCATTGTGGGAACATGCCAAGAGAAGCAAAACCAGGTTAGTATAAAGAGTTTGTCAGTGTACTTATGAATAATAAGAAGGCATTGAATTATTACTAGAATAAAAGAAAATATTGGTTTTTTTCTTCCTGTGATGGAAAGAATGAAATTATCAGTAAGAGGGAAACAGCAGTTGTGCTCAGAATATGTATGTTTATGTCATATAAATAAAGCAATCCCGGACAGGTGTTAGAGCTTTCCTTGCCCTGAGAAGAGAGAGTATTAAAACTGATAGGTTCTACTTCATATAGCTCATAGAAATTGCCTTAGCTAATGAATTTTAACATCTTGAAAGTGATGTTTCAGCCATATGAATTTTTCTTTGTGATAAATCAGCTTAAATACATTTGTATGGTCAAAGTGTTTAAGGACATCAAATAAAATTTGATCCTATTGCCAAGTAAAGTAGAAGTCCACAACTAACAAAAAAATAGTTCAAATAAAATAGAGACTGCAAATCTGGTAGGGTTTTTCCTAATTTTCTTTACTGAAATTAGAATTTTTCATTTCACTCCAAGATTTGCATGAAGAAGTGTCTTTTTTTTTTAGAATTGTGCAGTCAAATGGAAAGACTCTTCCAGCTTTGACGGCTAACAACTGAGCTTTTAAGAGATAGGAAATAAAGACAATAATGTAATGCTACGTTGCATTATAAACTGAAGGAAAATCTTTGTTCTCCAAATTCTTTTTGCAGGACTGTAGAACTACTTTATTCATTCTATTATTGGCGTTGTGCTTGCAGTTCATGCTTGTCTTAAGTGTTGCAAAGCAGATTAGACACTTGGGTATGAGCCCAAATAGACTCAGGAGCAGATGTGGAGATATTACTGTGAAGTAGTGGCATCTAATGTTCGTGTCTTTAAGAATTTGTAGACATAGGACCAGCTCAGAACTCGAAATGCCACCTTAAAACGAGAAGAGCTGTAATTGCATACGATGTCCCAATGTCACTCTAGGCAGATCTGAAAATGAGATTGTTAGCTTTCACATTTATTTTCTTACTTTAGTAAAGGATCTTATCTTCCAGAATGAGGCAGCACCCTTTCTAAAAAGTGGCAAAACCACAGCAAAGATTTACCTGACAAGCTTCAGGTTCATTATTTTTTCCTGTTATGTTTGGAATGTTAACTTATTTGCTGAGAATTAGTAGGACCAGTAGCTACACTGCACTGCTTAAAAAAGAATTTGCTTAAGGCATTGCTCTGGTCTTAGACACGTGGCTGTCCAGAGGCCACTGGCTGCAGTACCAGTGGTATGCCTGCACTTTTGGGTGAGTACCTGGCATACTGGAAACAGAGTTGTCGCTACAGTGTAGAGCTCAGATGAATGAATCCGTCTGTCATTTTCATGTCCCTCTAACCAGCACTGCTCATGCAAAGCTGCATTTTTGGTATCAGTTTTGGGGAATGATCACTGCATGCAGGCTGGGTGTTTCAGATGTTTCACGACCTCACCATTTAGGGCTAATTCCCTCTAGAATAGATTATACTGGGGTAGGGTACACCACCAGTTTCCTCTATGGTCCTAAGACATCCACACTTGAATGAACAAGGACATTTTTATTTTTCGTGTTCAAAATAACTGCAATAACAGTGCTGTGCCGGCTGCAGTGTGGCTGAAGGGCATGCAAAGGTGTTCACTGGAAGGATTCCTGGCACTGAACTGTCTCCAAAACTGTGCCCGAACTGTGCCTTGGAGACATCTACTCTGAGTGAAGAACATGGAGCCAGAGAGAGTCATGTAGAAGACAAGGCATGACAGCATGCAAGTCGAGGGTTCAGGGACCCTTTCACTTTACTTAGAAGCATAAACTTAAAACAGTTTCAAAAAACCTTGAGTCTTTTATAGCATCCTGACTAATGAGATTACTTTCTTTCAGCATTAGTTACTGGTTTAGATCTCATCCCCAGCTTGACTGGCTGGCCAATGGCTAGCGGGAGCCCTCTCCAAATGAATCAGCAATGTTGGAGCTCGCCAATATTCTTGCCAAATATTTCCAGTAAGAGTGCAAAGGCTTACTAACCATTCTGGATCAGCTTCTCCCTTTTTCCTAATGATGCCTTCTACATCTTCCACATCAGCATGAAAAAGGGGTAGTAATGGAGGACAAGGTAGATTGTCCTATTCCTGATATGCCCATCAGGAGAGAGAGTTCTGGTCTTTACAGTTGACTTTTTTTTACATCTTTCTTTGACCATATAAAACACCTTTTATAATGTTTTGACAGAGAGTAATCTTATTTTATTATTTGAATGTCTTTTGAAAGATTGTGCTGGAGCTTGTTTGATTTCTGCCACCACCCTGTGGGCCTAAGAACAGGTTCTCTGTGTGTGGTACGTGCAAGCAAGGCAGCTGAGAAAATGTTTGCTAATCATATCATGTTATGAACTTCTGAAGAGTTCTAAAGTATTCAAGGGCTGTGTTAAGTTTGGGAAGCAGTATTATCTGCCCCTCCAGTAGAAAGAAGGCAATTATAAAGATCAAAATAAGAGCTCCAAGTTTCACAACATTTCATTTTACATTTGCCTATCTCTAAATCTTGTAAATGCAATTCTTTGTTCCCACTTAAGGGTCTTCTGTTCTTATGCACCCATTTACTGGAAGTGGTCCCCTCCTACTACTTAGTTCATTTTCTCTTGCTTGTACTTCCACTGTGTGATATTCCTCAGCATTTGTTGTAGCGTGCATGTTCCTTTTAACTCCAAAGTCATGTTAAAATTAAAGAGCAATGGATATTATTTATACAGCTGAATCCCTGTTGACAGCAAAAATATTCTCTGAGATGTTTACAGCAAAATTCAGACATTTGTATACATAGGATAGTAGATCTGAGACTATGGTTACAAACAAAGAAAAACTGAACAAAAGAAGAAAATTTAAGCATGGATTTGGCAGACAATATGTTAGGGATGAAAGCTGTAAAGACTGCAGTGGGGACCAAAACGTTTGTAAAACGCCTATAGGATCTGCACAGGTGGTGACTTTAAAAATGTCACCACATGCAAATAGGTGATGGAACAGGATATACACAGGAAAGAACGGGGACATACTTCACACAATGTTGAATATCTAGCAGCTTTATGAGAAATCTAGGCAGGTTGTCTAAATTCATCTTTTCCTTGAACAAGTGATAAAGGAAGAAGGATGAATTACCCCCCTGTTACCATCTCCTTCCACTGAGGGATGCAAGGTGTTTAATATTGTCTAGGTGTTAATTTCTAGATGGCTAGAAATGGAGCAGATGTGTCCTGCCTTCTGTCCTTAGATGCACTTAAACATGGTGGGAAGCTTCCATCTTTCTCTTCAATCAATAATTTGTACATTTGCATATCCATAATGCCTTGATTCAGCAATGTCTTATGAGAAAAAGAAATCCTCTGAATACCACTGCTTATGTAGGACAATGTTTTAAAAGCAGCATGCATGGAATCCACCTAAATGATTATGGGTGTCTGTATCTGATACATTAAAGTTCCTAATGTAGCCAGAGGAGATGTAACTGTTCAAATGAGGTTCATTTACCCAATTGTAGGTTTCTGCTTTAAGAGGAGACGAATCTCACCCTCAACTTTGTTAATGGGCTTTGTGTCCTCTGACCATCAAAGGAACTTGCACAATGGGTTTGGATGCAGCAATTTGTGCTGCTGAAATCCATATTGGACAGGACAGACCAAACCCTTAATTGCTAATGCATTTAATTTTATTACTTAGAAGAAGAACATTTGCTATACAATAAAAACAGTTAAATTCTGAGTACCAATTAACTATTTCCATATTCCCAGGTAAAAGAATTTGTTGATGAGAACAGGGAAAAAACTTCTGGGAACAGATGATTTCATTTGGGGATGAAAATAAGGAAGTCCACAAAAGTAGCCAGTAAAAATAATTTCTAGTTTTATTGAAAGATAAAAATCCAGTCCCTCAAAGTATTAATTCCCACTTCTGAGAGGCTCAGTACTTCCCACTGTGAGGATTTAACTTAGATGCTTGTAGTCTACACTAAAAACATCAAGCTACGCACAAGCCAGTTACATCAAACTACAAAGTTTGCTTTGTAGAGAAAAAAATAATTTCTTCATTGAAAAAGAAATTTGCTTCACTGACTTGGAGACCATGGATAGGAGTGACATCCTTCTGCCCAGGAAATTGGGCCTCTCAATTTATGACTTTGTTAAATATTTAGTCACAAATTAACAGCAAGTAATGCCACACTGAAACATTCCATTTGACATCAGAGATCATTACGTTATTTGAGCCTGAAGTTCTCTTGACAAGATTTGCAGCATACATGTACAAAGGCAGTTGGTATAGCCAGAAAGATAGAAAAATGTTCCCCCTCACACACAGATACACATCCATCCATCTTACAATGCATTTTAACTCTGCTCTTTTCAGAAATATATAACCTGATGCTAAAATACTCTTAACATGATCTACTAGAAAACTAGACAAAAGTAAAAAAGAAAAATTTTTGTTTTCCTTCAAGTTTGGAAAGGCACTTTGGGGTGTTTCACCTGTATAGTTTAAGCACTGAAGCGTATCTATCAAAGAACAGAGCGCTAGCTTTTTGGAGTTCTTGGATTCATCCAAGGATAATTCTGAGGAAAATGGAAGGAAAGAAGGAAAAGAGCTGAAACAGAGAGATTATTTGGGTTGTAAAGATTGCATACATTTCCCTTTGTGTCCCTCCATATGGACCACGTAAGGGCTGGCTGCAGCTGTTTCCCACTGGTAAGGGAAACCTGCCTTTGAGTACATGGGCGGGTGGCAAGATCAGCAGGGGTTTCTTCTCTCCTGCTAAAGTAACCACCTTGGCATTTATTTACATGTGAATGTTTGACTTTGTAGATTTATTCATCTACTAATCTAGCAGGAGAAGGAGTAAGGGAGGAGAGAGGGAATGTTAATGGAAAATCTTGGGATTTTTTAAAAAGGAAACTGACTCCCTTCAAGAAATCCATCATGTAGCAGTACAGTGGACAATGCAGTTCATCACTGGAGTTCAGCTCTTTATATCCATCTGAGTTAATAGTAGCACATTTGTCAACTTCTGCATATATCTAGAGGAAGGAGGAGAGACACATTTTGCCAGCGGTGTTTAAAGTTGACAATAGAGGAGAATGAGGAATCCTGAAAGAGTTCCAGGCTCCGTTTGCTGGAGACCTCTCTGACCACATCCACATTTTGCTCCATTTCCTCCCTCATCCAGACAGGATGGAAATCTATGGTCTTTCCACACTATGGTTTTATTCTATCACCTGCAGGCGATAACTTGCTCTTCTCTCAGTCTTCACTGCTTTCTACTTTAGTTCCTTGGCTTCTTTTTTCAACTAAGAGCAAAAAAGAGACAGCTTTTTCATGGCCCTGGTGCCACAAGGGCCCTTAGCAGCCAAGGAATGATTCGTAGAGCAAGCCTAGATCAGTTCATGGTCTTAAGAAGACAAAATCCCCCACATCTTGCCATCCTGTCTCACAGAACAGTGTAAGTTCAATGCTTCTTCAGGCAATCTTCAGAAAAGTTATGTCGGCTTCTGCCAGGGGCCTGAGGGAACCAACAGGCCTCACTTGCCCTATCCAGACTCCATCCATCTACCACCTCTGCCATCCACCTCTGCTCCAGCCCCAGGAGCTCCACAGGTGTGCCTGTTGAACCTCATAACATTTATCCAGCCCTGTCCAGGTCCCCCTGTAGAGCCTTCCTACTCTCAGGCAGATCAACACTCCAGCCCAACTTGCTGTCATCTGCAAACTAACTGAGGCTGCACTCAATCGCCTTGTCCAGACCATTGATAAAGATATTAAAGAGATTAAAGAGCACTGACCCCATTACTGAGCCCTGGGGAACACCACTTGTGACCAGCCACCAACTGGATTTAATTCCGTTCAACACAAGTCTTTGGGCCCTGCCATCCAGCCATTTTTTAACCCAGAGAACAGTACAAAGAGTACAGATGTCGTGGTGGTGCTACAGCACGTAGAACATCAGTAGGGACAGCTGGTGACATTGTCAGCTGAGGATTGATATAAAAAGGGCTGTACCAGCCTGAGGCTGGCAGCTGAGCAGCCATGTGAGCAAAGGCAAGGAGGGGAGGGCACAGGGGCAGGGGCTGCCCATGGTGATAGAGGGTCGCTGCTTTGTACTGCTGTTGGATGTCCAGACAGGAAAGTGACCAGACCATGGCCCATTCCTGTCCTCTCCCTCCTCTGCCACTGAGTTTGAGACTTGCCAACAGTCTACAGGACAGATAAGACAGGGCCAAGCCCTACTGTATAACAGTCTTACAGAGAGCTGGAATCTCCACAAAGCCATGGAGAAAGGGAGCTCTGAGTCCACTCTCACTGGGTATTCTGGTTCTAAGCTCCTGGCACTAGCCCTAGTGATGTAGTGGCCATGCCACAGTGGGAATAATGCTGGTGGTGGCCCATGGCTGGCCCAGAATGGACATTTCCTGGCTACCAGGGAGGCACTGAATAAACAGCCTTAGTGTTAAGCTGTGAGAGCCCTGGCCAGTGAGGCAGGGACTGCCTGTGGCAACAGGGGCTGGCTGCCTCAGTTGGTGGTTCTCCTGGCTTTGACAGCTGCAGCTCCAGACAGAGATGTGAGCAGGTCATGGCACACTTCTGTCCCCTTCCTCCGCTGCCTCAGCCAAGGAGTGTTGCAACTTTCTAAACGGATATTGACATAAGGATAAAGAAACACCCTATCCTGTATCTTTGCACCTTATCTTACATCCTGCAATAGATAGCACCATGGTCCTACAGGCAGCTGAAAGGTACCCACAGTTGTGAAGAGAAGGAACTCTGCAGCAACCACCTGCTTTTTATGAACCTTATCACAGAATAAAAATAAGTTTATAATTAAAAAAAAATTCTGATTCATGCTGGTTATTCTTGTTTGTGCTGTCTTTTTGGGGAAAACTTTTGAGACTTTTTCCTTAGTGTACTTGGGTTTTTATTATATTTAATTTCTATATCTTTATATGTGTGTGCGTGTGAATGCAGTACATAAATGTATTTAAATACACATATCTAAAGCATATCTATGTATAAATCAGAGAGCTGCATAGACACACTCAGGCAGGCAGACGGCACCAGGGCTGGGTTCTTCAGGTCTGCCTGAGAGCCAGATGCACAGGCCAACAGTCAAGCCACATATTTTATATTAGCCCAACTATTATTTTCCCTGTTTGCAGCAGGACTTCTAGCTCACAGCACTGGTGAAACAGGAGAATGGTGCTGGTATGGCTGGGAAGAAAGGTGATATCTGAAGGGTGACATGTTACACACCACTGCACAGGACAGAGGTCTTTCATTTTGCACTGTGGTTTCTATTGATACTTCTTAACTTGAGGGACATAACACGGGCACCTAAACTAAGAGAAAAACCTTATTTTGGTCTCTTCACAAGCAATTTAGATAGGCAGGCATTTCCAAAGACCAAATCAATGTATTTAAGATCTCAATTGCTTTCTGTAAATGATTTTCACTCTTCACTATTCCTAAAAAGACATTGACTCCCTGAATAGGCATGGAGAGAAACCATTGCAATGCTGACCACAGGCATCTGTCTTGGCTTATCTTTAGAAACTTGTCTGAAAATAATTTGTATTCATTTTTATCAAACTTTAGGATTCTAACAACTTAGATTTCCCATCTCAGCTAGGTGCACAGGTTCCTGCACAGCTAATAGAGAAGGACAGATACTTTTGATAAGCAGTTAATGCTATCCTAAGTATTTAAAACCAGTGGAATGGATTGGCCTCTGGAGGTATCAATCCTCTTTCATTAAGCAGAAAGAGTTTAGGATTATTACATTCTTAATTTAATCACCTCAAGTAAATGGTTAAATTTCAGTGGAATAAATCCTGATCAGAGCATGCTGGTGTATAGCACAGGGTACTGTGGACAGGCTAGCTCAGATTGATAAGCACCATTAGCAATTTACTGTGGCAAGGCAAAATAAAGCTTGTTGTATAGCTGAGAGAATTAACTCTGCTTAATAACAGACAGGACAGTGATCATGATGACATTATCTTTCCGTGTCAGCTCTGAAGGTTGCTGTGTTGAATTGGCACAAATAACTCTTTATTGCTTGCTGCTGCATGCTTTAGATATATACTGAGAATTATACCCTCCCAATTCCTTTCTGGTGCCAGGAATGGGGTAAACCAAACTGATGCTGTTCTTGACAGCACATGCCATGTGTGGGCAATGGTGCTGCACATGAGAAAGCATCTGCTAGTTCCTTGCCTTCTCAGCATGCCCAGGGTAAAGGAAGGAAGCTTTCTATGGAGCAGTTCCACTAGACAGCAAGTGGTGAGTTGGATCTCTACCTTCCTTTGCAGTGCTGCTCCACTACAGAGGAAATTTGCCTCATGTTAAATGAAACGCACGCAAACTGCGTTGCTCCAGGGTTATGATTTCTGAATTCTAAAATACAATTAACATGCAAAGTTAGTTACAAAACTAAGTTACAAAAATCCTATCTAAAATGAAAAGATTTGGCATGCTACAAAAGATTAATATATTAGTCTAAAATAACAAGCTTCTCAAGTGCTGGATCTACATTTCCTGAGAGTAATAAATTATTTTAGAGATGCTAAAAAGGCTTGCAATGCCCTTTTAATACCTATAGAGTCATAATTAGATCACCTGTCTCTCCCTTCTCTAACCAGAATTAAAAACTCTGACAGCCTATCTCAGTTCACTGCTGTCATTGTCACTGGATATTTGTGTCTGTGCAGGAGAAAAAGTCAACATATTTATGGCTGGCTGCAGGCCAACATGTGTGTGCATATGAGAAAGAACAGAGCTTTGCTCTATTGTAAAGACATTGCTAAGGTTATCAGCCCCTCCACTTGTTCTTGTACCCATAAATAGACGGTAACTTTTTAGTTACTGAACAATTCCAACTATTAAAGAATTTCTGAAGGGGATAGTTGGGAGTAATAGCGTGGGCAGGAACAACCAAACTATTTTGCCAAATTGGTTAAAGCACTAAAACCCTAATGCTCATTCTGTCAAATTGCATGTAAAAATAAAAGCTCCGTTCTATTTGCTTGACCTGAACGCAGAACAAAAGTGCAAGCCCTCGGCTTTAGTGACTAACTAGGATAGCTGTACTCACCCTTGTATTTACAAATGTAAGGAAAAAAAACAAAACAAAAAGCTCCATCCAAAACAGGCACAATGACTCTTCATTTTAACTGCTATTTTTGACCCCTCTGCTGGCAAGAGTCTTTCTAAAATAGCCATTTTTAACAATACAAAAAAGTGTGTAGAAACCATCTGAGCATATAAATGGTCACTTAAGATTCAAATCATAATTTCATACCCACACGCCAACTCTTTCCCAGGAAAAGAGCTATTTTCTATTAGTCTCCTCAGCCATTCTTAACCACTGTTGAGGTCTTTTTCCCCTGTCTCTACCGTTTCCCCCCAGTTTAAAGAACTTTCAAAAATTCAGAGACAAAAACTAAGAGAAACATGAGCTGTTAATATTTGGGGTGCCCAACCCTGACTTCCATCCCACCTGTCAACCTGCTCTGCTGTTTATCCCTCCCCCTACTCCCATTTGCTCTGCCCACGCAGACCTCAGGCCCTTGCTCCTTGAGAGCAACAGAAGAAGGCAGGAGATACGTGTCCCTGCTGGGCAGCTACTCCTCACCTCATGCTTGGCTTGTTGCAGCTCTGAAGAAATTACTTTCTTCAGGCAGTGCTCGGATCTATGTTTTACTGTTCTTGTTTGGCAACCTTCAGAAACCCCATACATCTCCACTGAGCATGCATCTGTGTGATTTACTAAAAGACCATGACCTAGTCATATCTAAAGGAATTATTTTAACCCCTTCCTTAGTTGTTTCTAATAGTGTCAGACATCTTTAGTCATTGCTGGTGTTACCAAATCCTAGTTCCTGCTAAAATTACCTACAATACTTTTCTACCATTTCTCTGATCTTCATTAGGCCCAAGCAGGCTTATCTTAAAACTGCAGAGCAAATTCCACATTCTGTCCTTGGGACCACTTCCCACATGAGAAGTGCTCCTTTGTGTCCACCTGCCATGAGAGCTCTGGTGTCTGACCCCATGGATCGGGGTTGAGCTGGACTGGGATCAGAAATTCCTGTAAAGCTCACTTCTCTGCTTCTTTCAGTTGGGACTGCTTGCAGCTCTTACTTCACTGTGCTAGAGGCAAAGCAGAGAAGCTGAAGCCCGTAGCGGTGTGAGAGTGAAGGACACAAAGAAGGGCAAGACTATAAGAGCAACAGGTGCTTGCAGGAAGTCAAACACCAGGGGAAGGAGAAGGAGCTGCAGGGCAAGGTGGCAGCTGAGCTGTTTCTTTGCTTCAACACTAAAGGGGGGAGTCCTTAGAGTGGTTCTTTTTCAATAAACTGAGACAGAAGGGAGAGTCAGCTAACAGCTTCTGAATCTGATAGTAGTGAAGAAGACAAGTTTAGTCCCTGCCCCAAGGTTTGCTAATGGATGTTCACCACCTGAGAAGGCTGGCATGTGTGTATTTAGGAGGGGGCTATTAGTTGACTTATAATTGACGGAGGAAAAGAGGATCTGGGACAACATGAAGGGTGGGATTCATACATCTAAACAGGATCAGTGGCATATTTTTAGATGCTTTTGTGTATTTTATCTTGCCTCTTCTGCTCCATAAAGCACAGTGTGATGCTTCCATAGGTCCCATGTCCTCAGTGGGATGTCTCAAACATCATGTGGCACCTAAGATAGTGCTAGACACCTATGCTTAGGCACTTTAATCACTCTGAAGGTCTAGGGGAGAGGCAACACGGAGTTGAGATATGAAATGCCAAATAGCTGTTTTTCCAGCATTTTTACTTTGTTTCTTTGTTTGAAATAAACTAGATTTTATATCAACATTTATGGAGAAGTCATATACCACCAGCACAACACGCTACACAACTCCTATCAATGTTTAGTAGACAGACCCGCCCCTGAGAGAAAACTGAGGGTGGTCTGATCAGCCTCGGATATCACCATTCCCTCTGTCTGACTGCTTGTTAGGGCAGAATTTACTGCCTGAAGTAGATCAATTGGCAGAGTGGGGGATGTTTCCATATGTGTGCCTTCAGGTGAAAGGGAAAAGAGGAAAGGAGTTTAATCAGTTCTCTCCTGAGCCCTTCAGTCTACTCATCACGCCGGCTCAAGCTTATGTGATTCTTCTAAAAAGTTAGTCCTTTTGCTCAAAATCAAGGCAAAATAAGGAGCTTGTTACCAAGTTATGGTTCAGCATAGAAAATATTCTATTTTGGCCATCGTTTCTTTCCTGGGCACACTCTTTTCTTCAACTATGGAGACAAGATGAACTGCAATAGCAATCCTCTCTTCTGAGGGGACTAAAATAATCAGTCTTGCAACGTGAAAATCAAATTTATGCCTTCTGGTCATATATTTGGCACACTTTGGATGCTTTACAGGAAAATCAGGCAGTGCAGCCCTGGAATGACTCCAGGAGAGTCCATGGCCCCTCCAGCCAAAAAGCAGGATGTCATTGTTTAGTTAGCATGTAATGCAAGACTTTAGCAAGGATTGCTGAGATATGCATCTAAGAGCTTTAAACAGCACTTCTGGAATACAGCTTGAACCACATATTTGCACTGAAGCTCAGCAAGATTAGGAAACCTTTGTTTACTCTTCTATCTCTAATGTTGTTTTTTCAGTGGGAAACACTGATAGAGATAACTGTATTTAGAATTTGAAGGAAAAAATAAGAACCCCCTGCTTGCTAAGGAATCTATCTCCTTGTGTGTAGTGGGTCCAGTATAACTACTGCTTATAAAAGCAATGTTTCATATAAAATAGATTCCATTTCTTCTTTGTTCTATTTCTTTTGCACCTTCAGATCCTGTATTTTGCCACTTTTCTGTGCAAAAGCCCTTTATTAATACAAGAGACCTGCTTAAAACCACCCAAGGAACACACTCCTGAACAGAAAGACAGACTGCTTATTGTCCTGTTAGTCCTGTTTGGGAAGCAGTGAGAATGGGTATGAAATGTATCAGACAGGGAAACATACCAGTAACTAGAAACAGCAGCAAACAAAAGACAGCAAGACAGTTTAGCTAGTGGCAGCACAGAGGTATTCTGACTTCTGCAAATTCCAGTTAGAGGGTGACATTGATCCTTCATGCACAGATACAAAGCCAGAATATTATGGAAAGACCCACTCCCAAAGCAGCATGTGTCCTAATAACTCTCTTATTTTCAGATGGACCAACTATTTTAAAAGTGATGGAAAACAACATTCTTTTGTTGCCTTGGCTTTGTTTCTTATGCAAAGAAATGTCCTTTAAGGGTTTACAGTAGAAATACATGTTTCAGCACAAGCAGCCTTCCGTATCACTACAGTCTCTCCTGTGCCATGTCATGAGGATCTGTTGCCATCAAAGAGAGTTTAATTGACATCTCAGCCTTTAGACTGTATCATTAAAGATCTTCTGGGATTTATCTTGTCCTTCCTTGAGTGCACCATGTGCGTATGGTTGCTTGGAGGCAGAGTAAGAGGTTTTGATCTGTGCTGTCTCTATTTATGATTGACTAGCAGAGATTGCATGGCCTCCCCAGGCAATCTCCTTTGTTGGATTAGACAAATAGGTATTTGGTCTAGGTTGAGTTAATCCCACCCTGGGGCAGGAAGGTGGACTACTTGACCACCTGACATCCTTTTTAGTCTTCTTTTTTTCCTACAATTTTCTGATTCTTTCCTGATAAGGCTGCTGGGCTCCTCACAGCATTAGGCACTGGAAAAAGATGAGGACCAAAGCCTGGACCTGTGAATGTGCTTAGAGGTACAAACTTCATTTATGTCTATGGAAGCTGAGATCCTAAATACTTCTGTAGACCACAGGCTGAGCCCAAAATTATCACTTTATCCTGGGCAAAATAAAAGAGACATAAAAAGACAAAAAATAACTTCATTTTAGGATCCCTTAACAACTCAAAGACTTGTCCAAGATCCTTCTCCTAAAGGTATCCATCCTTTGACAATTCAATTCATTGCTTACTATCCTACCAGATCCATCAGTACATAGTCTCTATGTGATGACTGATTCACCTTTTACTGAAACAAAGACTTTAGTTACTACTGAAGTATTAATGCTGCCCAAGTTACACAAACTACCTGTTGTAGGTGCCTACCTTGGCCATTGCTACCATATCTCTTGGCTGGGTAGCCCTGAACAGTGGGTAGACTTAAGCCCTTAAGCTTAAGTATCATAAATTCTCACATTAAATATTTGTATCTTTTCTACTTACAGCTATTAATTAATCTCTGCTATTCATGTTCAGAATCTAATCCTTTCAACCTACATATTGGTAGACTATTTTACAGGAAACATGTCATATTTAGAACCTTTCCTCCATATTTTTAAATGAGATTTATTTTTATTAATTAACCCTTCCTTTTCCCTGATAAATTGTTTGCACTCCTCAACAATACCGTATCTTGTGTTTTAGCCCATGTTTCCAAAGTTTGTCAAGAGATATATAATTGTATCTTTTAGTACTTTCCCATATATCATTTCATAAATCCTATAACTCTAGCCGACTATTAGAATTCCATTTATTTTGTCCTTGTCCTTTTGGTATAATGACACCATTACTTGCAAAAGGGTGCAGAAAACTCAGTTATCTGAGGCAAAGCTGGAGTACAAATTGTGCAGAGATAGACAATCTTTCCTGAGTAATATTTGCAGGCTTTGAACTCTGAATATTACAGCTGTAGTTTAAGATGTACATTATAATCTACAAAGGAGATTTATGTCTGGCAGCAAGCTACTTGAATGATGATATTCCTACATAATAGTATTAAAGGAGTTACAACCCACTGGGTTTCCTTTTCTTTTGACTCAGAAATGGGGAAAGTTTCCTGAAGGACTGATTTCAGACTGAATGCCGTTCTGTTAAAAAATTAGCACACTTTGGGCTGCCTCCAGACCTTGAAACTGGGCCCTCCCACAGTCATTTCACATCCAGAGTCACCTGGAATGGGAAGAGACCTACACCACATGTTCTAAGCTTCAGTGCTCTGTAAATAAAGTCCTTACCACAGAAGCTTTAATACAAAAAAAAGTGAAGTGCTTTTAATATGACAATCTGACCATACAGAGGGATTCATGTAAATGTTCTACAAAACATTTAAACTTCTGAAATTCACTAAGTTGGAAAATATATTTCAAGTATTCGGGAAAGTTACAGTGCAATTTTACTGTATGTTCACAAATAACTAAAATAATTTACCAGTGTCCAGGGCCATCTCATGTTGACATCTTTAGTATCTAATTTCTGAGCATTTTCTCCTGTTAAATACTCATGTGAAACAGGTGTATAACAAGGCTTCCACTTCTTTATTCAAATTATACACTTACAGCTCTATTTTAATCTTATCTATAGGAATACGAAGCAGACATATTTCCAACACAATAGTGTTATTGGAGGAAGTTTTAAAATCATTTTAAGTAAAATAAGAAATGAGTGCTTTGAGTGGGCTTAAACATGGTTCCCTTTAGATTTCTGCAGTGCAGGTACTTACATTCTCAAGTTCTCACTGTAATTAATGAAGAAAAGTGTACATTATAAATTCAAGGTTCATTTGACCTGTTTTAGATTCAACTTCAGGGTTAAGTTAAGCAAATCCTCTGAACATTTATTGAATTGACTCTAAAGAGATCCTGAAGTGTCTCGCAAATGCAGACACCTTCATTCAGTTAGATGAATTCTGTTCCTCGGTTCACATTCTCAATTAGAGTAAATTGTCACATCACACAGACATGGGAAGATGAATAAAGTCTGAAAGAGCAGAAAAAGGGGCACTCCTGAACTCCTGAAACAGAAAGGTTAGAGCATGCTTGGCATGCTGGGATCTTACAGGTAAAGAATATATGTGCATGCAGCACAGATGCTAAGCCTGGATTCAGGAACTGATTAACCAGAAAGGAAGAAGATTGCTTTAGTGTAACATAACAAGCATGGTATGTTATTGTACATCATGACATGCTGTCCTGACTGTGTATCTCAGAGCCTTTCCTCTTATTCTTGTGAACTGATATTAACAGATTGGAACGATAATTTTTTTCTTTTTTTTTCTTTCTTAAAAAAAAAAAAAAAAATTCTAGTTGAGAAAGAAAATCTAGTTGAAAGTCTCCCAGAGCTAGTGAATTTTGACTTGACCAGATAAAAACATTAACTCGATTGAATCACTGCCAGGAAATTTACCTTTCAAAAACTATCATCATATTTTCTTAGGCCAACACATCACTGATGAATCAAAGTATTTTAGTAAAATGGAATTTCCAAATTAATTTTGCTTATATAATATTCTTATAGAACAGCACTCTTTCTGCAGCGCTCTGATACTAACAAACGTGTTTATTTCAAGTGGAAATCTTAAGATTTGGTGACTTCTTTGGAAAGTGTTTTTTAAACTCCCATGTTTACAAACCTACGGAGTTAGTTGGGCATGATCTAGCTCTACAACCTTGCAATAACTGAGCTATTTCACCTTCATTTTGACTACACTGCAGCTAGAATATTAAATGAAATTTAGGATATTCCTTTCTAGAATAGCATTTTACAGCATTCATGGCAATTTTGGCTTATTTTATAATTCTATTTACAAAGCATACTAGAATATAGTAAACAAAGACTGTACAACACAGATGTAATGTCCCTGCAGTACCATTCATTTCTGGGGGGAAGAGGCCTCCGAGGGCTGAGATGATGCTGGGGCAGGAATGAGGAAAAAGTAGGAGCAGAAAAAAGACTGCTAATCTGAAGTCATACAAATCCAGCTCACCGTGGTTGAAATGTCTTGCGTCGTGGTTCTTCTTGCTTCCATTGCACAATGGTAGCATGAAGACAACTCCCTCTGCTGCTGCCTTTTCCCTCCCACCTTTTCCCTCCTGCTGTTACTCAGTTCTTGCTGCAGAGAATACCCTCAGGTTAGCGAGCCTAGGTGAGATGCTCTTTCTACAGTTTCTGCTCCCTCTAACTGTGATGCTCAGTCTATGCTTTTGTCTCTGTTATATTTTACAGACAATGAAATATCACAGAGATTGCCAAACAGCCTATAGTTCCAGTAGCATTACAGCTGTAACAGTGCGGAAAGCTTATCACCTCAGTTATGGAAGAAGCAGGATAAATTATTTTCTGTCAAGATCCATATTGCTGCATTTTCCTGCAAGTAAACTCCATGGTGCTACAATGCCAATTGCAATGGAGGAATACTCACAAGTATAAAAGAATATCAAACTTCTAACAAGTGTCAGGATACAATCTCTGAGTAATTTCAATAATAATGCAGACAAAGATTAACTGGGGCCATTGTACTTTTATGAATGTCAAGCCAGCATTTTTACCCTCATCATGGTTTAACTAGATAGATAGGCTTCAACTCCGGACTTTCAGTCACTATTATGTTTTTATTTAGAAAGTCAATTTTTTACATTTTATACATTTCATTTCAGTTATGTTGTTGATCTAACAGAGATACCTTTAATTCTAAAATACTTTCTGCTTCTTTTCTTACACTTGAGTAGATTTGTTAAGCTAGATAGCTGTGTAAACACCAGAAACCAGGCAACACAATTAACCCACCGCACTTCCCTAGAGCTTCTTAGTTTATCTGGATAAGCTCTAACATGATTATATGTGTGTGTGTGTGTGTATTATGCAAATATCTGTACATATATCAGAAAGTATTTATGACAAGATAGGGTAAACTGTCCAATTAAATATTAAACATAGTTTATTAGCAGTTGTGTGCTTTTTTGGTGTGTAATGGGCAAAATCTCAGACACAGGTACATTTAATTACAAGTGCTGTAGAAAAATAAAATTAAGAACAATATAAAATGTACTGTGTTTTGCTGTATTTCACCAGTTGCCCTCCAAACACATTTTTACTTCTTGTAAGAAATACTTACTTTGACTACTATAATTTCAGGGCACTTTGGAATTTCTAACATATTATTCCTCTTCAAAGACGAAGTGCTACTGTTCCCACTCCATAGCGAATAGCAGAAAAGATTCATACCCACAGGCATGTAAACATTAGGCAATTGATAGAAATGATGTTTTCAGTTCCCCATTGTCTATAGCTAGGCACTGATAAAGGGCAATTTAGTCTTCATGTCTTCAATGATCCCACCACTAAGATGGAAAGAACACTCTTTTAGAGATGTCTGTCTGTTTTCATTACTATGCTGCATCTGACCTGCTCACCCAGGCTTTTCTTATAGTGAGTGGAGATAGAGAGGCTTTCAGAGCATTATTCATTTTATACTGAAGTAGTATCAGATGATACCAAAGCAGGTCAGATGAACTGCAAATTAAAGTACTTTTTCTTTCCACTGATAACAAAAGGAGCCTGGAGTGATGAGTAGTGAAGTAGCTCTACTGTAGACACCTGCAGTTAGGTGCAATGAGATGCTTTTATTTACTTCAGATCCAGGGCTATCTTGTGGGAGAGTGCTCACTTGTAGATTGATACTTTTTCTGAAATGAGCAGTAAGAAAAGCTCCCTGAAGTACTTATTTTTTCCTTCCTGTGACTTACCTAATATCTAGGGGGGAGATCGAGGGAGCTGAGTCACATAAAATTGACAGTAACAGGTTCTTCTTGTCATTGGGTTCTTTGCTAGTCTAGCATTACTGGGAAGGATAGAAGGTGTCTCAAAACTGTTCCGTAGCCTGACAGTTCAGGTAAAAGTGAAAAACATTTGAAGTCCTCTTAGACTGTCAAAAGCCAAAAGTCCACCTCTGGTACTTCCTGAGAAGGTGCTCTAACCACTAGTTTATTTGCACATATCAGCTGGTTTACCTCTTCCTTAAAACAAAAGGGACAACATAGATTCATCACCTTTATGGCATGTCCCTGTCTGTTCCTCACACCTTTATACAAAAATAGTGATAACAAGGAAGTCACAGGGGTGATCCATGCCTATGACATTTCATGTCATAGACATCTGCAGAGATTTAGTTATCTCTGTATATGTTTTTTGGAGTTTCTTTTTTCACTAGATACCATACACATGGTTTTTCTTTATGTGTTTTTAGACTGTTTATTTATGTTATTGTTTCCACTGTTTCACAGTATTCTGGACTAGCTGGTTTCAGATGTGAGAAAGAAATGTGTTTGTTTCTCAGCTGAAAAATTCACTACTGAGCCTTAAAGTCCTGGTGTATTCACAGAAAAGCAGATATACAAGAAAATTCTCAGGCAGTTACAGACTTAAGAAATGTGATAAGTTAAATTGATAAAAGAAATTTAACTCCCACAAATCCAAAATATTTCATTAGATGAAATAATGTAAACTTTCTGGGACATTTACATGGGTTCTCAACTAAGAGTGACTGCCCAGGGCAACACTGTGTTGTGCTCTTTACTAACCTCTTATCAGGCTACAGTAAGGGGCAGAAAAAGCAAATCTAGATGTGTAATCAAAAAAGTTACATATTACAGAGATTAAGGTTGTTATATAAATGAATGGCCTGGAATACTGCATGTGGAAATGGTAACTTGTTTTGTGAAGATTTTGCTTAGTTCAAGCGATTTCATAGACAAAATTATGACATTTCCCTAAGGAGGGAGAATTATCCTATCAATAGGTATGACGTGTTTACTACTCATTTAAACTTTCAGTGGGGGATTTAATCCTTAATAGGCTCTGAACAGACCACTTGAAAAAGTTACAAAGGTTTTTAAGGTGTAAGACCACATACAAAAGAGGAAGGGTTTAAATAGCAACAGGGAAATCTGCTGCTTCTGGAAATGGAGCAAAGATACCAAAGGTGCTTGTTTGGCTACAGGATAATCACACATTGTATTTCTAGCAGCCATCCCCTGTAAGAGTTCCAGCACTGCTTATAGAAATACAGCGAACACAGGAGGCCTGATGGTGACCCAGCTCAAAAACCTCTGTGCTCTGTGGATCAAACATGTACCAGCCACATAGATCTCACCTCCCAGCTGAGCCCCTTTCAAATAAAGCTGCCAATTTTACTTCCCTGGATATAGCTGGAAATACCATAAATACTGCAAATACTGAGGTTATTGGACTACAAATACGTATTTAGCTGTCTTAGGCAATTGGTGAGATCTCTCAAGATGCTGCTGTGTAGCCCCTGGTAGAGACCTTGCTTTACCCGCTTAGATGCAGATTTACATGCTGCAGCAAGAGTAGTCTTCATGGTGGGTCAGATACTGGTGGCCTCTGACCCCTCATCCTGCATTATTTGGTGAGTGTATTTGCTCAATTTGCTAATTGAGCTGTTAATGGTAAATGGGGTTTTTTTAAGTAAAATAAGTTTTACAGCTAACTGCTTTTAAGAGTGGGGAAGGTAGCACACATACTGTGTGCTCTATTATTAAGTGGGTCCAGAAACTCTTACTGTAATTATTTGTTCTCTCTATTTTGTGCTTATTTGGCCAAATATATTCCCATTGGAACACCTTTTATTTCAGTGGACTCATCAGGGATGAATTTGGCTTTCCATGTCAGATAATACAGGAACATCACAATGGTGGGCAATGTTTTGAAACTGATAATTAACTATTATTATTTTCTTGTAAACAAGCCCCTCAGAAATATCAAAAGTCACAGTACCAGCCTTTGGATGTGCTGCAATATCTGCACTTCGGATTTCATTCTGTGTCATAGCATTAAAGCAAGCTGATTCACTTGCAAGCCTGAGGATGCTTAAGATGTTTGGCTTCTTTGGAAATATGAAATGGCAGAACTTGTGGAAGTGCATTTAAAAACATTTTTGAAAAAGAATTAATAATAGAAGCCCTGGAGCCAATAGGCTTAGGGCTTTTGAATGCCTGATAACCTGAAGTGGCATTTATCACACCTGATTTTGCAAATCTAGGAGTTAAGCACCTAGACTAAGCCAGGAATTATCCTCCCCACATCGGGGATAGAAGGACGTGAGCACTTAAACATCTTTCACAGGATGAGATGTCTTTAACCCCCATCTCCTTTCACTGATTGTAGGAGAAGCCTCTCTATGGCGTGGTGTCTGCCTGGCAGATGCCAGAATCTCCTCATTTCTGATATGGAGACAGCAATGAGTGATTCAAATCTCCTCCTGCTGGGGCTGACAGGCCTTGGTTTAACATACTGTCAATGAAGGAAGTAAGGTGCAAGGTCTAAGTTAGACATCTAAAGTAAATGGCCTGAATACAGGGTTTTTTTTAGTCCAAGGATGGATGATACAGAAAATGTATCTGAATGATATAGAAAACTGGTTTCATATTCATTACTGAATGTGTATTTGACAGACTGTCTCCTTACTGAAATGCCACAAACTCATTTTACTCCAAAATTGAGGTTAAAAAGGGCAAAGGACCCAAGGATCTTTCAGTTTAGGCAGTGAAATTCTGCCTCTCACACTCTTCATGTACACATTGAGAGGGGGAAATCTGAAAGTGCCTTGCCCAAGTTTTGGGGTTCCATTTAAGGGCAGCCAGTTGCCATGTCCCAACCCTGTGGTGCACACACAGTGCCTCATTTCTCAGAGACACGTGTACCTGGGAGTGCTGGAGATATCTTTCTCCAAACACAAGTCCTAGCTGTTCTCTGACTTCCAGTTAACATCTATGTTGCTTGAAAGATGAAGTTAGGCATGAGGTACTTATCCCTGCCTTCAAAAATCTTCCCTCTAAAATGAGCTGTAACCTGAAACTGGGGTTCTTACTTGTCAACTGCTGGCTTTTGTCTGTGATAAACACCTGCTGCATTACTGGTAAGGTAAAACCAGTTTGATCCAGAGGTTTTAGAGCTGTTGCTCCAGAATAGCTCCTGTTTCATAGTATATGTTGACATTAATTAATGGTTCATTTGAATGTGAGTAGAAGTCTACAGAAATGGTTTGAAATAAATTTGCAAGAGTGCCTAGAGTTTAATTTACAACATTACAAATGCCTAATTTTAATAGGTATACAAGTGAAACAGACACCCTCACCCATATGATTTACACATTAACAAAATCCTCATCTGGCATATTTTAAGTTGCTTGTAAATCGTATCTTGGCAAAAGTCATTGAAGACAATATGGGGTTTGTTTGAGTGGAAGTCACAGGATCAGACCCAAAAGGTTAAGATGTCCGTATATTCACCTTGGTTGTATGCAAAACGGGAGTAAAGTTAACATTGGCTAATTTAGGGAAATCTCTACGGAGAAAGGAAACATCCTAAGTGGTTGGCATCGCTACCTGGATATGAAACAGGAGGGGGGAGGCTGGTTCTTTTCCTCTTTGCAGTCTTAAGGCTTAGTTCTCATTTACTTTCCAGCCTGTGGCTGTCTAACATAAAGGCTGGTAGTTTATAGCCACGGGAAAATGTGTATTTGGCAGTGATACTGTTTGAATTATAGTATGATCAAACTGCCTGTGTGGGGTGGTTTTGTTATGACAACTGAAGCTACAAAGATTAGGTAAAATTCTCTTACAAAGCAGGAGAGAGAAAATTACAGTGAAGGACATCTTAAGTGCTTAAACAACAGCTTCTTCACCCTTTGATATGCAATTTTAATAGTTATCCAAGGTCAACAGAGAGATGGCAGGATCATCCTTCAAAAGAATTTGTTCCATTTTATGACACATACCATAGTGTCCTGAATCATTAAAAGCATTTAATTTGGGGATACCTGACAGCTTGTTTGACTGAAGTTCCGGACCTAGTTTAACAATCTTTGTCATAGAACATGACTATATACTATATAAAATGTGCAGTATGTCATGTTTATAGTGTAGGTGTGTATAAAAAATATTTAGTTGATAGAAAAGAGTTCTGTTACTAAACCAAAATCAACATCTCGGCTCAGATAAATTCAAACAATTCTAAATATTATTACTAAATATAGTTATCTGTCAGCTGCAGAATTGCTGCACTGTTGTCAACAATTCAACTTACCCACAGGCAAACATACATCCTTCTGTAAGACCAGCAGCCACCCGAAACACATAAGAAGAGATAGTAACGTACATTGTTCTGGATGTCACCTCCAAGCATGTTGAGGAACAGGAAATTATTGGGAGTGATCAACACAGATTTACTAAGGGTAAATCATGCTTGACCAACCTGATAGCCTTCTCTGATGTTACAACGGGACGACTGGATGAAGGGAGAGCAGCAGATGTCATCTACCTTGACTTCAGCAAGGCTTTTGACACTGCCTTCCATAACTTCTTCATTAGGAAACGGAGGAAGTGTGGGCTAGATGTGGGGACAGAGAGGGGGACTGAGGGCTGGCTGTGTGATTCAGAGGGCTGTGATTAATGGAGCAGGATCAAGTTGGAGGCCTGTAATCAGTGGTGTCCTCCAGAGGTCAATACTCAGTCCAGTCTTGTCCAACATATCAATGACCTGGCTGAGGGGACAGAGTCTATCCTCAGCAAGTTTGCTGACAATACTGAACTAGGAGGGCTGGCTGACACTTCAGAAGGCTGTGCTGCCATCCAGCGTGACCTGAACAAGATGGAGAATTGGGCAGAGAGCCCAAAGAGGTTCAACAAGGGCAAATGTAGGGTCCTGCACCTGGGGAGGAAGAATGCCAGACACCACTATAGGTTAGAAGTGAAGCTATTGGAAAGCAGTCCTGAGGAGAAGGATCTGGGGGCCCTGGTAGATGGTAAATTATCCATGAGCCAGCAATGTGGTCTTGTCGCCAAGAGGGCAAATGGAATTCTGGGCTGTATAGGGAAGAGTGTGCCCAGTAGGTTGAGGGAGGCCCTTCTCCCCCTCTACTCTGCACAGCTGAGACCGCAATTGGAATACTGCATCTGATTCTGGGCTTCCCATTTCAAGGGAACTACTGGAGAGAGTCCAGCATAGGGCAATAAAGATGATTAAGGGGTTGGAGCATCTCCCTTATGAGGAAAGGCTGAGAGAGCTGGAACTCTTTATCCTGGAGAAAAGAAGGCTGAGGAGAGACCTTATTAATGCCTAAAAGTATCTAAAGGGTGGGCTAAAGGAGGATGGAGCCAGGCTCTTTTCAGTGGTTCCCAGTGACAGGATACGGGCCACTTGTGCAATGGGCACAAGCTGGAACATAGGAAGTTCCATTCAAATATGAGAAAAAAGTTCTTTATGATGAGAGTGACAGAGCCCTGGAACAGGCTGCCGAGGGAAGTTGCAGAGTCTCCTTCTCTGGAGACTTTCAAGACCTGCCTGGATGCAGTCCTGAGTAACATGCTCTAGGCAATCCTGCCTCAGCAGGGGAGTTGGACTAGATGTTCTCCAGAGGTCCTTTCCAACTCTGACAATTCTGTGATTCCACAATCTAGATGTTCCTGCAGTTGTCTTGAGAAAATCATACTCATGTTAGAAAAGGCTCTCAACCACTGAGATCACTTATCTAGAGAAAACTGTACTGGGTCTTTGAATGAGCTATCTTAACACGATATAAGTACTTGGTGAGATAGTTTCTCCCCATCACTGATCATTCAGCTAAACATATGGAGAAAATTATTAACCATTGTGACCCACGATGGAGGAAGATCATCCTCCGAATGAAATTTCAGCAGTGCATGGCTTCATTCTACAGGAATTGCCCAACTTCTCTCTCAACTTAACTCGAAGACTTATAAGAAAGTTAATTTTGGGCAAATATTCTTAATTCTCTGTTCCTATGCCAGACCAGGAGATAGGATAGGCTTATGTGGTCAAAGACTTTTCTAGTTTTACACAGTAATTTCTATTAAATCCTTTAAGTCTCCTTCTTCCTTTGCTTGTGATAACACTTAAATCTTAATAGCCAGAACACTGCCACAATGAGTCAAAGATCCTAAGCCACAGTCAATAGAGAGAAATGGATTGTTCCAAAAAAAGTTTCAGCCACCTTTAACCTTGATGCTAGAATGAAATTAATTTGAACTCCGACTTTTTAAACTCATAGTTCTTAATATAGAAATCAAATGCTAATAACTATCATGGAAACTAGAATTTGATTCCCTCTCACTTTCTATCCAGCTGAGAACATCACACCATCAGCTGAATAACCTTAACTCTAGCACCAACCAAATCATCTCTGCTCTTTCAGTCATTGATGTTTTCCGCAGGCTACACTAATAAAATGCCTGTATTGCAAATGTCAAAACACACACAAGCCACAGCACAAACCAGCTTTTCTGAGAAGCCATTATTCATTGTTTCAGAAATTATAAGATCAGGGAGAGAGAGGCAGGGAAATAAATCTCTGTTGCAATTTTTTATAACAGGCATGTATTACCAGGAAAAAAAAAAAAAAAAAAAAGAAAAAAAATGTGTCCTACCAAGAAAGTAAGTATTTCTAGGGCATTTGTGGGACAGTAGGAGTTAAAGAACTTAGCCTGGAGTCGATCTCTAAGTAGCTTCCATTCTGTTTTCTTTTTCAAATGAAGTGGCGTCAGGAATGTTTCACTACCTATTTCATTAATAAAATATATAAGCACTTGACTGTACTGCAATTTCAGTCATTGGTAATTAAAATATGGCAATATAATTTACAGTAGATAACCACTATATACAGTTTAAAGTTTAATAAACTAAAATAAAATTAAAAATCTCATTTCAGATAAATGTATATATATGGAAGATTTGATTGTGACAACCTCCACCAGCTATTAAGTATTCACCTATAAGTAATAAATGTCTTATCAATAATTCCTTGTTGATACACGATTTCAGTTACCTATTCATGTTACCAACATGTACCTATTCTGGATTGCATGTTGAGATGAACTTGTCGTTGTCACTGGTGACAGCATTTGGCCAGTTCCTGTCAAGAACACTTCCAGCCACTCACCAGTTTCATCCCAGGGAAAGCTGAGAGAAGACTCAAGAAGACTCAAGAAGTCCTCATGCCTAAACATTTTTTGAAAACAGCTATGTTGCTCATAGTGTCATAGAATCATAGAATGGTTTGAGTTGGAAAAAGATCATTGAGTTCCAAGCCCCTTGCCATGGGCAGGGACACCTCCCATTAGGCCAGGTTGCTCAAAGCCCCACCCAGCCTGGCCTTAAATACTTCCAGGGATGGGGCATCCACAACTTCTCTGGGCAACCTGTTCCAGTGTCTCACCACCCTCACAGGAAAGAATTTCTTCCTAATATCCAATCTAAAGCTCCCCTCTTCTACTGTCCTTATTGTTGCCTTCATTACACATCAAAGAACATGTGTGTCTGAGTGTACATTTAAAAGTCACGTTATAAATTCAATAATCACAGTTAAAAAAAAACTTCAAAGCGTCCAAACACAAGACATAAACCATAGGTAAGGAAGCTTGTTGGAACTACTTATTTACTCAAGTAAATTACCAAGTCTTTCCTCATAGTTAAGAGGAGATCAAGAAGTTGTATTTTGGCTTTGAAACAAAGAGTAAGAGTGATCAAAAGAGAGAAAAAATGTAAAGGGAAACACATAGCTTCAGATGAGACCTAAAGTGGGAAGGAGCTTGGAGAAAGTTGACTTGAAAAGTAGGATTTCAAAGAGCCAAGGCCGAAGTAAAAATAGTGATAGGGACACGGAGGGTGGGCAGGGCGCCAGTCCTAGGCAGGTGAAAACAATTACTGGGGCAGCAGGAGAAGAAACATCATAAGGCACTAAGAGAAAAGTCTAAGAAGGGCTTTAAAAATGTGGAGGGTGACTCTGGACTGGGTTTTGGAGTGAATGTTAGCTGGCTCCTGTGGTCACATTTACTGTAGGTACACAAAATATAAAAAACAGCATTACACTCATCCCAGAATGAACAGAAAACAATTTTGAAAACAGACCTTATAAGAATTTCACCAGTCAAGGAATGAAACCTTATTCTGACAGAAACCAGTGAAGTTTCTTCATGCTAAAAGAGAAAGATTTACCTGAGGCAAAGGGAAATAAACTATGGATGTAAGATTTAGTGGTGTTGGACTTTTCAGGAACATCCCTGCCTGCAGGGAAACAGATACTTGGACTGAAACAGAAGTCTTGAAAGAAATGGAGAAAAGGTTCAAGACAACATGCTATTTCCAGAGTGAAAGAAGATGAGTTAGGAAGAAGAGAGAGGATTCTTGAGTCAGACATCTGCCTCTTGAAAGACCTGGCAGAAAAAGGATGGCTGAAAGTTACAGTCTAGCAATACTCCTGCATACCCAGGCAAAATTCTATGCCAAATAATTTATAAACACCCACTTACGTAACAATTTGTTACTGAAATAAGAGAAGAAAAAGTGAGTACAGAAGCAACAGACAGGCTGCTGGTTAAGTAGGCTATACACAGAGAACCAAGACGCTCTCTCATCTGGCTGATTTGACATTTTCAAATTTTTACTGTTTCAGCAAACTACTTATATAGGATTTTTCTTTGGTCTTTGTACACCAAATCACCTGTCATATTGCGAATGATGAACATTTTCTCTGTGCCACAGTAGGCACTGTACACCTTTCTTTTACAGATTTAAATTATAATAGCAAAAAAATACAACCATAAGTGTCTGAATGCTCCCATGAATCTCATTTGCTGCTTCCATTCTCTCCGCCCGCCCTCCTGATTTCCTTGGCAAGATAGTTCACATATATTGTGAAGAGACAGCAGGTATTTTTATACTTTTAAGTTATGAAATATTCAGACTATCTGTTTGGAAAACGTTAAAAATACCTGATATTTTAATTTCATATTTAGTTTCCTTTCCCGGTATTAATCATAAATTTTTTTTTGTCTTTACCAGCTTATCTGAAGAGCATCTCTGAAATTTGTGCCACCATTAAATACAAAACTCCTAAGAAAAGATATGTAATAACAAGAATCAGGCTTTGCTACCATTATGATGTTAAGACTATATAGTATCAACAGAGGGCAGTCTTTGATAACTATAAATTTATATGTAGAATTGGTGAACAGTAAATTCCCATTTCTCTTACACAGGAACTGTGAGTTGTGTGGGTTTCAATAAGGAATAAAAATTTGTGACTCATCATCGAAAGTGAAGTCAGATGCTCTCAGAAAGGGTTGCATTTAAAATAAGAATAGATTTGCACTCATTTTTTTAAATCAACAAATGTCTTAAAATATAGATTTATCCTGCCGAACCTCACATGTAATTTATTTCAGAAAATATGTTCATCACTAGATTTCCACGAGCACGCTTTTATTTATTAATACTGTGTAAAATAAGCAGGTCTTCTTTGTCTTACAGCTTGCTGTTTCTGTTTAGACTCAGAAACATAGCGTAGTAATCTAGCAGAGCTGCAAGCTTTCATGCAAGGATATGTAGACTCCTTTTTCCCTAGTTACTTTCACCAGTGACTTTATTTACCAAAAATTTATTTTAAAATGATCAATGGATTCGTTATTAGGCCCAGTTCTGATTTGTTGCCTGGGCTACAGATATAATTGGTAGGAGAATGCTTTGGATTTACACCTATATCATTAGATCAGAATTTAGCCAGGATGAATTTTCAAGTATGATTTAAACACAAGCTTTGGCACAAGCCAACCAGTCAGCAAGCCAAGGAAAATCTCTTTAAAAATATTATCAACTCTATAATACGGACCACTTCTTATTTTATGTTGTGCTGTGAAAAGAAAAGAAAAAGCAAACACGTCTTGCACTTTGTACTTGGACTGTGGCACAAGAGCTCATTGACTTGTTTGACAAGACAGCAACTGCTAAAAATAAAGAGGACTTCTGCTGTTTGTACATGGAGATTTACTGCTTGATGATGGAGATAATAGAGATCAAAGAACTTGACCCTATAGTCCACTGAAAATAAGAAATTTCTGTATCAGACATGAATCAACCCTATCCCTTCACTCCTCTTTCCTTGATATTTTTTTTCATTTAAGAAGCTAAATCTCTCAAAAATTTATTCATTGGAATTCCTTTCTTCATTAACTTTCAACACAGGTGTTTCAAGAGCTTCATCTACCAGATTTCTCTTAACAATTTCGATCAGTTGAAAAGAAATGTCCCAGATACGATTTCTTAATAAACATCACAACAAATATTGGATTGACTTTAACAGAGAAAAGATTGCTCCGTTACAAGTCCGGTTCAAAACACATTGTTATTAAAGAGAAAATATTTTAAAGGTCTATGTTTACCTGCCATCCCTAACAGTCTAAGAATTTTAAAACTTGGGGAAAAAAGTGCACTTTTCATTAGATACATTTTTTCCCCTTCTGCTAGAATAACAAATAAAAAAGCCAGATGCTATTTGTGGGCTTTATTACCTTTTTGCACTCTGTCTCTCTACATGCACATGCGTATATACACATACACACACGGCTTGAGTAGCAAAGGGAGTTTATTTTGAAAAAAAAAAAAAAAAAAGGAAAATCTTTCTCCCTCAAAGTGAGTAAATGAGAAGACTTCTACTGAACATTGGTTCTTCAAAACTTCATCTTAGTACAGCCTAAATTTGTAATCAAACGTAGTCTACATTTCTTTAGTAAGGTTAAGCTATTCATGCCCATGCAGGCAGACATGCTTTCAAATCACCTCAATGCTACCTCAAATCCCTGTGCTGGGTCACTTGATTAGGTTTTTTTTATGGTTTGGTGTGGGTTTTTTTAGTTTATTTATTTGTTTTGAAACAGAACCCAGGACTTGTCAGTAGACCATTATATCTAGTCAATTCCAATCACTCCATCGTGAATACCAATGACAAGAAGAAATACTAACACCATGTTTGTAAAACTATAGGAGATCCTTGGTCCTGGGACTCAACCATTTCTACTGAATTATCTTCCTTTGTGGCTTAGAAACAAGACAGTAATTTGCTGAAATGAAGGGTGAATGCCTCATAAGGGTAGAGTAATGGTATTAGAGTTGCTTTACCAGACGTCTAACTACCATAATTACAACCTCCTGCAGCAGTATCCAAGTCCATAATTCAGGCTTAACAAAATAGCTTTCCACAGTTTTCCACAGGTATGTCAACAACAGAATATAAAAGTATTTCATAAATTACAATAATCCAGGGTTGTAGAACAGATGTATGTCCATTGATGTACCCCAAACCAAGGCGAATTACTTGTTGCATGCTTATGTGTAAAGGTGGCGGATGGTACCCACACCCGAAATTCCAAATTCAAGTTTCCCAAACGGAAAACAAGATCACGTGTCATAAAGTTGCTCCACCACTGGAGGATCACAGCAAAGCAGCCCGGATTTACACATTTACACATCTGCATTTCCAGACAGCATTGGGTTGTCTTTAAATCTGCCCCTCATTATTTTTCGCTTTTCTACTGTTAGAAACCTCTAAAAAAAAACCAAAACAAAACAAAACAAAAAAAACCCAGATCACACTTCATTAACAAGAAAGCTGCGAGAGATGAACAAAAACGCAGAAGCCTACCACTGGGAATTTTAAAAGGCACGTAATTCTTGCAAGCTCAGGCTCTTCTTAATACGCTTTTAACTGCAGACAGGAGGTGGCAGAAGCACTGCGAAGGTGTTACCCCCTCACTGCCGTGACGAGGAATGGAACCGGGTATTAACCAGCGTGTGTTTGCCCCGGAGATGTTTATCCCTTCTCTTTCTGGCGCAGAGAAAGGCGGTGCAGAGAAAGGCAGGTCTCCACACACACACAGGGCTCCGGGGCGAGTCTCCTTCCCTCGGCCCGCCCCGATTTCCCTCTGGCACCTCTCCGCACCGGCTCCCCGGTACAGCCTGGCTCGGCTCCCGGGCAGCCCCGCTCCGGCCGCCGCCGGGAACACGGGGCCGCCCAGTCGCCGCTGCCACTCGGCGCTCCCCTGCCCTTGAGGGGAAAAGAAACCCGGAGCCCTCCCCGGCGGCGGCTCAGGGCCAGCCCCGCTCTAACCCCCCCCGAGGGAGCCAGGATTTACCGCGGGAGCGGGGAGGCTCGGGATAAGGGAAGGCGAGGACGGCAGGGCGGGGGGGGTCCCGCGGCTGCCTGAGGTGCGCTCCTCGGCTGCGGAGCGAGCGGCACCGCCCTTCCCCCGACAGGGCTGCGCTGGAGGCGGGGGGGGCCGCGACGCCTTTTCCCGCGNTAGTACTTGGGTGTCTCTGGAACTGATCGTTGCAAATCTCTTGGGGTTACTGTGCAATTTAAAGAAAGAAAAATAGATGGTTCTCAGAGACAGACAAACTGGGATTCGCCGGAGCCGCCGCCGGGCAGCGCCGCGGTCTCCTCGCCCTGGGCGCCGGAGGCGGCCCCCGTCGTGGTGGCCAACCGCGGTCTGCGGGTGCCCCTGGGCCGCTCCGCCTGGCTGGACCCCGCGCGGGACCTGGTGCTGCAGGTGCAGCCGGGGGACCGGTGCCACCTCACCGTGCTGGACGAGGACCCGCTGTGGCAGCGCCCGGGCCGCCTGAGCCCCAGGCGCTTCCCCTGCGACTTCGGGGCGGGCGAGGTGCAGTACTCGCACCTGGGGG
>VZRU01009547.1:104594-235083 GCA_013398155.1 Pedionomus torquatus | reverse complement strand
AGCCGCGCCCTGGTGCTGCCCCTGGTGCTGGAGGTGGAGGTGCTCTTCACCCAGCTGGAGATCGTCACCCGCAACCTGCCCCTCACCGTCGAGCGCCTGCGGGGCACCAGCACCCCGCTGGACGCCCGCAGCCTGGAGTTCGCCTTCGAGCCGGGCCGGCAGCGCTGCCGGGTGGGCCTGCTGCCGCAGCTGGCCGGGCTGCCCCGCTATGGAGAGATTCTCAACTACCCACCCGCAGCGGCGGCGGCGGCGGGTGGGGAGGCGGCGGGGGGTGGCCCGGTGCCTGCCTCCATGTGGGACTGCGAGGAGTTCCTGCGCCTGGGGCTGCGCTACCGGCACACGGCAGCCGGCGGCTCCCCGAACCGTGACCTGGTGCCGCTGGTGGCCGAGCTGCGGGAGGCGGCTGGCGGTGGGGCACTGCTGAAGCGCGAGTACTTCCAGGTGCTGGTGCGGATCCGTGCCGGGTCTGAGAATGTGGCCCCCAAACCCAGCTTCTTGGCTATGCTCATGATGGAGGTGGATCAGTTTGTCCTCACCGCCCTCACGCCTGACATGCTTGCAGCTGAGGATGCGGAGTCGCCACCAGACCTGCTGCTTTTCAACATCACTTCAGCCTTCGGCCCTGGCCAGGGGCACATGGTCAGCACAGATGACCGGAGCTTGCCCGTCTCCTCCTTCAGCCAGCGGGACGTGAGGGAACTGCGCATTGCCTACCAGCCACCCACAGAGGACTCGGATCGGGAGCGTCTCTTTGAGCTTGAGCTGGAAGTGTTGGACCCTGAGGGTGCTGCCTCAGAGCCCTTCGCCTTTGTGATTGTGGTGAAGCCCATGAACACTCTAGCACCTGTGGTGACCCGCAACACTGGCCTTGTGCTCTATGAGGGGCAGTCACGGCCTCTCTCGGGCCCCGGTCCCAGCCCCAACCTGGTGATCAGTGATGAGGATGACCTTGAGCAGGTGCGGGTGAGTGTAGTGGCAGGGCTGAGGCATGGCCACCTTACTCTGCTGGAGGACACCCCAGTACCCACTGCCCCTCGTAAACACTTCACAGTGGCTGAGCTGGCAGCAGGCCGGGTCATTTACCAGCATGACGGCAGTGAGTCTCCACTTAGTGACAATCTGGTTCTGCGGCTGGAGGACGGTGGCTCTCGGCACCGTGTTGAGTTCCTTTTCCCCATTACCTTGGTGCCCACTGATGACCAGCCACCCCTACTCAATGCTAACACCGGGCTGGCCATGGCTGAAGGTGAAACAGTGCCTATTACCACCCGTGCTCTTAGCGCCACTGATATTGACTCGCAGGATGCCATCCTGCTCTTCACAGTGGAGTCTGGCCCCACTGCTGGGCAGCTCCTCCTTCGTCAAGCGCAGCCACCTCCTGGCTGGGAAGAGGAGGAAGAAGATGAAGGCTTTTCTTGGACAAGGGTGCCAGGTTTAGCAGGGAGCTCCCTGATCTATGAAAAGCCTGTGAGAGAGTGGCTGCAACAGGACATTGTAGAAGGGCGTCTCTATTACCACCACTTTGGCCCGCACAGCCCTGGCCCTGGTGTTGTGTTGGACCAGTTTGTCTTCAGAGTCCAAGATGACAATGACCCACCCAACCGCTCTGGACCACAGACTTTTGTGATCCGGGTACATCCTGTAGACAGATTAGCCCCAGAGCTGCACAGTAGCAGCAGCCTGCACTTAATAGTTGCAGAACAGCAGGTGACCCCACTACGGAGGAAGCACTTGTGTTACACAGATCAGGATTCAGGGGACCGTGAACTCCGCTATACAGTAACCCAGCCCCCCACTGACACTAACCACCCTCCAGATGTGTACGGAGCCCGTCTTGGATCCCTCGTGCTGACAGAGGATCACTCTGTGGAAGTTACCCACTTCACCCAAGCGCAGATCAATCATCACAAGATATCATACCGTCCCCCACAGGAAGAGCTGGGGGTGGCTCCTCATTTGATTCAGTTTCAGTATCAAGTGCAAGATGCAGCTGGCAATACAGCCAAGGGGACTTTCACCATCTACCTGCAGCCTGTGGATAACCAGCCTCCTGAAATTACTAATACTGGCTTCACTTTGCCTGAAGGAGGCAGTCATGTCCTTAGTCCAACTGAACTGGATGCCAGTGACACAGACACTGAGCTTGCCCGTCTCAGGTTTATCCTGACCCAGGCTCCTCGGTACGGCCAGTTGCAGCTTTCTGGGTACAGTTTGATCCCGGGAGCTGTCTTTGGCCTTGAAGATATCAGGCAAGGGAAGGTGGTGTATGTGCACAGTGGAGCTGAAACCAACAGTGATACTTGCAGGCTTGATGTGAGTGATGGGGTTCATTTTGTGCCCATCACACTGAAAATGAATGTTCACCCAGTTGATGATGAGGTTCCTATGCTACGGTTGCCCCCAGGAACTCTTGGTTCCTACCTGGATGTGCTGGAGAATGGTGCTGCTGAAATCACTGCTAATGTCATTCAGGGCACAGATGAGGATACAGATGACTTAATGTTGACTTTCATTGTAGAGGATCCTCCTCAGCATGGGAACATCCTGGTCCAAGGGGTGCCTGCAGAGAGATTTTCCCAGAGAGATGTGCTGGATGGTGCTGTGGTATATGCTCACACTGGTGGGGAAATAGGCCGCCTGCCCAAAGAGGATACCTTCAACCTTACCTTGTCTGATCTGTCTGAGGAGTGGAGTGTCAGGGGCAAAGTTGTACAAGGAGTTTCTGTCTTGGTGACCATTCTTCCTGTTGACAGTCAAGCCCCAGAGATTTTTGTGGGGGAGCAGTTCATGGTAATGGAAGGTGACAGACAGGTCATTACTCCTACTCACCTCAGGGCTGAAGATGTGGATACGCCTAATGATGATATACTCTGCACCATTGTTGCTCAGCCCACATCTGGGTTTGTAGAGAACATCTCCCCAGCCCCAGGATCTGAAAAATCCAGAGCAGGTGTAGCAATAAGTGCTTTTACCTTGAAAGACCTCCGTCAAGGGCATATTTTTTATGTCCAAAGTATACATAAAGGCGTGGAGCCTGTTGAAGACAGATTTGCTTTCCGCTGTTCTGATGGCATTAATTTTTCCCAGAGGCACGTCTTCCCCATTGTCATTATGCCGATCAACGATGAAGAGCCTGAAATCTTTATACGAGAGTTTGTAGTAATGGAAGGCATGAGCCTGGTTATTGATACCCCTATCCTCAATGCAGCTGATGCAGACATCCCTGCTGATGAGTTGCTGTTCACGATCACCAGACTTCCCAGGCATGGCCACATTGTGAACCAGCTGGTCAATGGAACTGTCCTAGTGGAGAGCTTCACCTTGGATCAGATAACAGAGAGCTCCAACATACTCTACGAACATGATGACTCTGAGACAAAGGAGGACAGCTTTGAGGTGAAACTCACAGATGGCAAACATACTGTTACAAAAATGGTACTCATTGTGGTTATTCCTGTAGATGATGAGACACCCAGAATGGCCATCAATGATGGTTTGGAGATTGAAATAGGGGAAACTAGAACTATTAATAACAAAATATTGAAGGCTACTGACCTAGATTCTGAAGACAAAACCTTGATGTACATTATAAGATATGGGCCAGGACAAGGCCTCTTGCAGAGAATAAAGCCTTCAGGTGGAGTTGAGAATATTACACTGGGGATGAACTTCACCCAAGATGAAGTGGACAGAAACTTAATTCAATATATGCATTTTGGCCAAGAAGGAGTTCGTGATCTAATCAAGTTTGATGTGACAGATGGAGTAAATCCTCTCATTGACCGCTACTTTTATGTGACAATAGGTAGCATTGATATTGTCTTCCCAGATGTAATCAGCAAAGGAGTTTCTTTGAAGGAAGGAGGGAAGGTAACCCTTACTACTGATTTGCTAAGCACTAGTGACCTGAACAGTCCAGATGAAAACTTAGTTTTCACAATTACCAAAGCACCTGTTCGTGGTCATCTTGAATGCACAGATCAGCCTGGGGTACCCATCTCCACTTTTACTCAGCTCCTATTAGCAGGGAATAAAGTCTATTATATTCACACATCAGAAGACGAGGTGAAAATGGACAGCTTTGAGTTTGAGGTGACTGATGGCTATAACCCTGTATTTCGTACTTTCAGAATTTCTATCAGTGATGTGGACAATAAGAAACCTGTCGTCACCATCCATAACCTGGTGGTGAGTGAAAATGAATACAAACTGATAACCCCATTTGAACTGACTGCAGAAGACAGAGATACACCTGATGCGTTGCTAAAATTTATCCTCACTCAATTACCAGTTCACGGTCAGATCATGTTCAATAACTCCAAACCAGTCACCACCTTCACTAAACAAGATCTAAATGAAAATCTAATCAGCTACAAACATGATGGCACAGAATCAGTTGAGGATAGCTTCTCTTTCACTGTTACGGATGGCACTCATACTGATTTCTATGTCTTCCCTAATACTGTGTTTGAAACAAGGAAACCTCAGACCATGAAGATTCGAATAATGGCTGTGGACAACAGTGTACCTCAAATTGTAATAAATAAGGGTGCTCAGACTCTCCGTATTCTGGCCACAGGTCACATTGGGTTTCTGATTACCAACAAGGTGCTCAAAGTGGAAGACAGGGACAGTTTACATGCAACTCTCAAGATCAGAATCACAGAGGGTCCACGCCATGGCTTCCTGATTCACCTGGGAAAAGGCAACCATAGCATCAGCCAGTTCACCCAAGGTATTGCAGTACTCCATGCTTTCTTTATATCACTGGAAAGATTCTTGTTCACGCTAAACTCTATTATAATTGGTTGGAGAAACTTTCTGACAGCGAGCTTATTTATTTTTATATATTTTTTAATATATATATATTTTATTCTGTTTATTATTTATTGCATCTCTGGCAGCTTGAAGCAGGAGCGGGGGTGTACTAGACAAACATTGAATAAAGGAGCATCTTTGCTGTGGAGAGCCTACAGTCCAAATAATCGTGATTTGGACTTTTGGTCAGGGATAGAAATTTTGATTACAGACTTGGACTGCACTTGATTCCAGATCTGTAGAGGCTGAATGCCACCTTTAAACAGTTTTATTTGGAAAATGCTATGAGAGTGCCTAAGCTATTATTAACCTTAACATGGCTAGGGTATCAGTTCCTATACAATCTGAGTTAATTTAACTGTAAAAGCAAAATCATTTCCCAAACACGGGGAAATAATATATTATGAGTGCATTTGCTGCCTTAATTACACAAATGTTAACCACAGAGTGTTTGTGGTAAATTAAAAGGTAATGTAAATGTTTTAAAATTATGTCAGTGGTACTAGCTTTTTACATGGAACTGAAATACTAGGCAGAATAAATAGGATGTAAACCACATGTGCCGTAGGTTCTGAAATAAAGCCTCAACACAAGGCTATGAAGTAACTTTAATTGAAAGAGGAGCATTAGATACTAAAATTTTCTATGTTACTTTGCAATGAGTTAATAGCTGGTTAATTAAAAGTGAAATGAGTTTTCTTGGAACCTCCTGCATTTACCAAGTGAGTAGACAGCACGATTTAATGGAGAGTCAAAGTTACGGGGTCCTAGACAGGCTGAGCTGTGGAGGTGGTTAGGCTACAGATGAACACTTTTAGTTCTCTGTGTTTCATTTCACCGTGCCCATACCAGTGTGTTTCCCATGCTACGATTCTGGCTGTAGTGATGTTCCTGTCAGACATACTACATCTTGCAAGGAAGCCTGATGAATGTTTGAATGGCTGGGGTGCACTAAGTTGTGGTGATAGTGTAAAAAAAAGGAGGAGAGGAGAGACCAAACTATGTCTAAGCTTTGGGAAGCACCACATCTCCTTGAATGTAAGGCTTCAGTAATGGACTGCTAGTAGTATTAAGAGTATTGTCAGAGTAAGTGAGAAACGTGGCAGTAAGCAAATAAACAGATTATTACATTTTTAGTGGGTTTTAATTTACATTGAAGAATGTAGAATTACTGAGTGGATGCTCCTTGAAAGCAGAGAACTGCATAGCACAGTGATACCCCATTTTTTGAGGGGGGGCAGTGCTCAGGATACATGCATATTCCAGTTGCCATGTGGTCAGGCATACGTTTGTCAGATGA
Source organism: Pedionomus torquatus (assembly GCA_013398155.1). Lineage (NCBI taxonomy): Eukaryota > Metazoa > Chordata > Aves > Charadriiformes > Pedionomidae > Pedionomus > Pedionomus torquatus. The sequence continues at coordinate 228,965 of VZRU01009547.1, read as the reverse complement.
TAAAAAGCAGATAAAATGCAGTTGTTATTTGGCTTCTCAATACTGCAACTTGGTTGATGTTTCAGTATTCCATGTAACCTCCTAAGGCTAAAGATTTCTACCTGGCTACTCCAGCCAAACACACAGCACCTTGCAAGCAATGATTTTATTCACAATTCACCCAATAATGCTTTTATCTTCTTTTTCAGGCAAGTGTTTTCAGAGAAATGACTGAATGAAATTGGGAAGTGCATTTGTTTTTTAAGAAGTACATATTAATATATGTGTACCTTTAATAACCACATCAGTTTTGCAGAATTTTAAATGTGATATCAGTGTCCTGATCTAGTGGAGGCAATTACATTTTTTAAATAGAAATTTTTTTTAAATGTTGAATGGATTTCAAAATTATGTTGACCTTTATCATATTAATATTTAGTAGGCACTGTAATTAATACATTACTGAATTGTGCTTACTGAATCATAACCAAATCAACTGTGAAGGAAAGTTTAGAATTGCTCAAGTGACTCTGAACATATTAGTGAATAGAAAACAGGTCATTCCTTTCCAAATCTTTTGACAAAATTAAGATGTTAAAATGCAACTCTGTTTAAGAAAATGCACTACTAAAAATGTGAAATAGTTCTGACTGTTGAGCCCATGTTACTTCATTTTGTTTCAGTTCTTTTTGTAAATACATCTTAAAAGAGGGCACTGGGAAGGGGGAATAAAGGGAGAGAGAATGAATGCTATCTATAAAACTTCACCACTGTTAATATTGAAGTTCCTGAGCCCTACTGGAGAACCTTGACCTCTCTCTGTTGAAGTGAAACTATTTAATGCATGTGAAGTTATTCTTCAGCATTTTAAATAAAATGTATTTTTCCTAACTCTTTCCAGCTGATATTGATGATACAAAGATATGCTACGTTTTACGAGGGGGTGAGAATGCCACCAGTGACATTTTTCATTTCATGGTTGAAGATGGTGGTGAGTACTCATAATATCTTTGCTTTTGTTGTTCTTTAAAGAGTTTAAGTACGCTTCAGGGATTTTAAATGAGGGGAGTCCGAGTTACCTCCTGGAATGTGATTTTTGTTGTGACTTTCCCATATTGTGGACTATTTCTGGTGATTACAAAGAGAGATGTTGATGTGATAGTTGCATCTAATGAAAAAAAAACCTACTCTGGCAAGAAAGTGAACTTCTTTAAGACTGATCAGATACCTGAGCTTTCTGTAGTTTTGCCTTTGTATTCCTTGTCCAGGCCTTTTATACATAAATTTTCATATGCTTTTTGTCTTGAGAAATGTTCTAAATTTCAGTTTTTAGTTAGGGATGCCTGCCTCTTTGAAGGTTCCAGCTACAAGACTATTCATATGGATGCATTGTCTCTGATGTGCATGTTGTGTAGAATTCAAGTTCTGATCCTGTCTACTTAACAGAATCCTCAATGGCTTGTCAAAGACCTGTGTCGGGTAACTGATGTGAATTCTCCTAACATACTGTGGAGGATTGTGGAGGATGGGAGGATGCAAAAGGAAAGACTAAAAACAGATTTGAGAATACTGGCATATAGTTGCTTGAGGAAAAAAAAAAATTGTAGGATTTTTTTTGTTTTTAAAGAACAAAGAACAGTTTAAGGGGTAAACAAAAAATATTAATGTGTCTTTTTTTTGTCCAAATATCTGTACTTAAATTGGATATTCCTAAATGTAGGCATTCCTCTGTGGGGTAACAGGTGGCTAGATTATGTTACTTTAATGCCATTTTTAATATGTGACATATAGCTCTATGAGTAATTGGCAATAAATTTTATTACTTGATTTAATAATAAACTTCTTAGAAAAAAAATCCATCAAGTTAGCTTATTTTCAGCTCATGTGTACTTATCTTGTGTTACTGCTTCACAAGAAGCACAGCCAATTAATGGTATTAAGACCAGCATACAGGGATTTGTCCTGTCTGTCACAGATTCAACAGTTTTGTCACCATCTGCCATTGCTGGGAGTAGGATATTAAAGAATGTGCTTCTGTTCAATGTGCTGGACAAGTGCAGAAGAGACCGTACCTCTAGAAACTTTTAAAAATGTCATTGCAAATATTTGCTACATCTGAGAACACATAAAAAGTTTTTACTTTCCTTAAAACTTTTCTTTTAGCTGACATATAGGTTAGAGAAATTTAAGTAAAATAATGGAGCACAGGGTGCTATATTTTTTTAGGAATTCCATCATATTCTTATGACAGGTGTCCCCACACAGTGACATTGTTCATGATTTTCAAGTTGTTCTTCTGGTAGGTGAACAAGTACTCAGCCCTGAGACATTTTAAGGTTTCATATGATGGGAGTAATTTAAGCTGAAGAAAGTTTACTCTCATCAGACTGATTAACATCAGTTCTTAAAACTGAGTTGCTTCTTGAGAATTCAACATTCTCTCCAAGCTATTTGAATGCTTTCTAGTGGCATGCATAGTTAAAGGAAATTGAACTTCATATATTCCGACTTTATATCAAGAATTCTTTTTTCATTAGAAAGCTGACCTGCCACATCTGCTTCTGCTTGGCAGGGTTGTAACAGCCTGTCAATTATAACAGCATGCTATTTTTCATAATACAAAGAATCATTATGATAACAAGGCACTTGCTGATTTTTTAGAGCATTTGGAACATGTAACAACGTTATCATCTTGCAGACTACTTAGTTAGATGGTAAGATGGTCTTTGCCTTCCTGGGGCTATTTGTTGACACAGTGAAAAAGGAGCTGTGCTGCATTTCAGAATATTTCTGATTTTCTTTTTGACTGAAGGTGGTAAAACTATTTAAAACAGATGAAGTTGTGATCAAAACAATAATATTTGTTTGTCTAAAATAACTCATATTTATTAGCAGTGCCTTTAGGACCTGTAACGGGTGAAAAATACAGCAATTTAACCTAGTTTTATTTTCACCCTCTTCAGAAAAACATCAAAGCCAGTGTTTTGCAGCTCAGGTATATTTTGGCAGAATTTCAGTTGTACCAAGACTATTGTTTTAGAGGTTTTGATTTTAAGCCAGATAATTCATTCTGAGAGACTAAACACAAGATCTGAGTGAGAGATGCACAGACTACCAACATCCGCAGTAGGATGGTACACTTCAGACTTCTGTCTCCTGTATCAGGCATTTTTCAGTAGCAACAATTTTGCAATGGCTACCACACTGTGCCTAATGCTGTAAGTTAAAGAAGTGTGACTTCACTGAAGGTGAATTTTGCCATAGTCTATAGCTGATCCAGCAGAAATCAGGAGGAGCTTCAAAATGTGATTCAATAAATGAACATTTGCTTTTATTACTCAGCTAATGTTATTTTGAAGAAGTAAAAAACCCAAACCCCCTAAGGGACATTTTGTGGCCCAAGTATTTTAAATTTTCCAGTTGTATCATGCCTCAGTGGGGGGAACCTACAGCACTAAATGCTGTTGTCTTCAAGTAACATGAACTAGAAAGTTGATTTTGCCGGATATCTCTAGTGTTCCCTGTAAAATGCTCTTCTGCGTGTTTTTGGAATATTTGTTCATCGTCTATGAACTGCAAATAGAAGAGCATGACTTACTCTAGCGTCGTCTTTTGATGGTTGATCTGTCCAGCTCATTGTATTGTGACTTAAGACAACAAATGCAGAAGTTCTTTTGTCAGCCTCTTACATGATGATAGTCTGACTGGGGCCAGAGTCTGTTATCTCAGTCAATTGCATGGAGGCCAAGCATAAGGAGTCATCAAAGTGCTCCGGTGTGAATCTTGTTGTGGATCTGGAATTTTGTTTATCCTCTTACATGTGGCTGGTGTTTCTGGTAAGCAAGTTAGGGCAACAGCAGACTGGGTGGTGGGTAAGTGAGGGGAAAAGAGCCAAGTCAGCACTCTGCCAGCTCTTGGCCCCTTGCCTGCTCTTTGTTTTGCAAGCAGGAGTAAGGTGGTGCTATCTTGTGTCCAGCTTTGGAGTCCTCATCACAGGAAGGATATGTACCTGTTAGAACGGGTCCAGCAGAGGGCCATGGAGGTGATCGGGGGGCCTGGAGCACCTCTGCTATGAGGATGGACAGAGAGAGTTGGGATTGTTCAGCCTGGAGAAGGCTCTGGAAAGATGTACAGTAGCTTTCCAGTACCTAAAGAAGGCCTATAGAAGAGGTGGAGAGGCACTCTTTATCAGGGAGTGGAGTGATAGGATGAGGGTTTTAAACTGAAAGAGGAGAAATTTAGATGAGATAGCAGGAAGAAGCTCTTTCCTGTGAGGGTGGTGAGACACTGGAACGGGTTGCCCAGAGAAGCTGTGGATACACCATCCCTAGAAGTGTTTGAGGCCAGGCTGGATGGGGCTTTGAGCAACGTGGTCTAGTGGGAGGTGTCCCTGCCCATGGCAGGGGGGTTATTGAGGATCTTTAAGGTCCCTTCTGACCCAAACTATTCTATAATTCTATGCTATGTACCAAATCGTGACCTAGGGTTTGAAAGCATGAAATATGACATTAGGACAAACTTTACTTACCAAGAGAGAAACCTGCAGCCTAGGCAAATGGAAAACTGCCCAGAGATTATGGCTGTCTCGTGATAACTTTTCCCAAGTATAACTAAAGAGAACAGAAATCTGCTCAATACCAAAAGAAATGAAGCCCATTTAAGAACAAAAGGAAAGGAAGGGCTGTAATTCACAAGCAACAGCATAGGTCTGCTGTATTCAAACCAAAATTAGAGGTTTCACCAGAAAGAATCGGTTGAGGTTTTAAGCTCTAAAGGAGTCTTATCACCATCAATTACCTGCATCAGTTATCACCATCAATTACCTTACTACTGGCTGTAGTGCTTTCCTGGCTTTAAATTGCATGTTTCAAAAGAGTAATTAGAGAGTGAAAAAAATTGAACACAATTCAGCTATTTACCAGCACCGATATTTTTAAAGGTAGAAAACCTTTTAATTCTTCATACTGAAGGATTCAGCCTCAAGATCATCTGCTATAACGTGGGTGAGCCCTTACATTTCTGTTAGACTTAGACCAAGAAGATCCTGTGGAATGTTGTATGCTGCTGGGTTATCTTTGTGAAGTTTTGAAAGAAACTACTGTAGTATCATATTAATCATATGTAGTTCATATTAAGAATTTGCTCTGTTTTGGTTTTTTTTTTAATTTTGATCTTAAAATGATTATTGGGGATCTGTTGATACTGTGGTATAAGTATTTTAGCAAAACCTTGAAAAAAGCAAAAAAACTTTCACAAAGATTGCAAAATAGTCCCAGTTGAACCTCTTTCCTCAGAAGTGGCCTCTATGTTCCATTCACAAGGTGAAGAAAAAACTCTTCTTAGCAATTGAAAGCCTGTGACAGTGGTGAACCCTGATGTCTATGTTATTAAATTCTTGATTCCGTGATTAGTAAAGGCACCAATAACACCAGAAGGCAGTGAAAACAGGATTTTTTTTTTTCCCTGTGAGGAGGCAAAAGTAAAAGGAAATCTAGACTGATAGTTGAAGTCCTGCATGTATTTGTGGTATGTTGCCTGGCTAGTGTTCTCATCACAGTCATCTGCCTTACTTGCTCCTCTTCCTGTCCTGTCTTCTGGAGCTTGGGGAACCATCAACTGGGACTGTAGCATCCATGGAAGAAATTCATGTTATGTGCCTCAGTGGTTTTTGTTGTGCCGTACTAATAATGTTTTGCATTACAGAGTCAGTTTCATTACATTTTCCAATTTCGAGGAAAGAAAATGAGATAATTTTACTTGCGTCTGGAGCATTCTGAAAAAAAAAAAAAAAAAAAAAAGCCAACCAAACAAGTGTGTAAGGGGGAAGCCCATTTCCTGGTCAGATGTAATTTGAACTATCATCTGGCCCTCCCTTACCAAACTTCCTTCTCTGCTCAGTGCTGGATTGGAGTCCTCCAAACTGCATCTTTAGGGCTACTAAGTGGTATCTTGCAGTAGAGACCCTCGAGGATAGAAGGATAGAATGTTTTCAAACGGGAAGTAATGACATATTCTCATGGCTGTTTTAAGAATGTGAGGATCATTAGGGCAGGAAAGAAACAAGTTTTTTTTTGTTGGGTTTTGGGTTTTTTTTGTTTTTTTTTTTTTAATTTCAGGCTCTTTGGGAAGCTTTTCTGACTTAAAGCCAAGGCTCACTGAAACTGGTGATTTACATCATTAGCTAAATCTCATTTAAACTTTTCATTACAGGTCTCTAAATGCCTTAACACAACACTGCCTTTTCCTGTACTAACATTTCTTTAAATCCCAGATGAAGCAAGGGTCTTTAAAAAACAATTTCTAGAAATTATCCTTTAAACCTAACTTCTGGGAAAACGTCATACTTTTCCCAAGTATGTTTATGTAAGAAATTATGTTCATTAAAGCAGCACTGTTCTACTGCCTAGAGAAGGTTTTCATTAAGTTTATGACATATAATGTATCTGCCATCCATCATTTTACAAATTAAAAAATATTTCTAGGAATTTCACCACTCATGTGGGCTTTACTCATTTGTGAGGGAATATTATTACACTCCTGAGTATAATTATCAAACTAAAATAGTTGTCAATGCTGCTTTACAAAGTCATAAAACTGACATGTTTTCCTGGGTGAGCTACAATAATAGTGTATGAACAGACATTTTTGGCTCCGTATCTGACAGTTCTTAAAGAAGTAGACTGGTCAAATATCATTAGGAATTATTTGCAGGATCCTTGCTTGACCTCACATGTGGCATTTGGGCACACTAGTCTTGGCAAGAAGCATCAACTGCATTTATCTTTGGCTTAAAAATGAGGGCATCATGTGTTGGTGGTACATTTGCTGAGACTCGCCAAGTATTGGATTCTGGTCTGTTGCCAGGCTTGTTGCTGCTGTTTTGATACACTCTACGTTGGTACCCAGATAATTTTCCACGTCACGCTTCTTACTGTAAGTATCACCAAGGGATTCAAAAAGTAGTTTGACACTACAGTTTATTAAAAAACTCAACCCAAACAAAGAAACAAAAAACGAGAAACAAACCCTCAAAATAAGCCTTTCTGTAAATGTAAAAAGTAGTTCGTGAGCATATTGTTTTGAATGTGACTGCAAGGTCAAGGCAAAATTAATATCTGTTTAAGTATAGAGGAGCAGCTATGTGTATTGTGAGAGATGATTATATAGAGCATATAGAAAGTCTAGTACAGGCTTCTTCTATACCAGTTATGTTGGTTTCTTTATAGTGATGTTTTAGACTTCTGAAAATGAATTTTCCATTTTGAACTTGAACTTTACCTTATCCTCAAAACATATACATAGCAAAGAAGGTCTGGTTTACCCAAGTGAAACATAATGTTTTTTGGAGAGAAAAAAAAGGTAGATGTTTGATTTGCCAGGTGAATTTTTCTTTGTTTTTAATTTTTTTTTGTTCAAACAGTGGTTTTAACAGAAAGCAAAGCGCTCCTCTGCTCTCCGTCCTGGATTATTTGTCATTTTTAACAAAAGTAAAGCGGTGTGATTGAAAGAGTGGGTTTAGGTACTTCTCTATATTAGGAAAGGAGAGGCAGTTGTGTTTTAAATTGCCTTTTATAGAGAAGTTAGGGCATTTTGTCCAGACTTGGAAGACTCAGATACAGTTCCTTTATTTCAGAGGCTTTGAACCCATGTTCCCCAAAATGTGCCCTCACTTCTGTTCTGGCCAGCTTTTAATTTAATTTCTGCTTCCCTCCTGTGTATATGAATTCCTAAATACTCTTTTGAACATAGCTTGGGCTCTGATGTTCCACTCTCCAACTAAGTACTCTTTATCACAGGGCAGACAAATTCTTGTTTTGGTTTTTTTATGTGCTCCTCTCCTCTTTTTTTTTCCCTGTATTTTGACTTTTCTGCTAATATCTGCTGTGTTCCATAGAATAAAACATCTTGAACAGACGGATTAGGATCAGTGCATTTCAGAATAAACTTTACTCTGGTGGTTTAGATCAGGGTTTAAGGTGAGGAGATTTTGGTTCCAGTTCTCCTTGAAGTCTGGGGCAATAGTCTTGTCTTCCGTGTAGAATAAGCATCCCAGATGCTGGATTGGTTGGATAGAAGGGAAATCTCTCCACACAGTCACCTGGTGATAGATGTTTTTCTAGTTTTAAGCTGAGGTTAGTGGGTCAATAATCATTCAATAAACAATGTGTTTGCAACAAAACTGACCTGCTCAGCAGTTGGAGCTGAATCCTGCTTGTTTTACTGAGCTGAATAATGCCATTGATTCCATTTGACCTGGTCTGGTGAGAGGCAAAGAAGATAATGTTCAAGATAGCACTATGAGTAATTAGCAGGCTGTTTACTTAAAAATAATCCACAATTTAGCTTTTATATTCTTATGATACGTAATAAGGCCCAGCTAGCAGCAAAAGAAGCATGACAATGAACAGTAAAATTAGGTCAAAATTCAAGAATTAAAGGGATTAAGGAGACATACTAGGCTTAAGGGGAAAAATTGAGAACTCTGAGGAGTAACACTGATTGCCAGTGACATGAGAACCTGTAGAAAGACACTAATTCCTAAAGTGAGCTATAATAAGCCTGTGAAATGATATTGGTTGTTGGTTGCAAATATGTTTGATTCAGACAGACTAAAGAGGTCTGGAGAAGAATGAAATGAGAGTAGGGACACTGGCTGCTGTCTAGGAACCCACTGCGCAGCCGCTCAGCTTGTTCTGGTTTCCCAGCCCAGTTTCACTGAGGGATTCTAAATAGCCCTCAGGATGAGTTTAGCACTTTCTACTCCACTTGCTGTTTAACAATGTAGGGTCCCAAGTGTTACCATAAAGGTTCATTTGATCAGTAGATGAAATGTTTCTGCCATGTTTTTTGATTTCTTTAAAAATTAGCCTACTATTTATATAAGAGGGATAAACACATCTGGAACAAACTCAGATATATGACAATTTTCCACCAAGAAAAGGTAGTGAGTCTTAAACTATGGAAATCCACTAAGAATCAAGTTAATTTAAAAATGACGAAAAGGTAATGAAGGCATACATTGTCATTATTTTTTTTTGCAATTTGTGCATCTTAATTTGCAATATTCTCTCCGTAGCAGTATAACCATGTACCATCAAACTTGTGGTGGATTTTATTCCCTGTTCAAGATAAATAAAAAGCTTATTTGTATTACATTATGTAATTAACTTACATTTGCCAAGTCGTTACTGTAGGCTGGTAGGCATTGGGAATGTGCAGAAACTGGAACTTTATATAACCACTGAGTGATGGGGAATTTGAAGCCTGCATGAAGAAAAGGGATCCATTCTACATATGTAGCCTTTCTAGTACCAAGCAGTTATGGTGAAGAACAGCCATAATAAACACTATAGATGGGTGCTGCTTTAGTATCACCTCAGGAGAGCTAGTTCAAGGCAATGAACTTTCTTTGGAGTTTTCTTGTGAAAGTTGGAATTCTCTTACTCTTCAAAAATGCAGTGTACTTGGGGATACCTCTTCTGACCTCATCTTGCAAAGCATAGATGTATAAGATTGTGTAGGCTGAAAAGCAAGGATGCTGGAAAACGGAGTTAGAAGAATTTGTATAATAATTTATTCTGCTTGCCTTGCTAAATCTTACAGTATAAAGACCATTCTTGCCTTATCAGTGTCTTTGTGTACTTTACAAGAAAAGTAAGACATTAGGTTTATTTCATAAACCCAATATGTATTTGGATGATGTTTGAATTTTCCCTGAAGTTATATGACCTGTTCTTTATAATTGGCATTGAAGAATTTAAGACGAGAAAATTTAGAGCCAGAAATAATACAATCAGAGTGAAAATCCTGTTACAGAATTAATTTTACGTGTGTTGGTTTTCACTTTGGTTTGGCCTAGATGAGGAGTTCTTAAGTCAGTATATTGTAGCTTGTTTTCCCTGGGGTTTTCTTCAGTTAATCTTTCTTTTACAGATTTAACTAATTGGGTTTTGGTTTTAGTCATAGAAAGAATTTCATTTATCAGTAGACCCTTAGGAAGCTCTTTGAAAAGACAGAATTTTTCTTTTTCCCCCTCTCTGAAGAAGGATTTTAGCTTGCTTAAGTTCAAGTCATTAGTAAAACATTAATTCATTCAGCTTGATACAGCATTACCCTGAATGTTTGCCAGGATTCCAATCTCAGTAACTTTTAACTTAAGTACCAGCATAGCACTTCTGTCACTCTGCTGCATAATGTGCATTTTCTTCAGGACTGTAGGAATGCTGTTACCACACACCTTGCTACTGCTTTAAAGCTTTGTAGTTAGGGTGGAACATAATAATTAGAGAGGGAATTGTAAGGATACCTTTAAAGAAACATGTGAAGCCTAGTACAAAGCCCAGTGCCTCCAGTGAGGCTTTTTGCATCTAGAGGTTTGTGGTTTGATACTGCATTACAGAAATCTGTGAGAATATTCTTTTCACTGACTACTGTGGTGTTCAAGAGCAGGTCACAGAAAAGAAGATTCCCAGAACTTATAGCATGCTTTAAATAGCTTATAGCATCTTATAGCATGCCCTAAAACTATGCTACCCTAAAGGGATTTTATTTTAGGGCTCTCAAAATGTTTGATTTCTTATTCTGATATCTCCTTATTAGGCAGAGCTTGTGATCTCGAGAGTCCAAAACACTATAACCAGTTAAAAAAGACACCAGAGTACTCTGCATATTATTTTATGACTTTCCTGGGCTTTATGCTGAATTCATTCACTGTCCACGCTGTATAGTCTCAGTAATACCCTTTAAATTGGTTCATCATTACAGTAGAGGATTTGTAGTACTGTGTGCTCAAATACATCCTTCTTGAGAGGACTGCACTAAGAGTCTTTCAGATAAAGGTATAAGATCCTAATGAACAGTAGACTAATCATTGCCTATTATTTTTTTTTTCTGGCAGATGCAGGAGTGCATCGCTCTCAGCTTTTTCCTCAGGGGTAGGTGATGCAGTATTGCGCATTTAAGATCCAAATGGCAAACCTTCTTTAGTGGGGACTTTGAGTGGGATTATGTCCTGGATTCATCCTAATGAAGTGGAAGTCCTTGAAGTGCTGAATTTATAGTCATGATAAATTTAGACTTCCTCCATAACCGGTGACAAAATGGTGGACACCTCAAGTGGGATGAGATTCAGATGTGGCACAGGAGCAATTGCTCTGAATTCTAATCCAATTTTGCCCATATTTCCCTTTCCATATATGCTTAGAATTGTGTAAGTCCTGTGAGTATTAAATACTGCAGTTTTCAGCGCTGGCAAGATTTATAGGTCATTTTGTAAAATGGACATTTTCAAGCATATTGACTGATTTGGGCATTAGGCTAAATATAAAATAGACATGAGATGGCCAGTGTCTCACTTCTACTTAATAAGTCACTGCATACTGTATTCATTGCTGATACCTGAGACGTGTGCTCAATTTTCTCTGCTGCCTGAGGACGCTTAAATAATTTTTTCCGACACAACTGCTGTAGCCTTTAGGCTATAGGAAATGTGAGGTGAAACCCTCTCATTGAAGGAGAGTCATTTTGTGTGGAATGAGTAACTCTTCACTGTCGAGAACAGGTCAGGTTTCCTGTCCCGCTGCATCAAAACCAGGTGCTTTTGAGCTGCTGCTCAACTCTCATGAGTTCTCTGCTCCATCCAGCAAGATGGAAAAGTTTCTTCTTTTCCTTCGTAATCTTCCCTCACGTGGGAGCCTGGCTCCCTATTTTCCCTGTCTCCTAGGAGTTTCCAGTCTTATGCCTGCATGGGGAATTGTTCAGCTCACTGCCCTCCATCTCCATCCAATCAAATGTGGGTTTTTTTTTCCTTCCCCTGGCCTTTTTCTGCCTCCTGCTTGCTGCCATAGCTTGGTTGTGCCAAGAATCATTGAGAGCTGATCAGATGGTTTTCAGATGACTAGATCTGCTACGGATGGAGGGATGCCTCTTCCTGGCAGGGACTGGGATGAGTTGAGTTAGCCTGTGCTCCTGCAGAGTCATAGAATCATAGAAATTTCATAGTTGGAAGGGACCTCTGAGATCATTGAGTCCAACCATACACACACCAAAAAAAAACCTAACTAAACCCCAAAAAACCCAAAGAAAGCACACCAGTGACAAGTTGGAATGAGAGGAAGCAAAGTGATGGTTTTGGCACTGTTTTGCCACCAGTGGAAAAAACCTTGGGTGAAATAAAAGGAAGAGTTAAGCTCAACTCTCCTGAATAAATTCTGAGGGGAAGATGCCTTCACCCTTCAGAGCAGCTGGAATAGACAGGCCTTAGGCATTAAATTGAAGCTATGGACTACAGTGGGTAAATGGGCCTGAAAATGAAGGATTTTAATGCTTAGCGTTGGGACATATCAGCCAGGTATGAATGCATGTATTCTCGTATAGCTCTCCTTTTTTCTTCTACTGGAAGACAGGCATAAGGTCATTTAATAGTATGTCATACAGGAATTGTAACAGTAACATAGCAGAGTCCATTGTGTCATTTTGAGATGCACAGTTATTGTATGCTTTGGGCTTGTTGTCCAATATACTGATTCAGATCTATAGAAGGATCATAATAGAGAGAGAATCATATAAGGAGGACAGTTTATACCAGCTGTAGCTCTGCCCTAAATTGTATAATGCATAATTCTTTAATTTCAGCTTATGAAGAACAGAGAAACAGAACAAAAGAAAAATGTTTATTTATTTATTTAAGGGAAAATACCTCTTTTCAGGAAAAAAAAAGTAATTCAGTGCTAATGCACTTTCTACCTCTCAAGTATTTTATCATGTGTAACCTGTTCCCTATTCAGCACACATACTCATCAGTCCACATCTCTGCATTAAGTAGTGAGCCTGCAGTGATTCCTGTGTCATGTTTACACATGTTTACACTGGAACACGAATTCCTTTCCTGAACTATAAATTCATAGCACAAGTGAATTTAAGATTATGTGATTTACTTTCATTAGCTCACAAAAATATATCTACTTTGTATTGCAGTTAATGACCAGCAAATGTTTACTAAAACTTTAGGGAAGAGCATGAGATAGGGAAGAAAAATATTTTTTTATGGGATCAGTTTACTTTTAATTTTCTTTTTCTTCTTTATTGAGTCTCCCCACTACACCCCCTGCAATAGCCTAGATTAGATTTACTAATCCCTCTTTTCTGTCATCCAAGAGAGTTGTTTCTGGGAAAACAAAGTAGCAAAAAGCTACTCTTAGAGTGCTTGCAAATTATAAGAGGTCTTGCGTCCAGTTGAAAAATACACATGCATTAATTGAAATCTTAAAGTTGTAGAAATTTCAACATATTGAGTAATAAGCAAATGTAGTTTTCGTCTACTAGTCTTCATGTAGTTCCTGCTGTTATTTACAGTAGTTTGATATTCATCACTCATAGGAATTCTGCTTGAAATCACATATTAAGGTTATTTCCTCCTCTTGATTACTTCTGTTACTGCCTATTAAAGCAAACAATTCTAAATATGTAACTTTTGATTTTTCACGGTTCTTTACACTTCCTTTAATTACACATGTAAAGCAGACCTTATTCATTGTTTTGAAGTTCCAGATTCATCTAAGCATCTGAGGAGTGTAACTTATTAGCCAGCCCTGGTACTACTTCTAATTGTTGATATCTCAAGTGGTTGCATTACCTTCTGGAGCTGTCTGCTTATAAGGAAACCACACTCAACTACTTCAGAGGTTGCTCTTAAGTGTGAAGAAGATGTTCTTTGCTGATCTGATATAATTTTATTGCACTATTCCCTTAGTTTCCACAACTGAAAGAGAATATATCTTACATGAACTTGACTTGCATTTTTGTAAGAGTTTCTGCAAATGTGTATGTTGTGGTTTAGGCTGAATTGGCCTCTGTGGGACAGAGGTGCATTTCCTAGGGACATACTTTTGTGAATTCAAATGTAACCTGAATTTACCATACATGGCTTTGCTTGGTTATACTATCATCAACAGGCAATATATTATACATATTATTTTGATCAAGAAATAGCTTTTATGCTATTTTTTCCTGCAGTACTTCTACTTTGTTCTGTGCACTTTGGTGCTAAAAATATATCTATAGATTCCTTGCTTAAATCCCTTGTTTTCATATCTTTTGAGTACTGAAAAATATTAATTGTAGTCTAGCTTTTTCTTCACAGTATTCGTTTTGATTTGTGAGTCTTTTATGGGATACTAGCTTAGCTCTTCAGATTCATTCAGTGAACTGAGTTGCAAATACTTCCAGTTTAAATACCCTTCTTTGGTTTTTGGTGTTTGGTTTTTTTTTTACCCACCTGTGAGATTGAATATTTATTTATGAAGATAATCACAAAGTTTAATATAAGCTTTCTTTCAGAGCACTTGCCATAGCAGCACATGACAAAATGATCTTAAACATTTAGCCAACATTGAGTTTCATAAAATGACAGTTTGGACAGCTTGAAATGTTTTGTTTGAAGGATCATGGACTTTGTCAACTTTCACAAAAGCTGGGAAGTGTAGTTTCCTGAGAGGCCATGTTTCATCAGATTTAACAATAATGGCGCTAAACAATGAGCCTAAAGCTGCTTCTGGTCTGCTGGCAGTTTTTGAATGCTTGATTTCTGTGTTTCACCTGTGGTGGGAAGTGGCATAAAAAGGGTCGCTGGTAGTTGAGTGCATAACAATTCAGATTACAGTTGAGAATGTAGTTCTTAAGAGATGATGCTCTTAACAGCTTTTGAAGGCAAGTGATGAATTCTCTTGACGGCTTCAAGAACAGATACTTTACTGAAAAAAAAAACCACAAAACTGTGAAACTACATCCAAGACAAAGTTACTAGATGGAATTTTATGTTCTCTTAATACAACAGATCAAGCTAAATAAGTATAAACGCTTCGTTTGGCCTTGAAATCTATGGAGCATGAATTTACAGAAAGTCAACCGTTACTGATGTTACATGCAGCTAGAATCAGCAGCAAAGCTCACCTGGACCTCAGTGAGGAAAGACTCTGAAGAGAATATATCATTTGCAGGACAATCTTGCCAGTGCCATACTTCCAAATTGTATATTTAAGAAACAAACCTTACTCCTCTCTGACCCCCCTCCAAGATCCTTAAGGAAATTAAGAAGTGAAGGACCTTTAAATCACATAGCTGAGAAGTCAGGAATTTAGAGAAGATAGAATGAAAGCTGAATGGTACAGCCCTCAAAGTCTGTGGATTGTTATGTTTTTCCATATAGCCACTAGTAACATTATTTGCTTAGTATGTCAACATACAATTTTCACCCTGTCCCACCCACCCACATTCTTGTGAAGTGTATCTTGTTAATCTTAATGTTGTTTTAGCATTTTTAACCCCAGGGAAGATTTTACAAAAAAATTCTAAAAGTAAGCAGCACTAAAAAAACACAACCAAAAAGAACACCTAAACTAAAAAATTTTACCAGTTTCACTGAATTTTAAAATAACCTCTTGCATTTATCAATTTAAAAAGCTGAAATTTGCCAAATAGTTTTTTTTTTTTTAATATTCAAAAACACATAACGTGCTAGCTTTTTCTAAATAATATTATATATAAATCCAGGTCCAATATTTTTAGAATTCCACTGTTTGTCCTGTTAGTAGCTAGATCAGGGTTGTTCTGACATAAAGTGAAATAATTCCATCCTTATGTAAATGAAAGTAGAACAAGAGTAGCCAGCTCTCCCCCACCCCCAAAATGATTACTGTAGAGGTTATCCAACGTATATCTTGTTTGGTTAGCATGTTCCTCGGAAAAGAGTGTGATTTCATGTTCAGCACACTGCTGGCATCTCTATGGACATGCTGTTACACAATGCCAAATGGAAGGGATACAAATTATATACTGCTATGATCAGATGGCATCATTACCCACTCCTATAGCTCTCCAGTGGCCCCTGCCTAGTTACTTCACTTTTACTACACTGAGTGTAAGCTAAATTTTTTCTGGTCTACTATTAAAGGACTATATATATATGTGTGTGTGTGTGTGTGTGTGTGTATAAAATAGTATATAGTTCTTAAGCCAGTTAGCCTCTTTGTGTTTATATAACAAGTACATACTCTAGTGGGATATCTTTCTTTCCTGCTTTGCTCCTATTTTTCCCCATATTAGGCTGAGGTTGCTTTGGTGAATAGCATGGTTCACACTTAAGTCTTGAACTTTGAATTCTTGACATGCCTGAACTGGCTTTCTACCTGAAGAAAAGCAAGTATTCCTCTGTCAGTGCTTAGCTTTGCGTAAACAGGTCTTTACCCTGACCTTTGCTTATAGATATAGTTATCCAGCCAGCTAGCTACATTGGAAGGAGATAGAGCACACTGTTTCAAGCAACAGTCAGTTTTAAAGTATAGAAAAAATACACATTTCTTCTGCATTGGAAAGACTCCAGTTTTGATGAAAAATAATTAATTGAGAAGATTGTCAGAAGATATTTTCACACTTCTACAAAATACTTTTTAGTTTAACTTTTAGCTCTCACTGTTCACAGTATTCAAAACTACAGCTCTCGGACCCAACCCAGCCTTTCTGCTGTAGAATTGATAAGAGATCATCAAGAAGCTGATAAACACAAGCTTAAGGATTAAGAGTAAAATTAAATATTTGGGGTGGGTTTTTAGTGCAAAGTGGTATCCATGAGTAAATTCAGATATTTTTGTTTTGTTTGAGGTTTTGTGTTTTTTTTTTTTTTTTTTTTTGTAGTGCTTTCTCTGTGTTTATTTTAAAATCCTTTAATTGCTTATTGTGCAGTTTAGTAGTCCTAGCCTTATTCCTCACTAAGGTGAAAACAAAATCAGAACTTTTTCCCTTCGTAAATACATTCCCTCTGTGAATTTGCCTTTGGGCAGCGTTGTTCAACTCCATTCCAAAATACAAGGCTGTGTGCTAACTAGTATTGA
Source organism: Pedionomus torquatus (assembly GCA_013398155.1). Lineage (NCBI taxonomy): Eukaryota > Metazoa > Chordata > Aves > Charadriiformes > Pedionomidae > Pedionomus > Pedionomus torquatus. The sequence goes on along the minus strand of VZRU01009547.1, from coordinate 212,100 downwards.
ATAGGATACACAGGAGGAACAAAGGTATGATTAATTGTATGTGCTAACGTATTTGTTTTACTTCAAATTAGCTGCATGCCTTAGAGTGGAAGCAGAAGCCACAGCATGAATTCTAGCATATGTTAATCCAAGCATAAACTCTCTCTGTTCTGGATACACGTGCTAAATAAATAACAAGTTTTGCTAAAACCCACATTACAATCTCTTAATTGCTAATGTTTGGGTGTTAGCTAGCTCAAGCTAGAACAGGTACATTATCATGTACTTGCACTAATATCTTAATTTTGCTTTGTAGACATGTCTTTTATTTAACAGGATTTGGCCAAGTTTGTAGGGAGGTTGTAGCACACTTCCCTGGGCAGGTTTTTTTTGTAAAAATAGAAGGTCTAAAGAGACAACATATTTTAATAGTCTGCTTATTAATTATATCATAACAAAAAATAATTCCCCTCAATGTACATACAAATTTTGCTCTTTCAAATTCAGACAGAAAATAAAAAGGATAGGAGTAATTTGTTTTAATATAGATGTCCAAAATATATGGTTCAAAATCTAATGATATTTTTTGGATCCTTTTATAATTAATGGATTTATTCATCTAATTAAGTAAGGGTGATTTATTTCAACCTAAGAGATGAGCTAATAGGTAGTTGAATTTCTCTTCCGGCGTGCTCATTTCTCCTTTTATGGCAAGGGGAAATCTGGTACAACTAGAAAAAATTTAGAAATCTAAAAGTGAAGAAGATGAATCCCACTCCTTTTCAATTTTATCTCTGGGTGCAGGTTGTAAAAATAGCATTTAAAAGCAGATTCTAAAGTATCACCTAAATTTGCATAAAAATACCATAGAAGGAAAAGCTATTTCATTGTTTTTTAACTATGTAGTATATATAGTTGGAAGCATCTTTTTTTAAATATTTGAAGTCCTTGCTCAAACCATTGTAAGCTCTATTGGAGTATAAGAAGATCTCCTTAATAATTTTCCTTTACCAGATATTTATGCCTATTCATTCTATTGGTAAGTGTCTGATTACATTGATATCACTTTAGATAACATGCTAGCTAGCATACCAGTATTAGTCAACTTGCCTTCTAATACATTAATGATCAGTCAGTCAATACTCTCGGTCACGGACACTGTAAAAAGCTAAATCTGTAAATCTGTAGCCTGGGGGAATAAATGTGTGTGTTCTTGATATATTCTAGTTTGTCATTGAATGTTCCAGGAGTTAATGCATTGTCTTATACTGATTTAGGGTCTAGTTTCGGGCACTGTTTTTTCTTTATTAAAGTGGCTAAATGGCGCAGATCCTTTTCCCCCTCTGCAAGTTTTTACTTACTGTGTTGCAACATTGTGTAGTTCTTAAAAGTATTCACATTTGTAGTTGAACAGGTCAGTTGAAGGGTTTTTTTTTCTCCAACTCAGCTGTATGTTTCTGCTGACAGTAACCACAAGAAACTTTGCACGTGTAGTTCCTGCTTTAGATGTTTGGGCATCTAGATGCTAGCCTTCGGTAAATTCTTATTCGGAGTGAGAAATTCTGTGTTTGTAAAAAAAGATGCAGGAGGCAAAGGTGAAAGAGAAGCACAGTTTGGGTGATTTTTACTGAGCTTGTATAAAGAAAATTAAATACTATGAAAATATTATGAAAAATCAACCCATCACAAGAAAAGTACTGAAACAAAGACATCACTGAGGAAGCAATGAATAATACTGTTAAATTAAAATTAATATAAAATAAAAACCAGAAATAATTAACTAAATAAAACTCCATGCAATTGGCTGAGCTTCCCTGCAGTGGAGACATTTAAATCAGCAGACAGCAACCGAGGGGTTGCTAAAAGTTAAAACTATCCTTTGCTTGCAGGAAGGTATATTGCTGTTCTCTGGAAAACAATGACCAGTAAAGCTTACTGTAACAGGTATTATGATTGAATTGGTAGAGTATTTAAAACATTGAATGCTTTTTATATTGTGTTAATGCAAATCAGCAGAAATTCCTTAACCCACTAGGATACCCCTGATATTAGAAAAGACAGTAATTTTGTTAGAAGTCCAAGTCAGGTATATCAAAATCAGTCTTCTTCAAAGTCCTTCCCAAATAGTTGTTACAGAGCTAAATTGTCGTTGTTCATCTGAGAGATCAGACATTTTTGTGCTTTATATGTGAGTTAGGCAACAGTAAAGATTGTTGAGCTTATCTTTTAATTAACTCTTAACAGGGTTTTAGTAATGAGTAGTAAATGAAGATGCTGCAGTTTCATGAGGCATTTGTGGTAATCTGTAAGTGTGAGTGAGCAGCAAAGAGGCATCTTCTCAAATGACAAAACCCAGAGTTGCTAGGGCTAGAGATAGCCAGGGAACTTCAGGGGGTCCAAAAATGAGCAAGAGTCAACACCCGTGACAGCTGGTACTGCTCACTTTCAGTGTACCAGGTGCCTCATGCTGATGTCCTTACACCACATGAACATCACAGGGAGGAACCTGGAGATGTGAGGGTGCAGCTTATTCTGAATTTGTTCTTAGTCTTGAATGAGGGATAGAGGTCTGTGACACCACGGTGTTCCCTGTGGAAGAAGTCTGCAGGATGCTTGGATTGTTCACCTGAGTTGCTGAGATCCTGCAAAATATGTAGCGCTTGAACAGCCCTGGGGACTGTCATTGAGATGTTTGTTTTATAAAAGCGACAATGAAATGATGTGGTGGCTGTAAAAAACAGTTATTGTTGAAAAGGTTTACTGGGGGTTCTCATATAACATTTTTCCTGATGCAAGGAGAAATAAATTTTAAAAATATTTTAAAATTATGAGAACAGTACTGTTTTACACATTTTACAATGAAGTTATTAAATATTTTAAAAGGCTGGAATTTAAGGAAGTGATCTAAAACTAATCATCTAGGAGACTTTTTTTTTTTTTAATAATAAAACAGGTTTTAATGACTTAACCCCCATAGTGCAGCTGCTCACTCATCCCCCTATCCCCACCCGAGTTGCCATGGGGGAGAGAATCAGAAGATTAAAAGTGAGGAAAAAATCATGGGATGAAATAAAAACAGTTTAATAGGTAGAGCAAAAGCCATGTGCACAAACAAAGCAAAACAAGAAATTCACCTTCTTTCCATCATCAGGGAGGTGTTCAGACATCTCCAGGAAAGTGGGGCTCCATGATGCATAGTGGTTACTTGGGAAGAAAAGTGCCATAACTCTGACCATCACCCCCTTTCTTCTTCTTCCCCCAGCTTTACATACTAAGCATGGCGTCATATGGTATGGAATATCCCTTTTGGTTAGTTGGGGTCAGCTGTTCCAGCTGTGCCCCCTCCCAAATTCTTGTGGCCCCCAGCCTACTCACTCTCAGGGTGGTGTGTGAAGCAGAAAATGCCTTGATTGCCCAGCAACAGCTAAAACCACCAGTGCACTATCAAAGGTATTTCTGATCCCAAATCCAAAACATAACACTACACCAGCCAATAATAAAAAAATTAACCCTGTCCTGACTGAGACCATGACACAGATGTAAACGGTGAAACCCTCCAAAATGCCATGGAGCATCTTGGTCATTGGTGGAAGTTAGAAAACAGGTTGCTTCTATGCACAGAGGTCCATAACTCCCACACAGAGTTCCCTTTGCTGAAATTAATGTTGTGGACAATTTTAGATGTGAATCCCATAAAAAACCCCTAAGGATTCGACCCAATAATTGAAATCCTGTTTAAAAAGAGGAATAAAACTGAGTGGAGATAAAACTAGGCATGTAGATGTACCTGATTTACTCATTGGGCACATTAAAATTGTAAATGCTAGGGCTTCTGTAATATTTTATCTTTCCCTAGCTAAGAAAACTCTGCAGTTCTTTTCACCTTTGTAGTATTTTTATCACAGTGTGCTTTGAATTTCAAAGTGTATCAGAAGTGCTTGTTTATCGAAGTTTATCGAAGGCCGAGGACCGTACAATTAATCTTTCATGTCTTCTAAATTACTCCTACCTAATTGCTTTACAGAGTAATTTGTTTAAAGTTTAAATATGTGTTATTCATAAAACAAAAATCCAGGTTCTGAGATTTGCCTTTCCTGGTGCTTGGACATGGTCACAGTTGCACTTTATTTCTCTATAAAGATAATTACTGGAACATATGCAGTAGATACTGAGAACAGGTTTAATGAGTTGATGGAATAATGGAGGTAAGATTGTGTTATCTTTTTCTTCACTGTAAATCTGGCAAACCACTTTCATTTGCAGTGGCCATTCCTTTTATCTAAATAGTTGAGAAAGAATACAGAGATAATTTTTGGTGAAGTACCAAGAAGTTGTGATTCAGATAAAAGAAAATGCTTAGATATACAAGCAAAATTTTTATCTACTATATATAATCCTTTAATACACCAAGTGATTAGAGAAAATAGGGAGTTGAGCACTGAAGATTACAAAATTGAAACTAACATACTGCAAACACTTCTTTAGAAATACTTAGCTACATTTTTCTAAATACTTGTGTGAGTATAGAGTGTCCTGATCATGTATTTTTATGCACATGTGGATACAAGAAACAATGAAACTACCATCTGTGAAGTTAAGGAAACAAAGACATTATAATTACATTGAATATTCTGAATATGATCAAATTTTAAATACAAATAAATAATATGATTAGAAAAGAATCTGATACTTTCTAGTATTTTTTTTGTGTGTCTTTAAAGGGAGTCAGGATGGCTTTGAGATGAAGTTGTTAAAATTGATTTTGTTCCTAATTCTTCACATTTGGTATTTGACTTCATGCAAACCATAGAATCACAGTGGTTTCAAGGCATCTCTGGAGATCATATAATCCAACATCTCTGGCCAGAGCAGCATAAACTAGAATAGGTTGTCCAGTAATGAGCCCAGTCAGGTTTTGAGTATCTCCAAGGATGGAGACTCCACAAACTCTCCAGACAATGATCCAGTGTTTGAACACCCTTACAATAAAGCAGTTTTTTCTCATGTTTGAATACATCTTTTAATTCAATTTGTCTGCATTATTTGTTGTCCTTTCACTGGGTACCTCCTGAGAAGGAACTGGCTCCCTGTCATTATACCCTCCCATCAGGTATTGGTAACTTTCCCATCATTAGTAAGTTTCCCACCTGAGCCTTCTCTTCTCCAGGCTGAACAATCCCAGCTCTCTCAATCTCTCCATGTTCGTTAGGTGCTTCAATTCCTCATAATAATCATCTTTGTCACCCTTCACTGGGCTTGCTCTAGTGTGTCCATGTTTCTATTGTACTGGTGAGCTCAGAGCTAGTCCCAGCACTCCACATGTCTTACCAGTGCTGAGTAGAAGGGAAGTATCACCTACTTTCACCTGCTGGCAGGTTGTCCTAATGCAGGCCAGGATGCTGTTGATGTTCATAATAACATGCAGCAATCTAAATAAAAAAATGCTTTTTTTGCAGCTATAAGAAAAAAAAAAAAAAATCAGTTCCCCATTACTTCATTCAGCTGTGAAGAAGCAAGACACTAATATTTCAAGTATGCAAATTATCACATGAGCAGCATATAAATTTTACTTGAAAGAAGCATTTCTGAATTAGCCTGAATCACTGATAGCTGAGTTGGGGCTACCAACTGGTTTCTATATTCATCATAAAAACGGGGTTGTAAGGGACCTTTGGACCTCTTGGGCTTCTCAAACTGAGAAGATTTAGTAGTTAAACCAATAAACAGCTCTTTAACTACTGTTATAAAAGTTTTCTTATAGATTTTACTGACTGGTGGTTTAACAGCAGAGAAAAGACAGTTTATAGAATGTTATGAGTCCATTTAGTTTGTAGAATGCTATTCGAGCATGACATTTCCATTAGAAATTTTTCTTGGAGGTCATAATGGGCCATAAAAGATGGTGTATTTTTTGCATAATAATACAAAAATAAAAAGAAGAAAATTATGAATAAAATAGAAAAAAATAAAAAAGGTGGAAATTACACAGATACTGGTGATATTTTTGAGCAAAAAATTAATCTGTACATAAGGAAAAAATACATGTTATGTATAGAATTACACATAAAATAGAATAAGTTTTATGTCTTCTGATTTCTAAGATTCTAAACACTTTCATTAAATGTTTAAATCATTTTAGTTGTTCAATAAAGGAAACTTCTGATTTTCTTTAGAATGTTGCATCAATGTTGGTGATGGATTTAGCTTGGAATTGAGGTAACAAGTGATGAAAATATAACTTAATTGCTCCTGTGGAAGGAACATTGTGCTGCAAATTGATTATCACTAGACCAAAAATGGATCAAAGATTCTAAGTACATTACACAAGATGGTGGTTTGCATGTTGTAGGAGACATGCAGTTTGATTATTGAAGTGATGAATTGTGCACCTTTATGTTTTGGCATTATAATCCTATAAAACTTGTGTAATAGAAAGATCCAGCTGGCTGTATCTTGCCTTCCACCATAATAAATGGCATCCCTCACATCAGCTATTTGATTATTGGGTTGAATGTGGGACCCGTGCAATTAATAGATTATTGGAGCAGTATCTCCTTCTGAGATGTCAGAATAATGCAGGGAATGATGATTGAGATCATCAGACTAAAGCTTCAATGTTTGATCGAGTAAAGGCTAGTGGAGAGCTACAGTGCCACAGGATTTTTCAAGAGTTGGTTAATTGTATTTGTATTAAAAAAAATACAAAAATTTGTATTTTGTATTAAAAAAAGATGCATCCTCTTCATTTTAAGAGAAAAGATCTTGTTGAATGTCTACATGTTCTCTATTGCTTTGAAAACATTGTGTAAGTAATTATTAGTATTGTGCCTATCAACACAAAGTAGTTTCCCATCTCGTACTGAGTCAGTGGCTTTCTAGTGCTGTGGATGAAGTAAGGAGCTTGTTGGCCTGTGCCCAGGGTAGAAAGGCTTCTTCAGAAAGCAGCTGAGAGTACTCAGCTTCTGCCCTGAGTCTGCACTGAAGAAGCCTTTTTCTCCTCTCAGGGACTTCAAGGAAAGGTAGGGAGACAGGTCTTCTAACGAAGGAATCTTAACTTTGCTGCCCAAGTGTGGCTGTGAGCAGCCCCACAGAGGTGGGGCAGGGTTTACCCCTCTCCCAGAGATTCAGGTAAACTGAATTGAGGGAATCAATATTGTTCACATTTAACATTTTTTTTAAATTATTTTTTTAAATGAAGAATTCATTGAGCAAGGAAGACTGTTGATACATAAGCTCTGAGCAGTGTCACTTTGCACAAACTGCTGTTCCCGTGTGACCTCCTTTTCAGTCACTAATTGTCTGTTGCTGTCTCTGACACTACTGGATAAAATCCAGAGATGTTGCTGTAATAAAAGAAGAAATTGAAGCATGTTTGTTCAGACATGCAGTGTCTGTAGAGATGCCAGTTTACCCTGATATTTTACTATCCCTTTTGTGTAACAAAGAAAATGTTGCCTCCAGAGATTTCTTTCTGAAGACTCTCTGCTTACCGGCAGTGCACGCAGGCACATGCCAGATTTCCTGTTTATGTTTGTGCTTGATGTTGCAATTTTTTTTGAATCTAACATAATCTTATACTGCCCAGCAAACCACTGTACTTTACACGTTCCTATGCAACAGTGATGAGGTTTTTCTAATTTCCTAAATAGCGTAGTAATGAGCTATTTTATGGCTTGATAGAGATGATTTTGATGAACAGAGTAGTAAGCATTACATCAGTTTTGCAGTTCACCAGGTTATTTTTTCATTGAAGTAAAATGTAATTTTTTTGCACTCCTAGATAAGGTGATATGGTAAACTGAATTCTAAAGGTGTTTGAACATTCACAGTTATTTGGGGCTTCATCAAAGGATACCTAAAGCCTCTACTCATGATGGATGTTATGTGTAAATCACAGCAAACTAATTGTAAAGGAGAATAATGACTGTAGAGAGGTATTTGAACTGACTGTACCAGCTGGACCAAGTAACAATAACACTGTAGCCACAGCAGCTTGGGATTCATCTTGGGATTCAGTACTGCATCCAGGTCTGGAGCCCTCAGTTCAGGAAAGACATGGCCCTGTTGGAATGCAGAGAGGAGGGCCACCAAAATGATCAGAGGGTTGGAATACTTCTCCTGTGAGGACAGGCTGAGAGAGCTGAGGTTGTTCAGGCTGGAGAGAAGACTTCAGAGGGACCTGAAAGTGTTCAAGGCCACTGGATGGGGCTTTGAGCAACCTGGTCTAGTAAGTGGTGAGGATTAAAACAAGATGATCTTGTCCCTTCCAGCCTGAACCATTCTATGAGTCTATGACCTTATTGCAGCCTTTCAATATTTCAAGGGGGCCTACTGGAAAGAGGAGAAACTTTTTGGCAGGGCCTGTTGTGATAAGACAAGGGGTAGTGGCTTTAAACTAAAAGTTCGTAGATTTAGACAAGATATAGGGAAGAAAATTTTATAATGAGGGCAGTGAAACTGGAACTCTCAGGTTGCCCAGTGAGGTGGTAGATGCCCCATCCCTGGAAACACTTGAGGTCAGGTTGGACAGTGCTCTGAGCAACCTGATCTAGTTGAAGATAAGCCTGTTCATTGCATGGGGTTTGGATTAGGTGACCTTTAAAAGTCTCTTCCAACCCAAACTATTCTTTGATTCTATGATTAATCTGCAGAAGCAGTGTGGAGTCCTAGGAGCAGCTGTTCATGCTGAGTTCTGCATTGCCACTGCCATACTTTTTTTAACTAACTAGTATAAATCAGGTGTCATGTATCTGTGTGTGCTGCAGTTGCTCACCTGTGTTGCAGTGCCTGGTGCCAATGCCTGCTACCAAAAGATGGGAATTGTTGATGGATAGGGCCACCCTCACCTTCTTTGTCGTCAGGGTCGGGTGTGATGTAGAAACTGTTGTTGCTCTGCAATAGGAGAGTGTTCTGCTCCAGTGGACCATCTGGGACATGAGCAAGGCAAAGAAACCTTTTAGAGGTCAAGGTTATGGACATTATTTTGTTAGTTTACCCTCTTTGGGGGTTATAAGCTCGCATTTTTGCCTTTACTCAAATATGTCTAAGCTTACGGACTACTTATCACAAGATTTGTCCCTAAGCTATTCTATTCTTGAAGATAGTGGGAGGATTTCTGGAGTAATGACCATGTTTGAAAAAAGCAGGTTTGGACTGTCATTTACTGCGGAAACAAGTGTGGTGGTTTAATATGTTACTGAATCCCCCTTTGCCAGAGGTAGCTGCCTTTTTACAGCGACAGCGGAGTGGTATGCATATGTTAGTAACTCCAGTGTTAGTCCAGCTCTGTAGCAGTGCAAGCGAAGATGCTGAACTATGAATGGGTGGTTTAGGGTCAGGGACGCCTACTCTGCTTCACTAAAGCTGCTAGAGATCTGCCAGTAATGTAGGAAGGGGGTAGGCAGCTGTGGGGGTAGTATCTTAAAGCTGTTACAGCAAGATTTGCCAGGGCTTGCCTGTCAAGTATGGTCATAAGGTCAAGATTTGTATCAGAATGTACAGTATCATGCAAATCATTAATAACATTTATTCACTGCTCATTTGAAGTATATGTTGGCATTTCTGGCATGTCCAAGTTAGTACCTGCTGCCAAGAAAGCTACCCTGATTGCACACACATTTAAGACACCACATTGGCAGTTTAGTTGTCATTGAATGCACCACCCTCTTGATTGTACTGTTCCTGTATTTTTCATTGCAATTATGGACATTTGCATGTTAGTACAATACCAATCATGAATGATATGTTATGAAAAGTAATCCTGTGTTTTAATAAGTATACACAGAAAAATTAAATTTTTAAACTGGATTTAAAATAGTTTTAACAAAGGAAAATGAGTTCAAATTCACCTGTGACGGGATTGTTCTCAGGTCTGCCTTTGGTCTCTGGGCTTGATGTAGATGCAGTCAGACTTTAGTACTTTAAAGAAATATTGCTTTAAAGGATAATGTCATGAGCATTACAGTGCTAGAAATTATTTTTATGTCAGAAATATTACCTTTATCTGTCATATCAAATATATATGAAAATGTACTTATACCTCACATGCTAATATATAAGCAATCATGTTGAGAGAGGACTGAAATTTGGACATAGTGATGGCCGGGTAAAATAGTGAAGATGAAGGGGGAGTACAAGAGGGAGTAGTATGCAGCATAAAGTAAGAAAATTGTGAGTCAGTGCTTTGGAGAAAATGTGAAGATGTATTGGTGTACACGCAACTGTGCATGTGGAAAAGCTTAACTTTCAATTTTGAACAACTGTAGAGAAAGAACAAAGGATATTAGTAGAGAAATGGAGACTGAAAGGAAGATGCCATGCATCCCAAAACCACTTAGGAAAAAATGGGGGGGGTTAAACTGTTGTGAAATTAATTTAAGAATAGAAGGAATTTTGCCTGGAGCAACATGAAATTACAGAGCTTTCTGTGGCACTGAAGAAAATGGGGTAATGATTTATGTAATCTACAGAATTACAGTACTAAAAATGGGAAGTGATTCTGATGTGAGGATTTCTATGTAACTGGTCTTTTTGTGCTGCTCTTTCTTGCCAGCCGGAGCTTTAAGTTCCTTAACTTGCATATCTGTTCCTTAACTTGCATTGCTAAACTGGGCATTCTCTTTTCTTTAAAACTAGGGGCTTAGTTCAGAATAGTAGGGTAAAATGTTACTTTTTACAGTTTTGTTATATTTTATATCTTTTTTTTTTCTCCTTATGTGTTTTAATGAGAGTTCTCTTAGTTCAGGCAAAAGTACATTCTTGACAGTTTAAGAGGAAAAATGTCTTTCTGCGGGGTCTTTGAAGCAAACCTATCCAGTGCCTAACAGAGTATCCTTTGCCTTCTACTTTCATCATCAGAAACTTGTAAACACATTGTACGAATCTAGGGAGACCTAAATCTCTTCTATTATATGTGTGCTTGATACATCAACAAGTCTTTCATTAGATGAAACTAGAGGAGTTTCCACAAAGTTGTTTGAAAGATTTGCCCAATTGCAGGCGGCCCATTAGAAGTCCCTGAGGGTATGTTACCACTGCAGCTGTGACCTGGCTCCAAGAGTGGATCTCAGCCTCCAAGTGATCCAGGTTTACTTGTGAGTGTTCATATGGTAGGGCTGCAGTCCACCCACATCCACGCTGAGGCTGCCAGAACTGGGTTTGTAGCTGCTTTTCTGAAGTTTCATTGAACTGAGCTGCCGTGGGGTAGTTTTTCTTCCAGGCTGTGCATCTCTGAGCAAGCTGGTGTTGAAGTGATGTTCGTGGCTTCTGCAGAAGTGTGTTTGTTACTCTCTCTTGTCCATTCCAGCTGGGCCAGCAGCCAGCACACCCCAATGGCTTTTTTCTGCTTCTAGTCATCCTGTTCCTGCAGCCAGAAAGATGTGGAAAGCGTGGTGGTACAGGAGCCTCAGAAGGTGGAGCATGTTTTAGCAAGATGGTCATATAGTTTGGGTGAAGATGAAGCAAGATGAAGACAGATATTGCATGAAGCAACGACTGCAGGTTCTCTGCGTGGGCAGCTGAGCTTCTAATGCAGATTGCAATACTGATATTCTGACAAGAATTCAGAACCATATTGCCTCTAGTTTTGACTATTACTGTTCAGCCACATACATCTTTCTGGAGAGATTTAAGCTTTGTATATATTCAGATGGATGGCTGCTTAACCAGATCAGTTCCCCTGATGTCCTTTTATTTGGAAGGGATTACAGTGTTTGGCATCCCTGGAACAAATAGACCATGATAATTAGAAATTGTACGTAAGGAAGTAGATCTAACTTGAGCTTTTTGAGAACTTGCCATGAACACCAGTTTGCACTAGTCTGCCAAGAGTTGTGGTTGATCAGATTGATATCATTAAGTAAAACATAAGTGTTCTGTATAGAGTTGAGGGTTTGGGAGGTGTTTGCTCTTTTGAGTGCTCTGTTCTTTGGCATATGCTGCAGTCACTAAGCTTGAGGCCTAAAGCTTTTCTTGTGCAATTGCGAAGGCACTGCTGATTTCTATGGTCATTAAAGATAGGAGAGATCACCTAGGCTACTTCCAAGCAAGCAACGAAAATAAGGAATGCTTTGTGCTTCCACATCTCTACATGGCAGGAGGAAGAGAAGCAGCTACAATGGAGGTATGTGATGCTGTTACACTTGGTCATTTAGGTTCTTTTTTGTCTATGGGATTAGAAGAAATTATGATAATTCATAAAAATTTAGAATAAAATCTTGTTTCTTTTCCCATCTAATGTCCACATAGTGAACAACTAAAGGAAAAAAAAAATCCCCACGAGTTTTGCTAGCAAATAAAATGTTGTAATTTAAATTCCTGCACCAAAATTATGAAATCAAGCTGAGGAAAAGTAAGATATTGTGCATCCCCTTTCAAGACAGTTCTTCATTTTCCTAGAAGTATAAATTATTTTTTTGTCTTCATGCCACTTGAGTTCTGCCAGTGAAACAGTCATCTCTGCTGGGCTTGTCACCTCTGTGCCTCATAAAGTGGAACTGACACCTTGCTGTATAACTGGAGATCTCAGTACTGTTCTCCTAATCTCTTTGTACTGGAGATACATGTGAAGTTTCACCAAAAAAGTAGTGGCTCCTGACTCATTCAGATGTTTTTGAAATTTTTATCTGGTGAAGGAGAACTTCAGAGAGGAATTCCGGATTAATTATATGAGCAAACTCACAGTTATTTGAGGCCTGAACTAATTGCTTCCACCCTGTGCTAAACTTGACCTGATGCCCTACAGAGCTGCACATCATCCTCCCCAGCATGTCTCACAGTTCCCTTGTTATTATTTTTCCATTTTCTGGGTTTTCCCAGGCCCCTTAACCTTAACCCTGGATAATACAGAGTTAAGTGTAATTCTGTATTGCTAGAACTGCACTTCAAAATTTACAAGAGAGAATACAATGCTGGTTATACCCAGTCCTGAGTCTTAAAACTTCACGCCATCTGATTTTTCTCCTGGTGAGAGAAATGCCAGCAAACCAGTCTTTTGTCACAAGAGTGTATACAGTTACATGTGTCCTTTGTACAGTGATTTTTTCAGTGTCTTGATTAAAGGGGTATTTAAAAATCCTTTTTTTCATTTTAATAGAAATTTTTTCCTACTTCCAAAAATTAAAATCAAAATAACTTATCCTGAAAAATTAATTCATTCTTAAGTCCCTTAAAGAGACACATGAAAATATTTTCTTGTAAATCTTTCTTCTCATCTCCCTCTGTCTTCACTTCAGAAGATCTTTATCTGCTGTGCTTGAGAAGAAAATAAGGGGTTGGAGTAAGGCACTAGACCAGGCTGAGATTGAAATCTTCATTCAGTTTTTCAGTGATGTCTCAGCTGGCTGGTAATCTTGGGTATAACCCTTAGTCTGTCAGTCGCAAAACAACCCTCTGTCTCCTTTTTGTTGTCCTTATTTAGCCTACAACATCTTTAAAATGTCTTTCAAGGAGGGGATTTATTTCATCAAACTTAAAACTTTGATTTATTTTACATATGTACTTTGGGATGAGATGAATCCTACCCTTTCTGTCTTGACTAAAGATACACCTTTAGGGAACTGAAACATTATGTTTATACTTTGAATTGTTGCCTTTGCTCTCATTCTTAATATAGAATATGCTGGTGTATCAGAGAATAAAATTACTTGGGTTTTAGAATATGGCTACTAAGAACACCATGAATAGAGACTGATAGCATGGATGCAAACCTTATTTACACAGGTAAAAGATTCACCCTTTGAGATATTCTTGGACTTGCTGAGTGAGTGGGATTGATTATTCAGTCATAGAATCATAGAATCAATACGGAGGCGGGGGGGGGAAATAATCCAAAAATAATGATTGCATGCAATGCCATGCCTTAAATTCTGACTAGACTGCTGTCTTCAGTATCTTGGACCTGTATTATGAATTTTTATACATAAAAACCCTATAGTTGCTATAGAAAGTAAAAGAGATGAACTCTAGTATGATGGTCTGCAGACTGTAAAGCTGCAATTTGTTAGGTAGCAGGAGAAGCAGAGATGACTATGACTAACAGATGAGCTACACAGAAGGATTCAGAAAGGATGACCAAAATGGTTTGAGCTGTGTGTAGGGGATCTGAAGAACATGCTTTACTGAGCCCCAAGGGGACCCCACGTGGCACTGAGCCAGACAAACCTCACCTTTGTTCTCCTGCACAGGACTTCCCAGAGGAATGGGGTTGGGAATACGTGTTTGATTTGCTTAATGGAACTCTTAAGGGCTGTGATGAACACATTTGTGCCGTTTATTACTGGCAGGCCTCGCAAAGGAATTCTCATTTTATTTGGAATCCAGGAGTGGTTTGGGGAACTGGCAGAGGGTTAATACCTGCAAAGCTCCAAGGTATGTGAAGCACTCCCAATGCCTGCTCACAGCATAATGCAGTGTTTGCCAATGGGCTGTGTCATGGGACTTGATGGGACGTGGCAAGTCCTATGATAAAAGCAAGGCTGTGACACTAAGCTGTTGCTGGAGAACATGTATTTTAACAGGGCTCTGTTGATCGTGGCTCACTTGTAGGTTGTATCTTTGTGGCTATGTAGCATAAAAATCTCTCTTTTGCTCTGACAAAGCAAGCCAGATTCAGTCTGTGATTGCTGCTCACCCCTGGAACGTGGTGCTGTGAAGCAGAAAAAGCCAGGGCATGGTACTGCAGATGTTCAAAGCACAGGCTCAGCCATGGGGATCGTGGAGTCAGATTTATATGTGTTTATTTTCTGCTTGCTCAACAAAGTCTGTGCTCACAATAAACTGACACCTCCCTAATGAGCTAGGAAGCTCTCCAAACCCCCCTGAAGTGAGGCTGCAGCATAAGAGATTGTGTTATTTTTGCACCGTACCAGGCATATTAACAATATACTTTTCCACTGTCTCTCCCCCTCCCCATATTTTGTTGTTGTGTATGTCTCTGGCCACTGGCAAAGGAACTTGAAACACACAGCACTGTGCTGTTTTCAGAATCTAGTACAGGACATTTATTATATTTGGGCCATGGTTTTAGGCAACAAGGTAAAATGATAGAGATGCACCTGAGCATTGCTACCTTTTTTGCTCAGTGTCAGAAATGTGGAATGAATCTTGGAAAGCACTGAAACAGAAATGACATGAAAGCTTTTTGGCTTTGTAGTAAAAATTATACTTAAAAATTCTCTTAGGAACTACATAAAGATTAATACTGTTTGTTTTTCTAAGAGATGGCATTAGCATAAACATCAAAAATATTTGTTAGCAAACTGACAGGTATTTTGTGTTTACCACTATTTCACACATTTATTGTGGTGAACATAGGTTAAACATACAACAAGCATTAATTTTAATCCACTTTTTAAATTTACTTTCTTTTTCCTCTGCCCTTTCTGGCATAAAGTACATAAACCTTGAAAGATAATTTTTAACCTAGGAGTTACCCATTCATTAGCAAAGTTGAAAGCAGGATACATTAAGGAGTTGTTTCCTGACCTCAAAGAGAGCTGCCTGTGTGCTTTCAGATCTGTGGCCAATAATTGGTTCTACCTAGGGGAAAGAAAAGAATGAAACCACACAAACTGACTGAATGGCCACTGAAGGGTGCTTCCAGAGTAATAGTTGGCTTCTAGCAAAGCTCTTGTTTATGTGACATAGTTTGAAATACCTTTTATGTTACCCAGGCATGTCTCCTACCTTAAGCTTTTAAAAGGTCATTGTTGAAAAGCAGGAATATTGATTAGCTAGTGGGCTAAATCTTTAATCTTAGTGTTCATGTTGTGGTCAAAAATGTTAACGGACTGTCAATAAATGAAAATGTGTGTGCAGGAGAGACTTAAGTTTCTGAACTATATCTTCTACGGGCATACCAGACTGCTAATAGCAAATTTTGCCTTTTAGTTCCATTACTTAAATACTTTTCCTGCAAGTTAGGAGATGAGAGTGGGTTTGCTGCAAGAGGCTAATCTGCAGAGATTGTGGTGGCAAGAAGCAGATTTCCCTCTTTAAGCTGGAAGCACACAAGGACTGGATATTTTGGAGATGCTTTGAATGAATCAGCTTTGTGGGGCCTTTAGCTCACGGTGCTGGTAGGAAGTGGGTGCTATGAAATGCCTGCTGGGAACAAAAATGAAAAGTTTGGAGGTGAGTTTGGGAGAGGACTGGCCAGACTAATAAGGATGTCTAAATAGTTTAACAGATAAGGACTTAGAAGAAAAAGACGTGAATAAGTGTACTTTTCTAATGCTGGCAGGTAAGAGGACAGTTTAGCCTGTGTTCATTTGGCAGGTTAGAGGTAGAAATTAATATGAAAACATTAATGGAGAGGGGCAACCAGAGATCCTTTAGAAGGGGGTTCAGGGTTACAGAAGAGAAGAAGCTAGGACTGAAGGAAAAAACAAAGATGGAAAACTGCTACATAGGGAAATCTTTACCTAAAATACATTCCAAATACAGCTCAGCATGTGTATCTATTTTGCATTTCTCTTCTTTGGGAGAAGACAAGATGCACAGTCAGAATAAGCATCAGCAGCAGAGGTAGAATTTCTCAGTGGACCCTTATTTTCCTTGCTGTTTTAACCTCTTCTTTCTGAGGTTAGATGCATCACATACCTAAAGTGCCCAGGAATGGAAAATGTTGGAATGAGCTTCCCTACAGGTGGGTCAGTGCCTTTCTGGTTAGCCAGCAGATGTCATCACAAGACTGAGCCTCTTTGTCCTGGAGCTGTACGGAACCCTTCCCTAATCCTTCATGCCCTTGCCAGCTCAGAACTGGCAGAAGCTTCACTGCAGCACTTGAGTGTGTATTTTCTGGCTGGCAGCGCATGTAGGCTATCGAAGTAGTTCAAAGTGTAAGTCATCGTACAGAGGAAGTGCCACTTGCTGAAACACCTTTCCGATGAAGAACAGGTTCTCCTTGAGCTATGCTGGCAGCACACAAGAAGTGTTGTAAAGACTGGTTTCAACAGAAGAAAGTAACAACGGTGCCCGTGGAAATTAGGAAATAGTAATGACAATGTACTCAATAACATAAGGGCTCACTACTGTCTTACAGGCAAGGCTCCAGATATTTCATACACCTACAACTGCAGAATCCAGCCTCTATCTTGTGTTCCTCAATGGAAGGGTGTTATCTGCTAGCAATAGGAAATTTACCATTGCTCTTATCAGAGGGAAAAAAAGGATTAAAAAAAAATCCTTAATTTTAAAAATACATTCAGAATCCTTGTAATCAAGAAAAGTGTTTTAAGAATGGGTTGTCTAAATGTACGTCTCTTGCAATAGTGCAAGTAGGGTAAAACTAAGAGGTAGCCTTCTAGCCTCTAGCTGCCCCTTCACAACAATGCAGCTTGCCTGTAGGTCCCAAATAATACCTCCCAGCCTGTGCTGATGTGTGTTTTCCATAACCATCTTAAATTGCACTACATGCCTGTGCATCTGAATCACATCAGTATGGTATTTTTTTCTTCTGGAATCTATAAGCATGCTGTAGCAGTAAGCATATGTATGACCTTCCCCATGTATGCATCTCAGTAAGCTTACACTGAGGCACTCTCAGAGAATCATCACAGAAGCAGCTGTGGTGGTTTAAGATATTATTGTCCTTCAGCTGTTCATTACTAAACCTCTGCTAAAGTCTGTAACCTCACAGAAGAGATAATAGAACTCTGCCTTTCTCTTTCAGCATAATGCCACCTGAGTTACCTTAATTTGCTCATGACGGGTGTTTAAAATAAGCTGGTCAATTTGTGCTGGAGTAAATGAGAGAGGGTCATAAGATGTATTCATTCACATTGCTAGAGGGATGATAGCCTCCAGCAGAGGAGCAGAAACAAGCAACCATGTCATTCATTTCTTTAGCGAATGTCTGGCTGCAGCCTAAAACTAAATACAACAATTTAAATAGCTGTGGTGATATAGCTAATCTCTTTCATATGCTCACTCCAGTATTTTACAGTATTGCCCTTATCCAAGACTAACCGGACACCAACATTTCTGGCTTGCCATTTGCTCATCTCCCAGCATTCCCAGCTGCCCCTGTGTGATAAATATGTGCGTACTGGAGTGTTGCTTTAGTTCTCTGAAACCAAAAATACAGAAACAACATTAAATACTCTGTGGTTTGCATCATAGCTTTGTAAAACAGGAATTGTATTGATTCTCACCAGAGTTTATCTGAACTCAAGTACCCTTTCTGACTTTTGACCTGTAGCTGCATCTGCTGTGGAAGTTCCACCTGTCTGTAGTTATTCGGGACCTGCTTACAACATCTGAGTTCAGTTTCCCTTGGAGCGTGCAACATTTTGCTTACTGACATTTGTCCATGACGAGTCTCATGGGAAGCAGCAGGGCCCATGGAGAGCTGCCAGAGAAATTTTGGCTCAGAAAAAGACAGAATACCCTCCCATAGCTTTCTGGCATGAATGCTTGCCTGGCCAGCTTTGCCAGCTATGGGGAGAGCAGGCAGGAACAGCCTTCTCTCCATGCTCATTTTGTGCTTCTCTGCCCTGTAGCAGCAGTCATTCCCTTCAAAAGAGGGCAAAGACTTAAAGGGCATCCGCTCCACTGTAGTAAGATGACTGCTTGTGTACTGCTTGTGTTAACTAAGGCAATCTGAGAAAGGGCTAAGACTAGTGTTGCATTGAGGACAATTTAGCAAGGGCAAGGCAAGTATCCCAGTGGGAGGGAAGGTATCATCTGTGAAGGGGAGCTCATTACAGTAGCAGACAGTACCACTTGTGTAAATGCTGCAATAAAACGTGAACTCATTGGTTACTTACAGGGAATTGCTTCCATGGTTCCTTCTTCCATATCTTTTTGGCTGCTTGAAAATAATCTACAGGCAAGAAATCTTTCTCATGCATAAAAATTGTTTAAAAAAATTTTTGCAGGGGCTTCATTTCTATTACTACAGACCAATTTTGACATCATTGCTGAAGTTTTGCAAAGTCCACATTGATTTCAGTGCCTGACTTGACTATTTGGTAAAGACTCTGGTTTTAAATGTACAAATATAACCAACAAATGTCTTTAAAGTGCAGGCTATTGCTATTGAAACTGTCACTTTGAGAAATGTGATAAGATTACAAGGTCAATCATGACAGATGCTTTGTTAAATGAAAACACATGTGACACAATAAAGCATCCAGCATAAAGTTTTATTGTCAGTTTGTTCAGTACGTAAAACTGTTTCATGACCATTTTGAAAGACACACAATATTTGCACACTGTATTCAGTTTCACTCATCAATCAAATCAAGTCAGCTAGTCTCTTTCCTTCCCTTATTTTATGCCTGCAGTTGGATAAAGAGTACGCAGATGTTGCTTGTGGTAAAATCAGGCAACTGTCAGCGCAAGGCGAGTTGGAGTGAAGAATGCAGACTGCATTTTAGGATCAGTTTTCTGGCTGAGGATTAATGTAATAATGGACTATTAAATAGGGATGGGTATCTAAAAGTTTTACTGATTACATGATTTTGAAAGCCCATCAAGAGCATTAAAAGGATTTACATCTCAACAGATGTCCAATATGGTATTCAACTGACTTGAAATAAGAAAGGAGGAATTGATAAGCCTATAGCTATGTATTCTGGACTGGGAAAAAAAGCTTGAAAACCACAGATGCCTAACAGAAAGCACATGCGGAAATTTGTGTAACTTCATATTTAAGACTGAGTTTATTGATAGCTCTCTGTGCTGTCAGTATTATTTTACATTCATTTTTCTTGTTTACTGAGAGACAAAGTTAACAGTTACAGGGTTTATTGTAATGTTAGGTTTAGGAAGCTGTCTTGATGGATAAACTGTCAGCTTCATTTACTTAAGGTATGAGCTTGTGGAGATGGCAAAGAGAATGAATGTGTGCCTGATAAAGCACAGAGCTGTGCGCTGGGACAGGGAATCAGTCCTGCAGAACATGTCAGGGCATGAGTGATGGCGAGACCATTCTCTTCTGTGTTGGTTCTTGCTGCACTGCCCCCACCCTCTTCCTATAGTATCCAAACACCTTTCAGTAGTACATGAACAAACACGATTAGCATCTGTCACAAAATGTTCGTTCTTTCATCCTCTCCTTGGGGCATAATTGTGGGTGCATGTAGAGTAACCCAGCACTTTTTTGGTTTTGTTTTTAATGTGTATGTTACATGTCTGTTGACTCAAATTGGAAGATTTGTGGTGGTTCTTCATTCCCAGGGGAGTTCATTTCACAAACTCAGATCAGCTCCCAAGCAAGCTGTTTCCTGCACAGACAGGCTTTACCTTTGGGAAGAAAAAAAATCTCTTATGCCTGGGGACTACTGACTAGCCAGTTGAAGTAGAGATTTAAGCAGTGTTTTAAATATGCTTCGTCCAGAATAATGAACCCCTTGAAGGGGGTAAGGGTAAGGGGGTAAGGGTAAGGCAGGACATTTTCATTTAAACTTAAGTCAAAGTTCAGTGGGAAGTCATCAAACACTATTTAACGTAAAGACTGGGTGTACCCTTGAAAGTCTGTGTTGCTCAGATGTATAAGAGTGTTTGGTATCATTTGTCATTCTCTCTGAGCCGAAGGCCATATGTTAAAGATAGATCACATCAGTGTGACCATGACAGAAGTGAGAAAAACAACCATTTCTTCTGCAAGTACTAATAAAAGCAATGCCTTGTTCAGTGACATAATCCTTCCTTTTGCCTTCAAACATAGAATCATAGCATCATAAGTCTTTTAGGCTGGAAAAGACTTTCAAGAACATTAAGTTCAACCATCAAACACTAACTATCAACCAAACCTAACTCTCATAAAACCACCACTAAACCATGTCCCTAAGCACCTTTTCAAGACCTTTAGGGGTGGTGACTCAACCACTTCCCTGGGCAGCCTGTTCCAATGTTTGATAAGGTTTTCAGGGAAGACATTTTTCCCAATATCCAATCTAAACCTCCTCTGGCACAATGTGAGGCTGCTTCCTCTTGTCCTATTGCCTGTTACCTAGGAGAATAGACTGACCTCCACCTCCCTGCAACCTCCTTTCAGGTAGTTGTAGAGAGCAATAAGGTCTTCTTCCCTCAGCCTCCTCAAGGAGTCCTTAGACTCAAGGTGGTCTGCCCCATAACCTTCCCAGGCGCTGAGGTCAGACTGATGAGCCTGACAATATAAGTTCTTGTTGAAGAAACCTAGTCTTGATACATACTTTCTGACAAAAATTAAGCCTTCTGCACTTACTTTACTATCATTGAAATCAGAAATAGGCTGGATACGCGTTCATTTTTTCAAAGCTAGTATCTTAGACATGATGAAATTTGGATTCAGTCCTGACCAACCATATAACCTGATTTAAAGTTTGCAATCACAACACATCTTCTACGGTTAAAGAATTTGCTCTCAGATTTTCAGTGCAACATGTTCTTCCTTCCACTTTCTTTAGAGATGCTACCTCTCAGAATATCTACCACCAGTACTTCATGCTGTCTACTTGCTTATAAGATTTCTCTCTTCCATTCCTTCAATGTGATAAACTATCACCTCATTAAGGGGAAGGTTTTACAGGTATGTTGTATCACGTACAAGATATACCTGTCTCCAAAGAGAGGCTGGTTAGTGTAAAGATATTAACTCCAAATTAAGTGAGGAGATTTACATTTTCAATTTCATTTTCATTTACAACTTCATAGGCATAATGTGACTTTTCATTTATCATTTCAAAGGACTGTATTTTTGGGCTTGACTGTTGTTGCTTGTAAAGACTGATACCCATAACGTTAAGGATGACAATAGATTACTTTCAGCTCATTGAACATGCAAGGATAGCTATTTTGCACATGCAATCTGTTATTAAAAATCAGATCTTCAGGAATGTAAACCAAATTTAAAAGTATACTTGAGCATATCAACACAAAGCTTTTCACTTTTATTAGCTGATTGCAGTTTTGAGGGAAGTTCATTGTATTATTCAGTGGTGATTGGAGTCTACTTTAGTGGTTGCAGACAACCTCTGCAGAAAAAAAAAAAAGAAAAAAAAATTTCTTTTTTTTTTTCCCCTCTGTTGATACTAGAATCTACGGGGATCTTACTGAAGAGAAAATGTAGTATTTCCTAAATGTGAAAGAACAAATGTTTTGGCTAGCTGCTCACCCTGCAGTTCCATTTACTCCATAATCGGTGTATCGCTACATTGCTTTTCCCTTTTCATGTTTCTTACCCAGTCAGTGATTAAAAAAAACCCAAAACACATTAGGGATATTTTGCAGTTGTTACTTCACTGAATTGTATGAGCCACAATTAGTCATTTCCCCCTCATTTTTCAAAAGAGCACTTGCTACCAATGTTTGGAAATATAAAATTATGATAAATACTTTGCTCCACATCAGTTCAAGAAGTGTTTTTCACCTTCTAAGTATTTGGAAGAGTAGCTAAGAAAGGTATTTCCCTTATTTGTAAGACTGACATAAAGACAGGACAGTACTTCTGTTTATGAATAAAAGCTAAAACTACTTATGTGTTTTGGAACTCTACCATAGGAATAACCTGCAATCAAATTTTTCTGGTGATTAAAGAGAGGCTGACCTGCCTGTATTTCTCTGAGTCCTTCTTACCCCTCTTGAAGATAGGCATGACCTTGTAATGTAGGCTGTGAAATTCTGCTTGTAAATACATTAAACAAAGTAGAAAATGCTGATGAGAAAGAAAACTGAATCTTTCTTACTTAGTATGGCTAATCCTTGAAAGGACATAATGTCACTAGAGTAAAAAACTCTCACAACTTCTTTGTACCATCAGGTTAACACTTAAGTTATTGATGCTGGTCTTGAAAGCTGTATTTGCATACAGTTTTACATTGAGATCCTAACTGCTTGATGGATATGATGTTAATTACATGAGACTACAGCACTTGGGCTGCTGGTAGCAAGGTTTTTTCATTCACACTCCATCCTTTTTTGGGGGAATCTGGGATTCCTACTGTTGTACTCCCATCTCAAGGCTGTTGTACAAGACAAGGCCCACTTGTGTGGTCTGACATTTGCCAAAAACAAGTAGAAAATTCCCCATTTAAAGTAGAAAGGGAACCAAAAGAAGTCTTTTGCAGAGCGTTTGGCCTTTGTAGCTAATTGTATTTCATGTTTAATCTTTGGATTTTTTAATATAGACCAGAAAACATTTCACAGAGTTTCTTGTATTTAAAAACACAAACTAGTTTATTTTAGTATGTGTTAAAGACACCACAAGCAAAAAAATGGTACTGGAAGCTACTATGTAGGTTTCATAAAATTTATCTGTAATTAGTGAATATAGAAACTGACAAGTACCTTATAAAGTTCTTGCAACTAAAACAGCCAGTGTGATGATAAAATAAAAAAGTCTGTTGATCTAGGTGTTGATTATTATAGTGAGGCACAGAAATTTTATTCTAAGGCTCCTTATATAGCACATGAATAAATCTCCTTTAATTTTTATTGCTTTTTTTTTTCATGAACAGACCCTATTTTTCCATATGTCTGGAATGATTACTGTCATCTTTGTGTGCAGACTGTACATGTTTTAAACATGGATTTTTATGTTCTCCTACCATCACTGTGTAAGCAGGAAGCAAGCCTTGCTTTATTGTAGGCTCAGAGTAATCTAAAAACCAGTGAAATTGAGTCAGATTTGAAGTTCTTTCCATACCCTCCGTGACCTTCGTGCAAGAAAATACGGTGATTCTCTTGCATGCACTGTCACGTACTATTAAAACATCACTGCATTTAAAACGAACTTGAACAAACATGAAATGCTGAGATAGTTTAATTGGTGCCAGAGGTTAATGTGAAGTTTATTTTATGTGTGTGTTAGTTACATTTACTGTAACACAACCAGAAGGAACAAAGAAAACTAAAGACCACATTGTTCAGATTCATCTTACTTAGAATGGTTTCTTCACCGCTTTTGCCCTGGTGTCTGTCACAGTCAGACAGATCTGTTTATTCTCTAATATGTAAGTAAACAATGAAAAAAGGATTTTCCAGCAAATAGCTGTTACTGCCTCAATCATTAACAGACTTATCCAGATGAATAGCTTTAATATCCATGAGGCTGAAAAAAAGTCGCTCGTGTGTTTGCAGAGCTAGCATGTGTGGAAGGGCCTCTCACTTAAAGCGCTGCAGAAGGGAGCAGCCAATACACAGATCTCTATTTTCAGATGAGCCCCATATTTTTCATCTTTTATTCTTGTGTGGGCTCAAGATGTTGCATGCTTTAGTAAATACAATATAATTATGGATACAGTCAGAAGGGACTCTTTTAACACATTCTTAAGCTAATGAGGTCCGCCAAGCCAGCAAAAAATATATTTTATTTCCTAATGCACATTGTTACAAGTGATACACTATTAATTACAGAAGGTCTTTTTTTTCTTTTTAGTCTTCTGCAAAGCAAAGAAGCTAGACTTCCGTTCATTTAATTTATTTTTCAAATCGTACATTCACTTTAGAATTCATTATTGTGGGTGCTAGAGATGCTACATGTCTGTGTGTTGTAGGTAGGTATCTGTGTATGTAGAGCATGAGTTTAAGGGAATTTTTAAAGGATTAGGTTTTTTTGGTATGTGTTTCCTATTTGCTGTTAGGACATCAAATCTCTGTTTTATGGAGTGGTTTCTTACCTTGAAAGTGGTTGGCTGGCAGGCTAAGGCAGTTGGATGGGAGATGGTGCCTTAGAAATTATCAAAAAGAGCAAGTTGCAGTGTTTTAGAAAGCTCTGTCCTTCAGTCACAATAGTGTCCTGGCCAGTAGGTCTGATGGAAAGGAGCCGTAACAGAAAGCTTGGGTGTCTGTAAGCTTTTGTTTTTCTTGGGAAGCATTGTAAGGATGGAACCTTTATGATCTCTTTAAATGGTTGCCACAACAACTCCTGGCTTCCATCAGGAATCATTTTCATGTTGTTAAAAGTGATGTGATTTGTGTCCACATCAAAGTGTGTGTTTCTCAGTTATGCTCTACTTTAGGTGTAAGACTCAGGCATGAAGTTATTTTGTAGTGGAAATAACATGGAAAAACGGCTTGTTGGAATATGGCTAGATTTATACTCTAACACACTGTTTTACACCAGCAGTGAATGAGCCTAAGGTCTTACTTTGAGCACCAAGGGTCAGCATTGTGGCCAAACACCCAGTTCTGCTCTCGCTCCCCCCTGATACGTGCCACTGTGCTGCTGCCTCCTTGCGCTGGCACAAGCATTATTACTGCTGTGCCATGAACTCTGGGTCAGGGAAATCACCCAAATTAAAATGGCATAATTTCTTTCCACATTTAGTTCTACTACAGATCTCTTTGAAAGAGCAGCTCCGTACATGGCCACACCACCACATGTGCCAGCTCCAGGGAGGGGACAGAGCAGAGACTGGAACAGAGTTCCTGATTTCTTAGGCAGTGCTTAGTCTATACTCACTGATGCATAGATGAAGCCACAGCTCAGGAATGGATCTTCAGTTAGTTAAACCAATCTGAGACCAACACCAAAATGGATGCTACCTCCTTCCCTTCCCTGCTTTCGGTGATATGATCCTGTCCTACCCTGTTTGCGTATTGCTTCAGGCTGCCTGCTTGACACAGGCAAACATCCACACATTCATCTCAAAGATATAGTGCCAAGAGGTAGGGCTTGCAAATCTCACTTTTAGCCATAGAGTCAGCTGCTTTGTAACATGAGAGTTGTTTTTCAATCTGCATATTCCCCTTCCCTGAAAAAAAAAAGAACATTTAAAAGTTATGTGTGGGAGTTTGTGCCAGATTGAAGACACCCAGTTAGATGTCTGAATGCAGGTTTCTGAATCCGTCTAGTTGTCTGAGGTCCCATTGTGGTCTAGAAGATCTAGAAGATGCAGTCGGAAATTACAGAACTATTCAGCTGATGTACATGTCTTCTTCAGGATGAGCTGAATAGCTCTCAAGACAGCACTGGGCAGAATTCAGTTCCCTCAGCACAGGACCAAGTACAGCGTGATGGTCTCCAGCCAACCTGCCTGACCTCTGTCCAACCCTACAGAAAGACATAGATTTCCTGTCAATCATGGGTTATATTTGCCAGCCCTCTGCAGATGTCCCAGATACCTTAAAGCATCTCAAATGGCCCTGAATGCCTATCTTTAGGCAACAGAATCCTAATCCACTGATTAGACTTTCACTGGCTATAATGGATCCTCAGAGATAACTATCTTAGGATACAGACATATATGGTGTCCAAAGTTAGCTGAAACAAATCTCAATAAAGGCTTTTCAAAAAAGACCTGCCTAATGTAGCATAAGTGTAATTCAATGCAGTAATGTCTCCGTACATAGAGTCCTGGAAAGAAAGTGGAAGAAAGCTTCCAGCTGCTGCTGGCAAGAACAGTAGAGGAACTGCAGTTACTACAGCAGCAGGTTTACATTCCAGATCATTTGTAAAGCAGCAAGGATTTGGGCTGTAGTTACAACTACGAGCTATGTATACCCAGAAGAGCCCTCTGTGGTGAGGCATAAGTGTTGTCATTCCACAAAGGGGTTGCATGAATATATAAGTTCAGTGGAGACAACAGGTAAAGGAATGCCATGTGGACTAAAAAGAGTTTTCTGCTTGGGATAACCATCATAACTTTTTTGCCAGAACATTGCTGTCCAAAATCTTATCACTTATTGGGGTGTTTCTAGTGAATCAAGCTGTATAGAACCAGCAGGGGCTTCATGGTGTTCAGCCCAAGGGCGTCATGTTCTCCCAGTGAAAGTCTGAGTAATAGGAGATGACAGCTCATTGTGTTACAGCAACTTAAACTGAAGGTGGGAGAGATTGTCTGACATTACTGTCTTGAGAAGGGAACAGTATGCCTTCTTTGCTCAAGAACCATGTGCTTGGTCATGAGTTAGTGGCAGAATAGGAAGTTTTAATTGTGTGTCTTGGGAAGCTCTATGAACTGACTTCTCGTGTGGGCTGTGGGAGCCGGCTGCACTTCTGGATAAGGCTCATGGGGAATCACTCTTGGAATCACTCCCTATAGGGACTGAAGCAGGAGGCAAGTATAGTGGAACTATTAATATGTAAAACATGACACTGGAGATCTGCAGTATATTTCACTTTGCTTCATATAGTTAAATAATATTATTATCCATATTACTATTATCCATATTACTACTATCCATAATAGTATTATTATCATCCACATTATCAATTTATTTCAGACAGCTAAAGAGAATTAATCCTCAGCCTTGTACATAGGTTCTTCCAGCTCTGAATAAAGACTTGAATTTCTGTAAGATGAAAAATAAATGCCAATGCATAATGTGAATATTTAAAAAGTGATAAATTTGTGTGGGTGTGGTACTGTGAGCATATTTATTCATATTTATGTTGCTGATATGAACCGCATCTCACTCTAGAGCATCTGGTATGGGTATCCATGCTATTCTTGGTGGCAGAGAAGCACAAAAAATATTGACAATGTCTTCATCCTATTGGACAGGGCCACGAAGATGATTAGAGGGATGGAGCACCTCTCCTACGAAGACAGACTGAGGGAGCTGGGGCTGTTCAACCTGGAAAAGAGAAGGCTCTGGGGAAACCTTCTAGCAGCCTTCCAGTATCTGAAGGGAGCCTACAGGAGAGCAGGAGAGGGACTTTTTGTCAGGAAGTGTAGTGATAGGACAAGGGGCAATGGTTTTAAACTGGAAGAGGGGAGATTTAGATTGGATATTAGGAAAAAATTCTTTCCTGTGAGGGTGATGAGGCAGTGGAACAGGCTGCCCAGGGAGGTTGTGGATGCCCCATCCCTGGAAGTATTTAAGGCCAGGCTTGATAGGGCTTTGAGCAACCTGGTCTAGTAGGAGGTGTCCCTGCCCATGGCAGGGGGGTTGGAACTCGATGATCTTCAAGGTCTTTTCCAACTCTAACCATTCTATGATTCTATGACAGTTGTTGCTCCATTTGCTTCAGTGAAGCTGCAGAGTGAGACTGATTTTGAATACAGAGTAAACTCAGCATCCCCAATGAACAGTTTAACTAAGCATTCAGACCCTGTGCATTCCTACATTATTCTTTGTCCACGTGTATGTATCTATTAGGACTTAAATATGCATATGTAATTCTCTTGTTTAAGATAAGTACAGAGAGAGAGAGAGACTTCCAGTGTAGGGATATATCTATGTCCTACGTCTGTTGGATATCATATTAAAGAATATTCTATGAAAGCAATACATCTCAATTTTCTTCATAAATCTAAGAATGTACTAAGAAAGCTGCCTTAAGTTCATCAGGTAAAATGCAAGTGGCTTCTTAAAAATGTAGGATATGTAGATGTTGGGAAGAAATCCAGATTCTTCCCAAAACTTTAATGAAAAATATAAATCTCCATGGTCAAAAAATTTCATGTCAATCTTTTGTAGATATCAGCTGTAAAATTCTTTAGTATTAGTAGTATTCTCTATGTTCCACAGGAACGATCCTTATTACATTGGTGCTAACATTAGTAGTCAGACTGCATTATTTGCTGATAATTGCACTTTGCACTTTCTGTTGAGCAGTTTCAAACTATAAAAATGAATGCTGAACTTGAGTTCACTGTTGGTATTTGAAATACTGTGCTGAAAGACTAGGAATGGAGGGAACTGTAGAACTTATATTCTCTAAAACATAAATGTTTAAAATATTTCATCTCCTGTTAATAATAATATTCTGGCAAAGGTTAAAGCATATAAATATTATGCTTACTACAGTCAAAAGATTTATACCTTGTTTAGTAAGTTTCTGAAAGAGCTCTAAGTACAGTAAGCTATTTGCTTGACACACCATTTAGATTTCATAGGGAGATAATGCAAATTTTCACATACTGTTCTCTTATTGACCCAAATATTCTAAATTTCTTGACTGTAAAGTGTCAAAACTCTTTTTGTATTGAATAAAATATAGCTTTCCTAAACATTTCTGAGATCAAATTCTGTAGCAAGGGGAAGAGTACTCAAGCAAATCCCCTGACACTATGCCTCCTGCTGCCTGTCACTCATGTTGAATATTTTTATAGTGAAAAGAGGGATGTTTGAGCATAGCTCCTAAAAGATATAAAAGGATGCAAAATATTTGTGCTGTTAGAAGAAGTTGATCATTTTGCCATGCTGAATTCAGTATATTTAACACATAAACCTTGGTATCTAAACTTCACATTTCACATTAAAAGAGTCTCATTTTATCAGAGGAGATGATAAAAAATCTTATGAGTACTTGACGCTATAAAACTGAATAATACCATCTTTTAGATATTGTACTCATTGGTTGAGTTTTTTCACTGGTACATGACGTGTTATACAGTTTGGGAGAAACTGATAATAATATTTAAAAAAATATATATTCATTTTGATTTCACAAATAGTCTAGGTTTGTGTATATACCTTATAAAATATCTTTAGAGGATATTACTAACATAACATTCAAACCAGTGTTGGGGTGTGTTTCCTTTTATCTAACCATCGTATTTGGCTTACTTCTCTTTCCATCATGCTACATTGTGATTCTTTCTCTAAAATTTTTTTAGAAAATTTCCTCAGGATACTTGGCTACTGCTGGCTTATAGGTGACTATAAGGGTTCACTTCTGTGCCAACCACAGACAAAATATTATTATACAAAATATTAAAGTTTAGATTGCAGTCTTGCCCCTGTGTTGATGAGCCAAGGCACATTAAGGTATCTTGGTGGCTGTAGGTTGAAATATCTGTCAATAAAGGAACAAGGAGACTACAATATAGGCCTCTAATGTAAACATAGAATAGAGCAAATGTGTCTGCATTGAACAAGTAGTTTTTGAGACAGTACACTCTCAAGTTTCATTTCGCCGTTACCTCCAATGTTCTTTAACATAAGGACTTTTATCAAACTTATCCTGAAAGTTGTTCATTAACTAGAAAGTGAAAAGAAGGTGTTTTTCCATGGTTATGTTAGAGTGTATTATGCTCACTATCCTTCCAAGAAGCTAGTCAGTGAGTATATGAAGAGGTGAAGAACAGAGCTATTGCTCATATTTCAGCATCTAGGGAATCTATAATGTTTTTTAGTTTGATATCATGAGATCAGTATCATGTCAAAAGGATTAGAAATATGTTTGGGCAAAGATTTTTCAAGGTCAGAATAGGTTCATTTGAAATGTTTAAGTCAAAAAGACCTATTGTGAAATATCATCTGGACTTTGGTGTCCAGTTTTAGTGAACAGTTTTTGAAGGGCTCCACCATAGGAGATGGAGAGAAGGGCAAGAAGCCTCTGCTTAGTAGGTGGAGATTAATGAAGTTTTGATGTGGAGTAGTGATAAGGTTTTCTGGCACAATAGGAGACAGGAGGCAGCAATCTAGAAGATCCTTTTCAGTTAGATTTCCTACAGGGTGAAAGAGCAAAAGTGTGATCCCCCATCATTCCTTGTGAGAAACTTCCTGGAAAAGACTGAGTTTGGATTAGAGAACCTTAAAAGCAAAGTGAAAGACGATAAAGTTATTCTACTACTGCATACGCCCATGTTGTGATATGAAAGATACCTGGAATAACTGGAATAATTAAAGGGTAAATTATTATGCAAGAATAGGTGGAACTACTCCTATCAATAACTTGAAATAATAAGCACTTTTAGCTGATAAAATTGAACTTGCTAATCTGGGGCAGAGAGAGGGACAAAACTGCAATTTAAAAATAAAGTCCAGGTTTGCTGTATCGCGATTTAATACCATTTTTATCCATTGGACTTTACAAAAAAGATTAGTAATATTTTCCCTCCTTGAAGAGGCAGGAGACTGAGGTGTAGATAGACAAATTATTTTCTTAAATAGTAACATAGTAGGTACTTCTTTAGAGAGCTTAAGGCTGGAGTCCACCCTTCTGAGTGGCAAGATAGGACTGGCCAGTAGACCAGGGTTAAAGCAGGAAAGTTTCTCTTGCACAGACAAGCCTATAGCAGGTTGGAAATCAAGGATCTGATTTAGCAAGGGTGTGGGCATTTGTACAACTAAAGTTACATGTGCAAATGTAACTGGTCACTCAGCTTTCATAGATGGGCTCAAATGCATGTCTTTCCAGAGATGTCAAACAATGGCCCAGTGATCAGTGACATTTTAAATATTGCATAGCTGTCCATGTGAGAATTAATACTTCTGCCATCTCATTTTCTGTTGTTAAATCAATTGACATCCACAGCTGTGCAGTCCTACAGAAGAGAGAAAAAATCCAGGC
This sequence comes from Pedionomus torquatus, assembly GCA_013398155.1. Taxonomy (NCBI): domain Eukaryota; kingdom Metazoa; phylum Chordata; class Aves; order Charadriiformes; family Pedionomidae; genus Pedionomus; species Pedionomus torquatus. Next base: position 180,950 of record VZRU01009547.1, on the reverse strand, counting down.
AGTGTAATTTATGCATTTAACTCTCACACATCTCTCATTGATCAATCTTGCTAACTCTTTAATTTTTTTCTATAATTAAGAATAATAATTTAAGGTAAGAAGCGAAAAAAAGTATAATTGCAAGACATCCAGGGGAAAGCTGGTTTTTCTAAACAATGAGGCTTTCTCAGGTATCTTGATGGCAAGCATTAGCTAGAAGGATTTCAGTAGCCATCTATACTTGGTCTGCCCAGGCTAATTTGATCTGGGTTGCCCTATTTGTCTCACTGAGCAGCTGATGAGCTTTGTCATCTTGTCATCTCTGTGTTGTGCTCCCACCTCTGTTGTATCCACTGTTCTTTCTGGCCCTGCAGTCCCTGGGGTTCTCTGGCGTTCCTGGAATGGGCCTCCTGAGCCCATGAGCCTCCATCTCCAGCGTGTCACTGCATCCTACAAGGAGCAGGGATCCTGGCAAGTAGCAAGAGCACTGTCAGATTTAGTGGGGGAAAGAGAACAAATATTCTGAACACCCGTTAAATCAGTTAAAATTAAGAAGATTAACACCCCCAGCCAAAAGGAGGAGGCAGATGATGACAGCTCAGCACTGTGTCATCCACATCGTTGGGATTGCTGTCGACTGAGGCCAGAGGATGTCCCAAGCACCTCCAGTTGTGATGCAGCCTGGGGAACTGCTCTGGTTTGTGTGTCAGCGATGCTATCAGCTGCAGCGGGCAACAGGCAGGAGGCTGAGGTCATGTCCCGACAGGCGAGCACTATGCAGCAACCTTTCACAAATAGGGTGAGAAACACCTTTCCTTAAAACTGAGAAACATTTGTGCTAGCTGGCATGTTAAAACTTCTGTGGTCGCACCTCCACGCATTTCTGCACAAAATCCAAGGCAAAAAAATGTAAACTTGAGACCACAGATAACCAGGCCTCCACCTGCCTGTGTGCAATAGCCAGCAGATTCGGTGGGAGCTGGACCTGAGTTGACAAAAACATTGCCTCCCTGGCCCTTGGGAGAAAGCTGGAGGATTTTAATTTCTGAATACGTGGGAGAACAGTCTTGGAAATCTTGATCAAGGATTTTTCAAAAGCCTGAGTGATGCCAAAGAAACTTCAACTTGGCACATCAAAAAACACGCTTTGGTATTTATAGGTCAATATGTAATTTTCAAAAAGAATCATGCAAAACCTGTTATAAATTAAGGGATTTTTATGCAAATATGGCTCTTCACTATCAAGACATCACAGTATTCTACTAGTACCTTAAGACAGGGAATAATATCTAAAATAGTCTCTTTTCAAGACGAGTAAAATGTGAACCATACATAAATAAGTCCGTTGTTAAAATCTGTTGTGTGCTAAAATCATAAAATTAATATCAAAGATGCAGTTTTTCTACTGAAAGTTTCATTTAATTAAATTAGTTATCTCAAAGCATAAGTGAAGATTACATGCCTATCCAGAGAGAAAGAGGGAGAGAGAAATAATTTGTTAAAAGCAACATACTGTCAAGATTGAGTTGTCATGATTTCATAGCCACTTCTGTCCCTTGTCCCTCTGTTTTATGTCTGTTGAGCTTCTGTCATGGCAAACTCACGGTGGTCATGTTATTCTGGAGTTTCAGTTCTGCTCTTCATGTCAGAAGTACTTTCCTGTACTTAATTTTGACATGTAAACAGATTTCTCACATCTTGACTTTAATTTTTTAAGGAATTTTTGGCTTCTCCCTATTTCTTTATGTTTTCGTCTTGCAATATATATTGTGATTGCAGTATTAGAAACATGGGAATTTGAGATAATACAATAATATAGTTTAACCACTTCCCTAGAAATACACAGTTTTGTTCCATAGGATATGCCCAAAGTAAAACTGAAAAACTGTCACAATATAAGAAAATAACACACTAATGCAAAAATATATCTTTCGTCAGCAGAACTAATATCTTTGAATGCTTCTTTACATGTCTTGTCTTAAGGCAAAATTACAAAGATTTAAAAGGGAGCCCTATTTTGCCCTTGTCTGTATAAACAATTTTGTATGTTTTCATTTTTTTACTCTGCCCTTCCTGAGCAGGACTAAATCAGCTGCAGAAGGTTATAGTTTTGGCATAGCTTGAAAAGGAGCAAAAGCACCACAAAGGAGTTTCTCTGGTCAAATAATATTAGAAGTTAAGTATTTTAGATTACCTGGTACAATTACCCCGAAATGAATTAAAAGTAAATGTTAAATGAACCGGCCTGACATTTGTTCTCTTCCAGTCAGTCGGGGATTTTATTTGTTGCATTGCCAGAACAGAAAGGAACCAAAATTCAAGTCTGTGGAAGCGAATTCTTTAGTTAGGAAAACAGTTCAATCACTCTGGCATGGAGTTAAATGAGTGTGTTTCCTTTTATCTAACCATCATATCAGACTTCTCTTTCCATCATGCTACATTATGGTTTTTCTCTAAAACATTTTTAGAAAATTTCCACAGGATACTACTGACTTACAGAGGATTATAAGGGTTCACTTCTGTGTCAGCCATAGACAAAAAATTATTATCCAAAATATTAAATTTTTGATTGCAGAGAGCATTCCAGATTTCACAGGAATAATTAATCATTTTGCACTATTTGTATTAATACAAGTTGTTCTGTTTGGTTTTTATTTATTTATTTATTTTTCAAACAGTGCATTTGCTAGAACACTGAGTGAAGGGACATACTTTATCATCAAGTTTGATTTAGTGTAAGAAAAAATTTATATTTGGCAAAAGTGTATTAATTGCTCTTCCGTCTTTTCTTTTGATAACAAAATCAACATAAGAAACAACTTTAATAGTTTAAAACAACAATTTTAATTCCTGAAAACAAATAGTTTTTCTACAAGTCCTCAGTCCTTTACAGCAAGAAGTCCAGTTGATAAAATGGAAAAGCTGTTCTGTTTTGTTTAGAGTAGCTTTTGCAAATAACAACAACCTCTTTAATCCCTTTTGCATACATTTTCCTCTTAAGGCTGTAAAATGTGAAATTTATGAGCCTGGATTGTCATCTGAAGTGGAAGGGAATTCTTTGCAAAAGACAGCATTCAACAGTTAGAGTTTAAAAAGTTCAACTGCTTCTTCAAGAGAAATGTGCCAATTTGACACAAATAGCAATTCAAAATTCATTATGAAAAAGTAGAGACCTAAATTTCAGATGGCAACCACGCATGTGCCCCAGTTTTAAGCACAGGAATGGTACTGCAATGACTGAAATATTTGGCACATTATTTTGTATATATAGAGAGTTTGCAGTAATAAGCTTTATATTACAACATGACGTAAAGAAAGGGAAATCGGTATATTCTTTTCGCAGATAAAGGAATTTCTTAAAATAGTACAATATTAAGGAGATAGTATTTTGATTGTAAGTGTATTTCTTTTGGCTCCTATTCTACCGGAATGTCTTTCATTTGTGTGGTCATAGTACACTTTCCTGTTATTAGTTTCAAGCTGAGGATACCCTGTGACCCTCAGATTTAATACTTTGTCTGATTAGGCTTTAAATGACAGTAGTGTTCCTAACGAGCTATGATGTGTGAGGCCCTTTTTTAAAGGTATAAACAAGAAGAAAGTCCCATGCGGGACAGTAACTAAGCAAGTGTAGCTAAACCCGTTATTCTGAGAGACAAGGAATTAAACCTTGCTTCAGTTCAGCTGGAGCCATTTTTTTGTGAGAAGTTGTCTGGCGCCACAAAATGAATGAGTAAGCAGAGACCTGAAGACTTATTAAGTTTATTTTAAGAATGCGTTGCCAGAGATCTAATAAATTTACTTACTGCTGCAGGCCATGCATGCATGAAGCCTTACTAATCCAGGTGGTAGGTTTTTTCCTTCAGAGGGAGGTGCAGGGTGGGGATCCTTAGGAAAAAAGGTATTCTGCTTTAGGTAATGCAGGCATTGTTTAATGATAGACATGACAGCTTGAGCGGTATGTTTGGGTTTTGTCTGTTACTACTCACAAGGAAGTTTAAATTATTTTTCTGATGTGAAGTTAGTTTGTAAAACGAACAAATACATAAAGTTCTAGTTAGTTCAACGATAACATGGAAATAACTTTATAATAAGATAATGACTTTTCTAATCCAAATAGATTTATAGTTGTTAAATATTCCAGAAATTACTTTTAAAGTCTTTGAAATTGTGAGTTTACCATATTGCACTTCCGGACTAGTCGTATCTTCAAGTTTTCTCAGGACTCCTCTTTACATGCATTAAAAAATCACACCATTGGACTTTGGTTAGCTATCTACAGTGGTGGGTTAAATACTTTCTCATTATATTCAGTGGAATGGGACAAATCTTTCTGGAGGGAAATCCAGCTGTTTGTATCAGCTGTACCTGCAGTTTCTGAAGATGCAGTTCTTTCCATTCATTGTGCCTGGACAGCTAACTTAAATTAAACATTGGTCTGTTTCATGATAAAATTAAATTATATGCATGTCTCTTGCCTTCACCTTTTGAGAAACATGAGCCAGTTGTTCCTCTGCACTGGGACCTAACAAAAAACATACTGTGTTTTGCCTGTAGTGGTTATGCACTGGAACTATGAATTTGGCTGCTCTGATTTTTTTTTTCTGAGAAGCAGTGATCATTATTTATCCGATATGCAATAACATAAAGCACCCTTTCAAAATAAGGGCTTATCTCTACAAGAACAAAGACTGCTGAGAACAGAGTGCTGCTAATAGAGCAGTCTGCAGAGAGCTCTGCCTCCTAGTGCCTTCCCTTTTCTGGGCCTAGTGAGACATTATGTTCAGTGGCTGTCAATTGTCCCCTTTCAAATGCTTCCTCTCCTGTCCATCCCCTCAGCTTTGATTTTGTCCTGCTTCTCTTGAATCTGTTTATAGGAGTTAATTCTCCAGAAGGGAGGGTGAACGTCCAAACATGTTACTTTCTTCCTTGTCTTTTAGTGCTTCCAAATAAAGGCAATCAGCAGTGATTGCTGCCTGCTGATTAGTTTAAAATAATCCCTGGGAAGTGCCTGGGCATTAAGGAAATACCAAGCAAGAGACAGGTGGCACACTTTTTGCTTTTCTTTTTTTTTTTTATTTTTTATTTTCTGTTCATCACCTTAGAAACAGTGACAGGGCAAAATGAAGTATTTCTTCTGCTTCGTTAGCTGTCACCTCACAAATTTACTACAAGCCAACTTCAGCGTGTGTCTGCTGCCACAGGAGTTTCTTAGAGGTCTGCGGGCCAAACACCAGCCTGCTGGTGGTTGCTTTTCCTCAAACATTGTGACCAGGTGTATTCAGCATAGCTTCTGATTATTATTTGTAGTGTATCCTGATCCTTTAAAATGCCCATTTTCATCATTTTTAGATGGGTTTTGTGTTTGTTTCTTTGGTGTTTGGTTTTTTTTTCCCAATAGTGTATGCAGATTGAGACATAGAGTCTGATTAGGAATTGCTTTGAGCAGATTCTATGATGAATACCTCACTCCTGTTGACGTTCAATGAGACCAAGTATTTCTGGAAAGAACACACTCTCAGTTCTGCTTTGTAAGGACTGTGTTAATTAGAAAATATGGAAGCGATACTTGCGGCACTTCAATTTCCAAATAAATCTTTCCATATAAACTGTACAATGATCCAGTGTATCAGTGGGATTTAGATCAGGTCTTTTGGTCATAGTCAACACAATAACCTGTCTGGCTGCAACAGTGTGAATGTTGCAAGATTTTCAAGTGCTGTAATATGTTATTGTTGCTATATACATAGAACGAGTATTATATGTCTATTCTTTTGTGAATATATTAATATAGAAATATGTATGATTAATAGAAATAATATATATGGGTTTGTGTCTAATTAATTGTCATTATTTAATTCTAGACTACCCTTGATTTAATTTAAACTCCTTGCTGTCTGAGAGGAAAATTTAGGCTGTATCTGACATATTTTAAGTCTCTAAAATGAGATTGACCAAATGTAGAGTGTGATTGTCAGGAGAAAGTATTAGCTAATGTGGTTCTGTGAACCCTATTCTATATATGATCTCCACAAATAAACACTGACAGTTGCTAAGTCTTTGAGCAGAGCAGTAAGACTTTTCTTATGCTGAGAAAATGTATTGAGATATTTTATCTTAAATCAGGAAAAAAATTCAAAATTCTTATAAACTTTTGCAGAAGAATTGAGCATAAGCTTTTAAACTTGAAAAAAAAAATATTACAGTTTAGTATATTTAGTTTTTACATTAAAAATTAGTTTACGTTTGTTATCGTATTAATGAGAACTTACATATACCTAAAAAACTTAAGGCAGACGCAGACTGTGGAAAAAAATGAAAATTCAACATTTATTCTCTACCAATATTTTCAGTAAAGAGATTAATGAAAGCCAGTCTTTTTTGTGAACAATTTTAATTTTGAGGGATTGGTATTTTGAGGAAGAAGGAGAACAATATAAATGTTTTTTGCTCAGATGTACTTTGTTCAGTCCTACCCTACTTTTTGGGTAGCTCAATGTCTTTCTTTTCTGTTACAGATAATGATTCAGCAGCTTATATGGGTATGCTTAAGCATTTCAATTAGTAGCAAAACTTCAGTAGTACCCTGTTCTCCTTTGGAACTGTAGAAGTGGGAAGCATTCAGCTTCTGCAGAGCCAATTCCTAGAATCTCCCACAGAATCCTAAACCAGCAAACAAATCTTTTTGATTCCCTTGAAATCAGTTACAAAGCTCACCACTAAATATCTATAAAGGCGCTCAAACACACACAGTGCTCTAGCATCTTTATTTGGTGACTCTAACTGGGTTTCTCTTTATCTGCTTTGCTCTTTTTCTTGAATGCTCGCAGCCTTCTTTTGCAGCCAATAAAGTGAAGGTTCCCTGGTTCTTGGTGAACTAATTTAGACTGGATAGTGGATATAAACTGAAATTAATTTAAAGCTATGAAATACAGTGGCTGAAGAGCCAGTGTGTGTTCGATTCCACAGTGTCAGTAAATTAAAATATGGTTAATCTCTGAATCCAAATCTAGTTAGTCTCCTGCAGAAGAACTGGGCGTAGACTTGAATTTGGAATACCGTAAATTAACCCAGCATGAATACCCAGACTGTGGTTGGAGACATCCTTAGTTTCACTTAGTTGAGTTTTGCTATGATCAAAATTTAATATTCACTATCTAGCCTCCACATTCATGTCTCTTCTCTCACTTCACCTTCTCTTTTTGTAACAAAGGAGCTACACAGTATTCTTCAGATATTTTTTTCTGCTATGTAACTTCAAGCATTTGCTTAGTCTGAGCCCTGGCAAACGCAGCCATTAGAACTTGTTTCTTGGGGGTAGACATAAAACAGAAGCAAAAAAAGAGTTACAGAAACTACTGAAAGATGGAAACTGTCTGCAGTTCATTGGATACCAGCAATTACACTCCAGGCAAGCCAAGTCCATAATGCTGGGAAGTGTGTGTTTTCTCATGAGAAGTCAGAGAAAGCATTGTTTTAGTCCCTAATCACTAGGGGCTAGTTTAGGGGGTTGGTTTTGGTTGTTCTGCAAATATATTGAGTTACAGTGGCAGAAAGAGTGCAGGAGGATGCAGAGTTCAGCAAGTTACTTTAGCGATTGCAGTCCATTGTAGTACATTTGAAAAAGACTTACAAAAGTAAAGCAATTTAATGGTTTTGTAATTGGATAAAATTATTAGCTTAGGTTATGTGTTGTTGAAGTCAATTCAAAACATTTCAAAATAATTCAAAACACATATTTTGCGTGCTGGGTTTACTTGTGCATTTCACATATGAAATTAAGGCAGTTTTACAGGATACACCTTTTCTGATGATCTGTCATAGCAGAGGGAATAGCATATGATGTGCTGCCCCAGTGCACTAAATAAAGAAAAATTATTATCTATTTTATATGCAGGATACTTTAAATAGCTTGACAAACAGGATTTACTTGAGACCTTTGCCTTTTTAACCTAGAGCTAGAATGTACTGACTATGACATGGTATAGCAAATCAGAGTTGTTGAAACTATGTGTCTTGAGCTGAATTAACAATATCTTTTCTGTATTTATTCTGACTAGCAGAATCACCTAAGATTATATGTTCCTTCTCTAGTCTGGCAAAAAGTATGTTCATACAAACCACGACTAATGACTAGCAAATAATGTGGAGATCAAAAAGCTTGGGAAATGCTAATGTCAGAGGGAGGGAGCCCCATGGGTAAATGGGGAATCATGGTGTTGGGGATAAAGATTTCTGCATTTCACATCAGATTTAAATTCTAATAAAACTGTTGAGGTAACTTTATCCTAGTACATATTAGCTAAGTTGGCTTGGCAGAGAAGGAGGCCAACACAGGATTTAAAAATGGAACAGATGTCTAAAGATGGATCATTCCCTTTTCTTTGGTCTCTCTTTGTCTTTTCTCAGCAAGCTGGACTCAAGTTCAGGAGTGGGTTTTCTTTTTTAAATCATGTTTTTTTAAATCATGTTTCATGTGCCTGCTGCAATGAGGAAATACATAGGAAGGAGGATAGGGTAGTGCTGACTTCAGTAACCTCACCTAAATGAGGTGCACAGTAGGGTCAACTATTTTGAACCAAAGAAGAAAGACTGCAGCTCTTGCAGACATGCAAACAAATCAGCAAGCAGTAGCAGGACTGAGAGAGAACAGAGGGAAGAGGGAGGAAACAGGGTTTATTAAAATGTCTTGCTATGGTTCTAATTATGCTATACAATGATTACCGAACTATAGGTGTGGTTGCTAATATTTTGCAATTGCTCTGGTTCTCCTTATTAACTTCCATTTGCTATCTGTTTAGGAAGCTAGATAAGAAAAGAAATAAATTTTTAAAGGAATACTTCTTCCTTTTTGCTTTATTTACCTTTTCTTTTTCCACTCTCTATCTTCCTTGTGATTGATATATGTTCTTTGACCTACAAGAATTTATAGAATTTTTTCCCCCCATTAAACAACCTCACCTAATGGCTCAAGAAAGCAGATACATTGCACCACAAAGCTCTACAAGTACCAGACAGCTGTGTTTGTAGAGACTTAGATCTTGTGGACATAATGAGTCTGTGTGGCTGTGATTATACAGGTTGGGCACTCGTTAGTAGATTCATCTCTGACTCATGCCATGTAGGGAAGCCAATATCTGTATGAAGATGCATCCATTTCTATCGTGTCAACAAGGAAAAAGTTGTATGCTTTTGTTTATAAAATAAGGTTCTCCTAATGACAGCAAAGCTACAACAAAGGGGTTGCTCCTAATGACAGCAAAGCTACAATCAGACGTTCTTTATGGAATGCCCTTCAGGTTGCTGATGCTCAAGAGACACAATTTAAGGACAGAGATATATTCCATACTGTCTTCACACAGCCCAGGGATCTGTAGAGAGAACTGTAACCAATTCTTTCCTTCTCTGTGCTTTTTGCATCGCTATAGAAACTTCAGACAATCTAATTTTTATTTCTCATCAAGATTTTGTAACTTTATAAAGATATCTGAGCAGCATGGTTAGAAAGATAAATGTTTAAATAGGAATATTAATTTTAATGTTTTTCCCTTTAATGAGTTTACTGGCCAAGTCCTCTTTCCCCTCCTCTTTTATTCATGTTGAGTAACTGAAACTGGAATTTTTCAGATGACTTGATCTTTCTAGGAATTTCTTGTTTGATGGTCTATACAAAATTAATATATTACTCTTTTCTGACTAGTTTGCTGACAGGGGTCCTGTAAGGATCAATTCTGGGTGACATCCGTCTTCAACTCATAATATTCAGGAAAACCATTTCAGAGGGTGTTGTTCTCAGCATCCTCACTCAGTCATGAAGTCACTTTGTGACCCACCTTACTCTAGGTCCTTAGCTTTAGCTCCTTACAAAGTTTTTGATTGTTTCTCACAACTCTTCCAATCTTTTTTCTCTAGCATATTCTGATTTAGCACTGCTGTTAAATCTGATATCTGACAAAATTCAAGAACCAGGTTCTCATGCATCACTATAGCAACATCGTGCCATCCACAGCTCATTGATATATAAGCAAAGTTACTTTGGAAGTCACTTTGGATTTATCTCATTTTAACAAGGTCCTCCTTTTTGTTTAGTTTTAAAAGCACTCTAGTAATAGCTTCCCTCTCCAGACTTCTGATGTATTTGTATTACACGGACTTGTCTGGGAGAGAAACAAAAGCAAAACTGTCATTGAGGTATAGTACCATAATTATTTGCCTTGCAGCTAAATGTTTGACTAAGCCCAAGAGAAGTGCTAGTGATGAATGAAAAATTAATTTGCCTGTAGAAATATTATTGTAGGGAAGATAATTAATGTAATAGGGAACCAAATTAAGATGGCATGTGCAATTTTATTTTGGATATAATTTCTTAACATTATAGTCTTAATATTCTTTACAGATCTTATGTTTGCATGGTGCTTGGCTGTACTATGTTGTAGAATAGGCCTAGTTTCAACGAGTTCGGGCATGGTGGAATTCATCTTACTTGGCATTACGTGTCTATAATAAAAATCTCTACAACCTAACTGGTCACTACAGGCATCTGTAACAGCTGCTGAGGAAAAATGCATGCATTTTTACATATTTTGAGGCACAGCTAATCTAATTCAAAAACAGATGCCTGAAATAAGTTGTAGCGTTATAAAATGCCTCTTTCCTGGTTTTGGCTATAAAGACAGTTTAGGATTTCTAGCCCAAAAATAGATACCTGAATTTAGATGAGAAGTATTATATGCTTCCTGCTCTATTGTGTCAGAGGTCCATAATAATAACAACAATAAGAAGAATAGTAGCAACAACAACAACATTGGGTTTATTCTTTGGGGACACTGGGCTGTGAAATATGTTGTATAATTAGAAAAGGCTTCTTCTGAACACAAAAAAGCACAAAGCAAAGAAAGCAAGACCTAAAATATCTATATTCTTTTCTTAAAATTCTAAATCTGATGGTTTCAGTACTGCACATTCTAAAAGGCAAACAATATACATTTCAGGGGCAGAAGTAGGCCTGTAGAAATCAGGCGTGCTGAACGGCCCCTTGAAATAATTATTTGGTTCTTTTTTTTCCCTAAGAAAAAATAGAAAGAAACTGCTGAAAGCAAGAAATCTTTCAGATTGTCTTTCTTGTGCTTTTGGTTTCTAACTCAGTATACTTCAACATTTTTCATAACATCAATGACAGGAGTGAACTGGTTTGGTAGCTGGCTAATGAAATTTCTTCATATGACTTTCATTTTAACAGCTGGGATTTTTTTCTCTTGTATAGTAATTTTAATATGTTCAGTAATTATGTGCAAATATAGATTACATTTAAGGTTGAGCTATTTAAGACATTAGTCATGAAATGTAAGAGAGCTGTGTGTAAGCAAGCAGTAGACGGTGTGCCTGTGTCCACAACATGTTTAAAACATTAGTTCTTTGGACTGTGGAACAAAGGATGCCGGATTTCCTATTGTTTTCCATCTCCTGGCTGGAATCTCTTCTCTCTAAAAAGATACAAACTTTGCTAGAAGCTTTTCCTTCAGCTGGTGTGTTTCCAATGTCCGACATTCTCGTTTTCTAGTAAGCTCATGCAGCAGTATTTTTATTCAGTAGTGGTACGAATGGGTTCTCTCTCCTCTAATTGGCAGTAAATTTTCATTCCTTCTATATCTTAGAAACGTTTATTCCTCTGTCAAAATTGGACAATGTGTTCAGGGATGGCACACAAATGGCTTTTCTCACTAGATTAAAGAACAAGACATATTCTCTTGCATTTGTCCCAAGAAACTAATGGGAAGACATAACATGGCTAACCTAACAGAAGCGCTGGTACGCCTAATGATATAGGTACTCGTTTTCTTGTGGTGCCTTTTGTTTACACAGTATCATTGCCTTTGGGTAAGATTAAACAAGTATGGTTTGTGGTTTTTTTTTTCTAGTAGACAGGTCAATATAAAATGTAGAGGATTATCTTTGAAGCAGAGTGAAAACATGTCTGCCTAATTTTTCAAGGAACAGAGTGGAAGAAACTGGAAGGAGAAAACCAAGTTCCATTTGGCTCTTCCTCCAGTAGTTAAGCCGTAAGAGAACTGAAATACTTAGATATGTTTCTCAGCTGCTCGGAAGAATTACTTTATTCACTGGCTTGTGTGTATTGAAGTGTTAATTTCTAAAGGCAATTCCTTGCACATTTTGGACACTCCTTACCTGAGCAAACCTTGTTCTGTAGCAGCACCTTGTGGGAAGGAAATCAGACTACAGCCTCTTAGACAAGCCAACATTCCCAGAAGACAGTTGCTGAGTGAGCATCTGCCTTCAGTGCCCTGAACACATGAGTGTATTCTTGCTATGGAAATTAGAGGATCCTCCTGAGTAATAGCAAATGCATCCCCTAGGATGATGTACAGAACTTGATTTGTCATGCCATTTTCTCTGTGGCTTCTGGAATCCCTATACTGACAAGAAATGCTTTTTTACTGTGAAAAATAAGTGAACAGATGGAGGCAAACTGTACATGAGAAAATAAAGCTATGCTATATTTTATCAGAAATTGTTAATTTAATTTGAGATAGTCAGTCTGTTGAGCAAATACTTTTTTACAGTCAGTGAAATGGATGCTAGCTCTTTTCAGATATTACCTTTCCAATTGACAATTGTAGCATTTATGACTGGGCCTTAGAGTGCCATCTGTTTGAATTTGTTGTTTCTGGATTGCTTTTTTAGACTAAGAAAAACTCCATGAAGTCTGCCATTTCAGTAGACACTTCCTCTTGGTTTGCAGTTGTATAAATCCCACTAATAGTAGACACAACAGCTTTGTTTCTGCTGGAAGTGAGGGATTAGGCTGAGGCACACTCGGATTTTAGGCAGGTGCTTAGCGTTTTGCAGCTGGAGTTTAATGTCCAAAACTTTGAGGAATACTTCCTGTGTTTCTGTATTACTTTGGCTTCATAAAATGGGCCCTACTTCTGCTGATAAATACATGGGCATTTTTGTCTGAAAAGGACTGGGAAGGTTCTTCCTATTATTCTAAGATGAAATATGTTCTTCAACTTAAGGACAATTCTGCCAGCCAGAGATGCTGACTTGGTCTTCGTTAACCATTCAGTTTCCCCAGCTGAGTGTGGTGCTGGGTGTCCTGTGCTTTCCGTTCCCTGGGTTTGAAGGCACAGAAGCCACCAGACTGCAGGGAAGCTGTTGTTCTAGTGCTAGAGTAGAGACCTCAGAAGGGATCCCAGGAGTCTTTCTTTCTTCACCAGGATTGCATTGGTACAGCTGTACCTGTTTTAAAAGAACTGTAGAGGCATCTTTTGCTCTACTGAACGTGGAATCTCAAAACAGGTCTCAGCAGCTTGCTCAATGAGGAGCATTCATCATATTGTGAAGATAGGTCACTATGAAATAGTTTAAGAAAATTCCAATAGGCATTTGTATCTCTCTAAATCTTCCTTGGTGAGAGAGGCATTCGTATTTAATCCAGCAGTTACAGTCGTGTAAGATTAGGAGGGCATCAGCATAGCTATAAACTATGGCATGTATAGGGGATATTTAGTCTTGTTGAAACCATTTCCTAGGAAGATGTGAAAGCTGTTCCTAAAATCATATGGTGCTCATGTATAAATTCAAAAGAGATAGGAGCAGAAACTGTTAAATTTGGTGAACAAAATACTGAGGTTTAGAAGCAGACTGCATGGCTAATTGCAGTGTAAAAGATGCTAGGTATCATCTCCAGTCTCTCAGGATACTAAGGCTTTTCCAGTGCTTCTGGCAGTCTGATCATATTGAGGAAGTTCTGCAAGATGTGATGGCCAAGAACACACAAAATCTTTGGAAATAACCAATACAGTTCTGCAGGAACTTGGATAATCCACAAGTTTTGTTATTTCTAAAAAAGGTATCCCAAATATATTTTGATTAAATCTTGTCCTTTTTCCCTTAGAAGAGAAGAAAATTAGCATACTCTGGAATTAATGTACTAGCTGTATGCATCCAAGATAAAATTTATTTCTATATGTACCAAACGTATTATGGTTGAGGTCTTTATGTACTATTTCTTAGTTTTAAATCTTTAAAACATTCGGATTGTAAATGTCCAGATAAGATATACATCTCACCCAGAATGCAGCTTACGTTAATCTCAAAAACAGAGTAGTATTTAACAAAAAAAAAACAAAAAACTTTCTGATTTTGTTTTGCAGGAGGCAATAAGCTGAAGAATCAACATTTCCGCCTAAACTGGGCATGGATCTCACTAGAAAAGGAGTATTATTTAGTAAATGAAGACTCCAAATACCTTGATGTTGTCCTGAAACGGAGAGGTTATCTGGGGGAAACCTCTTTCATAAGTAAGTTCAATTTTAACCTTATGAATTGCTTCTATAAATCACCGGCCAACTGGTTGATAAAGTTTATCAATACAGCTATGTCCTGTTACCGGTGTTCAGTACTAAGCAAGCTAGATTCAAAGGAGTATGTTTATTTATTAAAGCAAGTATCTTTGTTATGCTAAGTGTATGACTTCTTTAGTTATATGATGAAATCTTCACTCTGTTTTTTTTTTTTTTGTTTTCTGCAATTAATTTTTAACTTAGCAACCCAAGACCTACTCCTTCTCTCTTTGATTTGTTTGATATCACTGTACCACTGTTGCATTTATTTCACATAATACCGTTCCTGTCCAAATTTTATTTTTCCTGTGATAAGAAATTACAATTATGGTAAATGAAAAGACGACAATAAACATGCGTCCTTTCCCAGGAAGGCTATTGTGAGATGGTCTGATTAGCAGCTACGAGCATTAAGCTCATTTTCTTCAGTCAATGCTAGCAGTCAACTGAGGCTGATACAGGAGGTGTTGAAAGCTGTTTGCAGTGTCTGGGGAGTGAAAAGGTGAAAAAAGCTTGTGTTATCACATTCTGCAACCTCACACCTGTCTCTAGCTTCTGGATCTGTTCCCATTCTCTTCCTAGTGGTGCATTTGGACCAGGGAGCAATATCTTTGTACAGTTTCATGTGGAAACCTATGGTGAACTTATGCTGTTTAGAAAAGACACTCAATTTAAACCTAGCTTTGCAGAGATAAGTGAGCATTTATCTAGCACAGAGCACATGCTCATGATTAGAAATCAAATTTCTGCTTAAGTCTCTTTCTGAATAAGAATCTGAATTTCAGGTATTGAGATATCACTAGGACACCTGTTTTGGCATAATTTAAAGCACTAACTGGATCTAACTTAAAAAGCCCTGTTTTGAAGACTGAATTAATGATAATTTGAGTTTGATAATGTATTTCTTTTAAAGAAAGTAAGAAAGTATTTCTTTTTAAAGAAAGAATAAAAGAGATTAATGAAACACAATGTTGAGGGGTATGTGGTTTAAATTAGTTACTGATACTGATTAATAGATATTGATTTGACTTCTGACTCTTCAAATAGACTGCTTACAAAATTTTCTACCTATGGATTTAAGTTCAGTTTCTAAATTGACCTAATTCAAAATCCGGCAAAAGCAGCTTGAATAACTTCCCTCTGACTACCTTAATCCTGCAAAATGGAATTACAGTGTTGGAAGGAACATAAAAGATATAGGTTAAGATGCTTACTCGCCTTTCTGGTCAATGTGCAGTGTCAAAGGGGCTGAAGGGTTATAGAACTTGTATAAAATATTGGGTATGACTTAGGGGGAGGCACAAGCAGGAAGAAAAAGGTTAGTAGGGGAGAGCAGAGATAGTAGGGAAGGAGGCAGAGAAGGGAAATTTTTAAATTTTTTTTTCTGGAAACTGAGAAAGACCTGTGAGATTAAGATTGAGCAGGGTACTCTGGGTTTCAAACAGAGGCCAAAAACGAGTTGAAGGTAGTTCTGAAGGACTGTCTAATTTCTATGAGGGCCCGTCAGACAGCCTTTCAGAAGGAGGAAAACTGCAATGAAAACTGTCTGAGGATGTAAGGTCCGTGTCTCAGTGAGATGAGCTGTACCTGATTTTTTCACTTGGCTTTGCAGTTTCAACTTGACTTGAGTTTAATGATTGTCGTTATGCAAACATTGAATGAAGAAGACAAAAAAATGCTTATTGTCGTGGGAATGGCCACAATGTTTCAGACTTTACATCTTTCACCCTTACTCTATATGTTTTACTTGTTTGTGTCGCTGTGTTTTCCTTAGCTTTCCCCTTGAAGGCTGAACTTTCCAGGTGTGTTTTTATTTTTTTCTAAGAAAAATATTTTTGAGGATTTCAGACAGCATTTTATTTAGATGTTCTGGAACAGAAGAGAACCAAGAATGTTAAAGGGGGCAAAAATCTGTTGGCCCTTTTGGGCATCCAAATTACAGAATTACATTGAATTACAGAACAATGGAAACTTAACTGTAACATCAGAGAATGTAGAGTATTTCTAATAATTAGTTTTGCTCTGGCTAATTCTGTCCAAACTGTCTTTCATAATATTAACGGATGTGTTTCCACCTCTATGTATGACATCAATGTAAAATTGATCAAGAGTAAGAGTTGGCTTGAACATTCTCAAGTTGTGAGAACTGTATTTTTCTAAAACTTCTTTTTTTAAAAAAAAATGACATAATGATGCAAAAATTACAAGTGAAGTTTTTAATGACCTGAATTTCTGATTTTGGCAGGTATTAGCACCAAAGATGGTACTGCCAAGAAAGATAAAGACTTCAGAGGAAAAGCCCAGAGGCAGGTGCAGTTTAATCCTGGCCAAACCTTAGCTACATGGCGAGTACGGATTTTGAGTGATGGTGAACATGAACAGTCTGAGTCCTTTCAAATTGTACTTTCTGAACCTGTTATGGCAGTTCTGGAGTTTCCTGCTGTATCCACAGTGGAAATCATTGACCCAGGAGATGGTAAGAACCTTTCTGGAAGCATCCTGCCAATATGTGCATATACCAAAAGGTAAACCAGAGGACAAATGCTATGAGTAACTGTTGATAGTAAAGTTTACGTTTAGTCAGAATATTTCTAAAGACAGACTTAGGCATTGGATAGGTGTTTGTCCTCTGTCACAAGTGATTCATGAATATGTAACTAAGGTAGCATGCTTTGATGAAATACTTGCATTTTTCCTGTGATACACTATTTCTAGGGTTTTTGTTTTGTTTAGCTTTGGTTTCACTTTAGATATAATAGGTTTTTGGTTTGATGTGTTTGCAGTCTGTATCTGGACAGGTGGTTGGAGGCTGGCTTGATTCACTCTGACATGATAATTAATGTGGGAGAGGATGGTACAAGAAAGTCCAGGTTGGTTGGTTCCAACAAGTTTGGATCTTGGAGCAGATTAGTTGCATCAGTGAGACCTTAATATCAAGCTGAGAAGCTTGTAAGGGTAAGGTTCACTAGACCAAGTTCAACACAGGCTGTGTCAAGAACAGATAAAATTATGGTTAAATGTAAATGAAGGAAGAAGCTGATTAAAAAATAATTATTAGAATGTTCTCTGGTTGCTCTGCTTTTCAGTGGCATCTAGACACTTGAATCCATGGTCCAGAGTCACACGAAACTGTTCTTGAGTCTTTCAAGTATTGGCTGACTACTGTCTTGTATTATGTAGTCTTCCCTACTTAACATTTGAAGACTACTGGGCAGGAAAACTGTAAAATGTTTCTTAGTTCCTAGTTACAAATGTAAGTTAAGCCAGAGGTTATCTAACCTCCATATTTAGTCACTGAGAAACATAGTGCTTAACTTGGAAAGCAGTATGTATGAGACAGAGAAATTACTTTTCTATAATCAGTGAGATAGCACAACTCAAGATAATCATCTGAGTTTTCTTAATGTCAACCATAGTATTTTCTATTTCCTATAGTAAGATAAAGTTTTTACTGTCTCAGAGAATTTGTAGTAATACATAAAGTGAAGATGCATAGGAGAAAGTCTAATGCACAACTGCAGACTGAGAGACATCTACGGGAAAATATAGAGACACCTTTGTGGGGAACGGCTGTTTCCAAGTCATCTTTTAAATCACAGGGTATAACAGGTTCAGACATTAACTGAATAGGAACCATCAAAAGTTTTATTCTGCTTCTGGTGAAAATTATTTTAAAATTCATTTATTTGAGTTGTGCACTCTTAGCACCAAAATACTGAGCTTGTTTAGAAGCTGTACCAGCACCTTGTGTATGGGACATTAGTTAATGTTTTATTCCAAAAAGAGATTGCATAAAGATGTTTTTCTTTATAGAAGCTGAGATGATGTAGATCATTCTACTCTGAGCTTTTACGTTGTTCATAAGGTCCCTTAAACTTTTCTAGTGTCATTTTACTCCTAGTTAGATAATTATGAGAGAGACAGGAAACAGAACAAATCGCATTCCTGTATTTTTTTGAAGGATAGAGTTTTGCATTTTGTCAACTTAATTCTAAATGGGGAACTAAAAGGAACATTTTGTGTGTGTGTGTGACCTTTGTTTCACTTTAAAACAAAAAGGTAGGGATTCAGTGGTTTTCACATTGAATTTTTTACTTGTTGGAATTGTGGAAGTGTCTAGATCTTATCAAACCTGAAATGCAACATTTTTAAGGCAAACTTTTGACCTTAAGTCATGCTAGTAGTGTTTTCCAGTTGGAAAAATAAAACCTGGAACATGTTTTCAAAGAAGTCACATGACAATTTTCAGAATGTTGTTTGCCAAAGTACTCTGAAATAATGAAAAAAATTTCTTTGTGCATTCAGCTGATACCACTTGATTTAGTATTACACACAATCACATTCTGTTAGGCTTGCGGTTGTATTCATGAACTCTGAAGGTGCATAATAATTATATGCATGCTCACCTTTTGTTCTTGTGGTTTTTGAGGGAACAAGAACAAGATTGATCCCGAATCCCTATAACAGCATAAAACTCAGCAACCTGTTTATATAAATATATAAAATATATTATATAAAATAATGAAGGGGTTTAAAACGTATGTTAGTGTTTTTTTCCCTGAAAATCTAACATTCTTTAGTCTGATGCATTTTAAGGTGAGATTGCTCTCCAGACTCCACTGGCTGTATTGACACGGTCTCCTTTGTGTAAAACAGGAATGTAGACATGAGGGCAGCTCAAATCAAACCTCCAAGTCAGAGTAAGACAGTAGGAGCTCAATCTAACATCCTCAGTGCCAAATGATTTTCATGTTTATCTGGATGTAGTAAGTTAAAGAATGGCCTTGCAGAGCCACTGCCTGTGTGTGAGCCATTGATAGTTCCGTGATTAAGAGTTAATGAAATACTATGGAAATAATTAAAAAATTGACCATACTTAGTAAGAACTTGTGAATCCAAACCTGGTTGGGTTTATCTAGTTTTATTTATCATTTTTGAAAGACTAAGAAACTTTGCTTCTCTCACACTATAAGTTTTTCTTAAAATTTAGCTGCATTGCTTACAAATATGAGTTACTTGTTGCACTTTAGAATATGCTAAAATGCTCCTATTTTATGAGGCCAAAAACTACATAAGCAAGTGCATCTGTTCTTTGCAGAATCAACTGTCTTTATTCCTCAGTCCACCTATACTATTGAAGAAGACATTGGTGAATTATTTATTCCAGTCAGAAGAAGTGGAGATGTGAGCCAGGAACTGATGGTTATTTGCTATACACAACACGGTAACAGAATCTACTAAATCTACTATTAACAAAAAATGTTAATAATATTGCATAATAAAATTTTGTATAACTGATAATTACTTTTTCATATAAATATCTTCAATCTCAACTAGAAATGTGTTCACCTTTGCAGTCTGTCTTAAAGTTTTATTGAATACATCAGCAAAATTACACTCCAAATTTCTGCTATTTGTTAGGAGATGGGGAAGATCTGTGTTCTTTATGCAAGAATTTTCTGTGCAGCCCCATATATCTGGAAGCAATCAGAACTGAAAGCACTGGAATCATTGTCCAGGATATCCTTGGCTTGTTGTATCTTGAGAAAAATTGGTATAAAATAATACTGCCTAACTGTCACCCTGATGCTTCTATCTGTCAATCTCCTATTGATTATATGTACACAGAGTGTGGAGTCTCCACACCTGTGCTTGTATTGTTATTTTTCATCCAGAGAGATGAAGCAACTTTGTTTTGTGAGGTGATCTGGAATAAAAATAATTCTTTTTCATCAAATTCTGTCTTTTCGTAGTTAATTTCTAGTCCAGTAATATCTTCAACTGATAAAATATACTGAAGGAGATAATTTGTAGTCCTCACAGGCTCTCCTTTTTCAATCCATCTCTTGTGATAGACTGCTGTGTTCCTTCTGACTGAAAAACTGCAAGTGAATTTGAGGGCCCGTGTGCTTGCATTGCATCATATACAGAACTAGTTTGTCCAGAAACCTCAGAAATTTAACCTGGTCAGAGATTTCAGCCCATCTTATCACATAAAAGTATATAGACATTTAAAGATAATGAAAATAAAATTCAACTTCTGTGAAAGGATCATTATAACCATGGTATGTATAGTGACTATTTTCCTTTCGTGCCACAGGAACAGCATCTGGCACTGCCCCAACCTCTGTACTTTCTTACTCTGACTACATATCCAGGCCTGAGGATCACAACAGCATTCTACGTTTTGACAAAGATGAACGAGAAAAAATGTGTCGGATCGTCATCATAGATGATTCCTTATATGAAGAGACTGAGACCTTTGATGTTTTGCTGAGCATGCCAATGGGTGGAAGAATTGGTGCTGAATTCCCGAGCACTCGAATTACCATTGTACCTGACAAGGATGATGGTAAGACATCATGTAATAAAGTGATATTCCCAGTCCGGGATAGAAACTACAGGTAGTATCATGCTGAAATCAGTTGAAATGAAGTTGGATTTTTGCATTTCTTCCTGGTGGTTAAATCACTTGCTGCTTCTGTCTTGGGATTTCAAAATGCTATTAGAAAGCTGTGTGAGTTTTTAAAAGTATTTAGTATTGATACTATATGGTTTGAGAAAATCATGTGAGCAGTGATTGGGAGAGAGGAGATGGCACCTTTCCATTCTGTCACAATAACAATTGTAATGCAAGCGGTCACCCTGCATGGTCACCCTGGTATGTGGGATTCTGTGGTTGTGTCTGCCAAGCCTTTATACCCATTGCATTGTGCTCCAAAGGGCCATTATTAGAGGTCCTGATGGACTAGAAGCCATCTAGCAGCTGCTGAGAGACAAGCTATATTCCTTCTGATTTAATGCTGCATTAAAATTTGTGCCTAGAAGTGTCCCTGTGTGCTTCCTTTGTCTTTTTAATAACGCAAATAATCAAAAGACTGCAATGTTGCTTTAGAAATGGCCTCAGTAAGGATAAGCTGACAGGATGATGTCCTTGGTTCCAGTGGTCAATAGCTTTGATATATTATACTAAAAGGGACATTCCTGGTGGTGCTTAGAAAGAGGTCTGTGACTAAGGAAGAGAAGAATAAGCACATGGTATCACCAACTGTTTTTCAACATACATATAATACTATTGTGACTTCAAGCCTCTCCTTCAGTGTCCCTAGTATTGGTGAGGTGCTCCTTCAGTGTGTCCCTTCAGTAGCTTCGGTGTGGCAACTCTCTTGTTAGGAATGGTAGCAAAAAGCTTTCCTGGTACAATTGCCCTCATTTGGATATGGAGTTTGGAGTCTTAATCCTCAACTGTAAATTCTGTGAAAGGAGCACTAATAAGCTATTTTAATCCTTTCTATGAGGCCATAGTCTATTGTGATGCTACTGGATTTCCTAAAGACTAATGTGAGAAATTACATAATACAGTACTCTTTGAAAGCCTGATGCCAAGATAGATGGTTATTATCAGTGCAGTGCTTACTCCCTAGTTAAGGATATAAAAGGCAGCTCTTAAAGGCAGGAAGTTGACACCCATCTAATTGCATTGTAAATACACAGTTTGCCTGAAATTTCACACCTGTAATCCTCTGACAGAGGTGACTGTTTTCTCTGTGGAGCATTCGGGTAATCGTGTAGCCTTAATGAAGACAACAGTTTGATTAATATTTCTTGTAAAGTAACAGACCGTATGTCGAATGTAAACTGAAATAACAGTATGTCAATCTGACTTCACTGTGGTAGGAAGTACAGATTTATTTGTGTGGGTTTTTTACAACAGTTTGATTTTTTGAATAATTTTGAGGAATTCATGAACTTTATGGTTTGTAGATATCAGAGCATAGAATATTGTGAGAGTACCTGTATAAAACCATATCCATGAAGAAGGTGATTACCCAGCTTTTGAAGGTGTTCTGGCTGCTTAAAATATACTGAAAGTTTGAGATAGGGTGAATGTTTCTCCAAGAGATTATTTAAAACAGAGATGAACTAAAATTAGACCAATAAGACCATCTAACTTCAGTGGGAAGCTCATTGCCTTGAAGGGAATACTTTTATATGTTGTTTTTAGCTTTTAAAATAAAATATTCTCATTCATAGGCTCATTGTCATTTTAACAGCAATATAGAGTGACTTTCAATAAGAAATTATGAAAGTTAATCCATCAAAATGTAGTACAGAACTTAATGGTTTATGAAACTCCTACAAGATATTAGGGAAGTTTTGTATACCAGTGCTCAGTTTTAAGTCTAATATATCCTGCACTTATGAGCACAACTTGCCTCAATGATAGGAACTTTTAAACAGGAATTATTTAAAAATAATAATCTTATGGGATTTTTTTAAAAAGCTGACACAGAGATGTTTGGGACATTAGAGTAGAACATTTTCAATATGCAACAATTTAAACATCTTTATTTGTTGGTAAGAGTAAACAATATTTTGGGTATTGAAAGATAAGGGGGCTTTGAAGGATAGGTTTGGATCTTTTATGAACATTTACTTGTCTTTTTGCACCCAAAATGTTGCACACATCATATTTGAAATAGTGTGACATAAATCCTTTTTTGCATTATGTATCAGGGAAGGTACTCCCATAAAAAATTCCAGAGCACTAAAAAACTTACTGACAATTCACTTAACAGTAAAATTTTCTACCACATGCCTTTAGTTTGCACGAAAGCATCATCCATGGTAACAGAAAAGCCTACATGCATTTTGTTTAATCTGAGATCTGTTGTGCTCAGATCTGTTGTATAAAAAGCAGAGCAGATAAAATATAAGTTATACCTTATTTATTTATCTAATCACATGCACACATAAATATTTATTTATACTTATTTCAGATTGTGTATATACACATGTATTTATGTAACGTGTGAACAATTTAACAACCTGACAGTCATAACTGAAATTCTGCATAAATAACTGGGGGATTTGAAGCAGCGTTGGTTATTACTGCTTGCATGCACAAATTAATGTTTATAAGTTGAAACAGTATGATATGTGAAATGAAAAACACTTTCTTTAGCTTTTAACTATAAAATTTAATTCTGAAAATGCCTAAGATAGAGGTGGATAAAAGCTTTAGCAATTATATAATGGTTGATAAGCTACAGTAAAGTTATCATACTAAACTTCTGTAGTCCAGTCCCTACATATACACCTACTGGTATATTTTTCTCATTGTTTGTTTAAATTCATCTTCTACTTAACAAAGTTTCTTTGGATGAATGTCACAGCATGTCATTAAGTTGTGATTTCTCCAAGTACTGTGACTGGATTAACATTATGCATTGACTTCTTCAGGTCAAAAGATACAAACAGCAAAGGTCAAAGTTTAATAATACTACATGAGATCTTTCCTATGGAAGTCAAGTCAGCACTAGCAACATTACCTTATCTCCTCTGGCATTCAATGCAAGTTAATTAGGAAACATTCACCTTCAGTACCTATCATCAAAGTCTTTTCTTCTTTTATTTCTAGAGAAGGCCCTTAGGGTGTAACTAAAATAGCTGAGTTGCTATACAATCATGACAATAAACAAAAAGTAAAAGAGGTGTGCTGAGCTTTCTAGTGAACCAGAGTATATTAAAGAAATTCCTGGCAACTGAATACTTTAATTGGGGATTATACAGTTGTGATGTGTAGCCAGAGCAAAATCTGGAAAAAAATTATGGTAAGTAGAACATGCACAAGTATATTTATATATTGTGAAAGGTGATTTTAAAATTGATCCTGCTGTTGGGACGTTTCTGAATTTGGAAGGGACTTTTCCTGATAGGTCCTGAAGTTGGAGACAGATAGAAAAGAAAGATTAAGTTAATGAAATACACAGCTAAGTGAGTTGTGCATGGAAATTTGAATTCAAAGTTACACGTCACTACAGTTTGAACTCTAAAGAATAAAAACCCGGATCTGTTTGAGTCAGGGGTGATAGTATATCATAGGTGACACTAGCCATGAACCACTGGAAGAAAAATGTTCAGGGTAAAGACCTATATAAATCATCCACTTTTGGGGTGGCAGAAATCTCACTTGGTATTAACCATCTATAAATAGTAGACATCTCTGAAGCAGACTATACCAACATCCTTCTATAGTTGATGTAGTGATAGACGTACTTCCAGGAACCCTCCTGTCCCCAGAGTATCTCAGCTGTTGAGATCACTCAAAGAATCACAGAATGGTGTGAGTTGGAAAGGACCTTAAAGATTATCGAGTTCCAGCCCGCCTGCCATGGGCAGGGACACCTCCCACTAGAACAGGTTGCTCAAAGCACCATCCAGCCTGGCCTTGGACACTTCCAGGGATGGGGCATCCACAATTTATGCCTGCTTCATAAAGTAATTATTATTTCTAAAGAAAAATCTTAAATAATTTAGTTGAAATCTAAATAAATTAATAAATGAATGCTGAAAAGTGTTTTGATTGGTATTCAGGTGTTCAAGATAAAATTAAAAGAAAAAAAAAACAGGCAAAAAACTCAACCATATTCCATAAAAATGTGAATTTGTGTTATTAAATCTAGCCAAAACTGATGGACTGAACTACTTGTCTTCATGTATCTCAAGGATTTGGGGGATGAACAGAAATCCCTAAAGAATTTGAGGTCAGTTGATTGGCTCAGGACATACCTATCCTGCATGGAGGGCACAGAGTTCAGCATAAAGCGTATTGAGAGGAGGCATTTTACATAATAGATCAATATTAGGCATCTAAGAAAAGGAGAGTAAGGTTGCTGTGCAATTTTCATTCCTCTTGGAGAGAGGAGTCCTGGAGTTTAGTCTCAGACCCTGAAGGCACTCAGACCCAACTCTTCCATGGAAACACCTTAGTCCCCAGGCACTTTTTCAACTGAGCAAGATCAGCCTGGAAGTACTCTGGTTTTCCAATGGAAGCTGTGACTCTGAAATAGTTTCATATACATAGAGTAAAAAATGAGATTAAACTCTTCTGTTAGTTTGATGAGGATCATGTAATGAGGATGAGGGGCTGAGGAGGATGTCATGTGGCTCTAGCACTGACAGTGTTGCTGTGTTGTGTGCAGCAAGCCTGATACAAAATGCTCAGTCCTTGCAACAAGGCTTGCAGTCAAATCTCTGCTCTCATTCAGTCAATTCTTTTGATTGTTGGGCTGCTGATTTGGACTCTTTTTTATTTAGTCTGTTTTGTGTTTTGGGCAAATTTTGAACATGTGATTTGAATTTGTATTTGGAAACCAGAAGAGAAGAGGTGTGATGAATGCAGAGCTGGAAGTTTGTGTCTAAGAAGAGAACTCTTACATTTATTTTTGTCTGCTTCAAGTTTTTTGTCAGTTTCTGTCTTCCCATGTGATTTTAATTCCATGCTACTGTATTTAGTGTTGCCATGAGAGTGCACAGCTTTACAGCCAGGCCGAAAAACAGTCATCTTGCCTTAGTGGAATTGTTGAAGCCTCATGCTGTTCACAGCAGGAAGTACATTAAATACATTTGTTCCACTTCATTCACATTAGATGGGCAAGCAGCCATTCAGACTTCTTCTTGACATTTCTACATCAAGGCTGGGAAAGCAAAGGACACAAGTTTACGTCAGAGGTTTGCGTACTATTTTTCTTATACCTACTCAACAGAATTAATCACTGATATCATCCACATGATGGAGGATAGCATTATCTGGGAATATTTTACAGCTGAGTAGACTGGATGATGATATGATGATGATCATGATATGATAATGCAGAAAGCCAACATTAGAGGTCAAACATTAATTCTTTAGTCTTCTGGAGATTTCTTTTAAACATTTGCTGTCACTACTGCTAATTAAATTTTGGAAAGTCTTAGACCATGTTCTGCAAATCAGTAGCCACTTGGACTTTTCTAGCTTCCTGTCCCGGTTTGAGGTAAAACGGAATCTCTCTTTCCTCTCTTTGGGGGGCAAGGGGAAGGGACATCTATCATTCTGATTGGCCAGTTCAGCCTAAAGCACCACACTTCCTCAAAGTAGTGAAGTCCATGTTGACATTTACTATCAATAGCCTGAAAGGAGGCAGAAAGTCAGTGCTGCAATACTACATCATAAATATACAGTATCAACTAATTTTTGGTGTGTGTACTGAGCCAAATTTCCAGCTGATGGTAATTAAATATTCTATTAGGAATGTGGTTTGTCAGAGGGACCTCCTTACCTCACTAGGCTACCTAGATTCTCCTTATTTCCACTGGTCTCAGAGGCAGGCGATCAGATGTGTCTTTTTCTTTTCAACATAGCCATAACCTTAAACTGAAGGAGTTGAAGTTGAAATGAAGTTGATCTTGGTAGTTACTATCTGCCGGACAAATTGTCCAGTTGTAGTTATAACCTGGACATTATATGCAGAGCATGCCCAGTGTTGGATGACTGGGGTCATGATTTGGCCAAATATCCTTCATCATTTTCTGAAGATGGCTAAGATAACAAACTACTTGTTCTTTTTTCCCTCCATACAGCCATTTTTGCCTACTTTCTCCTTTTCTGTTTTTAGAGTTTCTGTAGGGCTGATGCCTCTGGCACTTCTGTGCAGCTTTTAACTTCTTTTGTCCTCTCATTAGGTGAAATCCCTGTGTTACCCCTCCCCTTTCCCCAGTCTGTGGCAGATAGCCAGATTGGCAACTAATCAAGGCAAAAAGTGGAGGACAGCCAATTTATGACACATTATACTCCCAGTTCTCTTTACTTACAGTTCCTTATTATCACCAGTTCAAAAGAGTGAAAAATGTTCAATTTATGATGATAACCTTAAAGATTTTGGAAAGTCCCTGTTTTCTGCCTGTCACAGAAATAAATGAATGTCATATCTTACAGTAGAACATTCTATAGATGTCACTGGACACATTTATGATTTGCTTTTTTACCATTATCCATTACTGACGGTTTGTTGTATGAGTGTGTATGCAGGTACACACAAACCATATTCATATGAATTACAGATGTTAGATTAATCTCATCATCTCATCTTTATTTAGTTGCTTAATAACTAAAAATATAGGCTCCTTTAAAGACCATGACTGTCAGACAGTACTTTGTCATATTTATTTCAGATGACTCCATTGCAATAGAGGACTCAGCTGGTGGAGCAACATATCTCTAGGCCTTCACACCTGCAGGTTCTTATACCATTAGCTTATGTGTGCTTTATTACAGTTCTATGTACATTATAGCAATTTTTCTAGAATAGTGTTGAAATATACAAAACAGCTTTTGAGTTTTGTACTCAAAGCACATAATTGATAAGCAGAAGGTATGAAATTACTTGATCTGTAGAAAATTGATACTTTCTGCTAAATCTAGAATTAGTTAAATGAGATGGTGTTCTTACATGTATTGATACTGTTTTCCAGAGCTTAATGGATCATTGTTTTATGACAGTTCACTCAAGAGTACACTGAAAATTTCTCTCCTGTCTTTCTGTAGCATGTTATATTACTTATGGCTTTTGTCTTTGTACTGGAGATCTTTATCGCAGATTGCTTGAAAATGTAATGAATGTCTAGCAAACCATTCTGAATTAATCATTTATTCTTAATTGTTTGAGATCATAGGGAATTAATTTAGGGACCTAGTCAGTGCTTTGTATATTTGGATAATCAAGTTCTGTTTAACATCTTGGTGCATTCAGTTTTCCTAAAGTTTCCTCAGATCATCTTGGTTCCTCCGAAGCTCCTTGAGCTGAGACTTTTTCCACTTTGCTCATACTGAACAACAGAGTAACCAGTGTACTCCATTGGGCTTTAATTATGTTGATTCTCCTTCTGAATGTGTAAATCAACAAGGGATTAACTCAGTTATTATCTCATATTACTGTCTGTCAGGCAACTCTTTTCTCTTTCCTCTGACATGAATGGGGTCAGAAGTCCAAAAGAGAGATTCAAGAACTTTTACAGCAGAGCATATTTTCTGTCATTAGACAGAATTTGTGGTCTGATGAGTCTGGCTGTTGTTCTGTTTTCACTTCTCTTCTGTCTTCTCTGCGGCCTCCTGTCCCCATATTTAGGTCCTGTAAAGGGAGTATAGAAGATATCTTGCTTGTTGTTCTTTTCAGACCTCAGTAGGCTAAATGTGTTCTCATGTGGGCAGAAAAGCCTGTAAGAGATTGCTTCTGCCAGTTAAGCAAACTCAACATAACTAGCATTGCAACTGAATAGTAAAAGTCTAAAAATCCAAAGTTAGAATTGTGGCAGCGTCTTTCATAGACTGTCTTGTGATATGGTCAAGATGTCTCCAATCCAGAAAAGTCTGTGTATACATAGAGGCAGAAGAAAAAATTTAATAACTATCCACAAGAATGGATAGGATCATACTTTTCTGCTTAAAATGTGGATAAAGCTATGCCAGAAATTATATACAAATACCAACAGCCACTGCGAAAACAAAGGATTTTACATTTCCTGGTTATGCTGTTCCTCTTCTATGCACCATTTGTAGCAATGATAATTGTAATAATAGTGTATTCCTTCTTCTTCATTTATTCTTAAAAGAAACCAAGCACATGTGCTACTTGGATAAGATTCAGATTTGTAATTCATTTGGTTAAAGTGAATTTAACAGCCTTACCTCTCTGCCTGATAAGATCATGCAACAGATACTTCTAGAAGATATGTAGAAACATACAGAAGACAGAAGTTAATAGAGAAAGCCAACATGGTTTCACCAAGGGCAGATCGTGCCTCACTAATCTAGTGGCCTCTCATTTGGCTGTATAAGTGGTCAAAGGAAGTGGAAGTTAGATTGCATACTAGGAAAAATGTCTTTACTGAAAGGGTCATCAAGCATTGGAAAAGGTTGCTCAGGGAGGTGGTTGAGTCACTATCGCTGGAGGTATTTAAAAGATGGGTAGATGTGTGGTTGTGGACATGGTTTAGTGGTGGACTTAGCACTGCTGGACTAACAGTTGGACTTGATCTTAAAAGATCTTTTCCAGCCTAAGCGATTCTTTGAGAACTGTTTCCAGCTCTGGAGCTCTCACCACAAGCCAGACATGGACCTGTTGGAGTGGATCCAGCAGAGGGTCACAAAAATGATCAGAGGGCTGGAGCATCTCTCCTATGAAGACAGGTGAGAGAGTTGGGGTTGTTCAGTCTGGAAAACAGAATGCTCTGGGGAGACCTTATGGCAGCCTTTTAATATATAAAGGGGGCTAATAAAAAAGATAGAGACTTTTTATCAGTACCTGTAGTGATAGGACAAGAGGCAAGTTTTAAACTGAAAGACTTAGGTTGGACATGAGAAAGAAAGTTTTCACACTGAGGGCTGTAAGACAGTGGAATAAGTTGCCCAGAGAAGTTGTGGATGCCCCATTCCTGGAAATGTTCAAGGTCAGATTGGATAGGGCATTGAGCAACCTGGTTGGGGTCCCTGCAGCAGGAGTTTTGGACTAGATAATTTTTAAAGGTCCTTTCTGACCCAAACCCAAACTGATTCAATGAAAAATTGCTCAAAAAAAAAAATTGCACAATTTGGATTTATTTTTATCTTCCAAATATTTTATTTTTTCTCAAAGTCTAAAGTCTTCCACTGCATAAAGAGCTCACTCATTTTCAGCATGCATTTCCTTTTATGGAGGTCCAGGAATTCTGTCTATTGAGTCTCCACAATTTCCTTGCCATCTTCCTATCAGCTCTCATTAGCAATCAACAAAATGCTTGTTTGTAGTATAAAAGCCTTACTAGTACTATTTGCCAACCAGTGGAAGTCTCAGCTGGAAAGAAAATACAGTTGTCATCACTATGACTTTGGGCCTTAAAATTTTAGAGACCAGGGTCATGATTTAAGTTGATGGTGTTACAAGGTATCATAAAGAAAACGTTTATAGAATGAGTAATTGCATTTTTGTGGTTATGTTTCTTGATATGTGTAGTGTGAATGCACTTTGGAAGATAAAAGATGAAAATATTTTTCTCAGCCTGTATTTGCAAATGTACTTAATGTACTGAGATCCTCTCTACAAACTGCTTTTTTCTGCACAGCCCAGTAGTGAGCTAGTTTTTCAATTAAAATGTGAAAAAGATTTAGAAATAGCTATATGTTGTATCTTTGTGTAGCCTGTTTTATAAAGTGCCGCTCAGCTTCTCCTTCCATTTATGTTTGTAGGTGTCCTCATTTGTTATCTCATGCATGAATCACTGACTGTGAGCTCCTTCATGCTTGGTCTCCTTGTGAGGTACATTATGTGTGGTATATTTAAATATCACTGCTAAGCCTTACCACTTACCTGCCTGCCTCTGTTCCATCAGTTCATTGAAAATTTGTTACCGATGCCATTTCCTGGGCCTCTTACATAAAAATAATCTCAGTCTCTTTAAAAATAGCACGTTTAGAAGATTCTGAGTTGGTTCCACGCTCTGTGGGAGGTCTTGCCAGTAGGAAAATGATATGTGAAAATCAGATGGTTGCTGCAGGTAATACCATCACATTTGGGTGTGTCTCCAAATTCCAAAGTGTTTGTTTCTTCACCTATTAGTCTTTATATTTTTATTTGCATTGGTAAATGAGACAGTTATCTGCATTATGAAATAGTTTGAGCAAGCGACTGGAGCTTGAAGTACTTATGGATGGAAAAATGTTTTGGCCTTTTCCTTTGAATCTGGACATAGGAAAAGCTTCTCTGACACCTGTGATAGCTCCAGTGATATCAAAGACTGTAGGATATATCCTGAGAGTGTATGCCATGTTCATAACAATACTACTCCTACTAATAAATATTTTCACTTATATATTAGTTCACATATATATGAATTTATTCTTTTGGAAAGGTAGCAATGTTTCTCAACGAATCAACAGGGGCAAATGAAGTGCTTCCAAGAGAAGGTCTTTTTTAATAGTCAGCCTCACCCATTAGAGTCAGACACGAGAATAAACTGCCCACGGAGGTGGTCGAGTCACCATCCCTGAATGTGTTTAAGAGTCTTTTAGATGCAGTGCTGGGGAATATGGTGTAGGGGAGAACTTTGTAGAATGGGGCTGATGGTTGGACTTGATGATCCCAAGGGTTGTTTCCAACCTGAACGATTCTATGATTAGCCTTTCTCCTGAAATGCCAGTTATAAATGGGAGACAACTTGATTACCATCTTGTTTGTAATAGTTAATTAATTGTTGAACAATTCATCTCCAGTTTAAAGGCACATGTCTTGAATGACTTGAGTACAGCATGGCTTCATGCACTCAGATGTCTCTACTCTCTGTGATTCAGGCATACTCTGAGGCTAATCTAGTTATTTCTGAACTATTATGAATCACAACCTGGCATTAAGCACAACCACAATTATGTCAGTTCTTCAGGCTGTAAAATATGCTCCAGGCTCTCCTTGCAGTAGGGATGGGACTGACAAGAAAAGGTAGAGTAGGTGACCAAAGTTGGGGTATCACTGTAGCCATCTCACTGCTGCCCCCGATCTTGCAGCAAGGGCTATAGTCTACTTCCTTTACTGTGCCACTTGGCTGATGTTTGAGTTTTACTTATTGATGTAGCAGAGATGTGAGGTGTGCGTTCCAGACACATAAATTGCATAAAATAAAAGTAATTCAGTGATGAAGCAGTCCAGTCAATGTACGGTACTGATTTTGTAGTTTAAAAAAAAACCAGTGTGTTTTTCTTATAAAATAGAACTGGATTTGGTAAAGTTTGCCTTAATTTGAGTCTGTCCTTTTACCTGTTATAATTTTTGCAGCATCCTTTAAAAAATCATTGTAAGTTGCTAGACAGAAATGGGCTGTTGAGACAAATGGAAATGCGAATATTATTTGCTTCAGATAATGCATGCAGCAATTTGCCTTCAATTAGTAATTTTTATTCTGAGGTGAATTTGCTTTTTGATTGCAAAAGTTATGACAACAGTGCTAAGATGAATGCTGGTAAGATTACAACATATGAATTTGAAAAGTAATCTGTTTTGACCACATCAAATAAAAAGCTATTGGCGTTTGCACAATAGGTACCTGCTCCAGAACTGAGCTCTAACTGTAATCTTGACCCCTGCTTTTACAGCATTCAGCAAAAATAAATGACTTGGCAAATTAAATTCATTGTGCTAAATGCAAGCTCAGTTGCTTGCATAGCTTCAAGCATGTGTAAATAGCTGTACAATGGTGCTACCTAGTTGCAGATGTAAGAGTCCTCTTTGATAATATCATAATATAAACCTTTTGCAATGGACAGTTTTTCTGAGCTTTTCTTTTGCTCCCATTAACATGCATATATGAGAGAGATGACAGAAGTTGACCTTTACTGCTATTAAATAGTAAATGCCCATTCCTTCTCAAATCTAATAGAATTCTGGTTCTTTACTGGTCTGCCTATAACAATACTTCATGTTTGGAAAGGTGGAGTTTCCTGTGTTAAATATAGAGTCAGCGGCTCAGTCATTTAATGCTAACCATGATAATGAAATGTATGTAAGCTTTGTGTAGGTATGTATATGTTATCTGGGTATGAGTCAGATCAGGTTCAGAGGAAATCTGGCCATGTTTTTCTGTTCTTATGTCCAAGCTATTTGGCTGTTTCAACCATCAGGGCTTATTACTTTGAACTCAGCATTGCACTAGCATCTCGAGACTGTACCAGAACAGACTGGTAAGCTTCCAAAGCACAGTTTTGCGCCTTCTGCATGACCACAAAAGATGCCTGCTAGTTCTGACAACCTATAATGTTCACATCATAGCCTTGTTTGTACTGCGCATAGAAAGAAGGCAAAAGCTTTTAGGAATAAACCATTTAAGACCACTAGAAAAGCTGAAGCATGAGTTCAGTTGTAATGACATGTTCTCCTCGTTTCAATATCTAAATATGTCATGGTGGCAAGTCTTGTTTTCTTCTATTATTTCTCTTCTCCTGAGAATGTATCCATATATATATATATATATGTATGTATGTATGTATTTCTCACTGGAAGCATGTATCACTGAAAATCACTTTAGAATTTAGAATTAAGGCTTATTGAGGTGTCAGGACAAAAAGTCATTCTTTTTTTTTTGGTTTGTCCTAACCTGCCTTATGTATTGTTTACACTGGCAGCCCAAACTGATTGTGGCTTCTTGCATATCTTACAACCTATCTACTCTTTTGCTGTGACCGTCCAAAGCAGATTGTAAGGATATCATTCTTAAAAAAAAAATAAGCCTTCTTGGAAATAGATATTCTTATTCTATTTCATTGATTTTCTGATATACATTCAAAGATAGACCTATTTCTAACAGCATGAGATGTGTGTTTGTTTTCCTGTTTGATGACTGACTAGTGCTGTAGTTGATATACACTCCTGACTCTTTAAGTGCAAAGGCAAGACAAAGATTTAATTTCTGTTCCAAGAAACCTGGGACTAAAGCTCCTAACCTTTCTTCTGTGGTTCTTGTAACTTCATGCCAGTGAAATCTGTCGGTCAGAACAAAAAAAACCCCACCCTCTTTTTAAAGTTCCTCTTATTTCTGTAAGAGGAACCATTAAATTTTCAGTGGTCTCTCTCCAGAGTGATTACTAGATTAAAGACCTGCTGTAAGTGAGCCTGCAGTCGTTGAGCAGTGTTTTCCAGCCATGACCTGGGAAAGACAATGCTCTCCCTGTTAGTAGCTTGGCTTTGCTACTGCCCCTGGGGAGCTACTAACACAGCTTACAGGAAATGAACTTAGAAAACATTTGTAAGGATTTGTTTCCTGGGATGGGTAACCAAGCAGAATGTGTCTTTCATTGAAGATACATGCCTCAAAAAGTGTGAAAAAATCACTCTGGAATACAAGGCAAGCTAACTGAGGGTTCAGGCATTTTTATGTTTGGCTGTGACTATAGGAACAAACAGTTAGTGAGGATTCTTCTTCAGCGGCAGTAAAGAAAGTATTAGGATAACAGTACAAGAAATCAACAACACTTTCTTTTACATTTTCCACCCAGTTTAAGGCAGGTCATCTAAGTTCCCTGTGTAGCCAGTGAGAAGAAGGGAATGTTTCACAACTCCTCAGGTTTTACTCACTGCAGTGGGTGAGCCATTCCACCTCTTTTTCTGTATGCTTGTTATGCTGGGAACCCTCCTGGCATTGCCTGTCCATGGCCTTGAAAAGAGAGCAAGCAGGTTGTGAATGTGAGTAACTCTCACTTACATGCTTGAAATGAGGTGGGGCCAAGTCCAGATTTAATTCTGGAACTACCAGGACACCAATATAGAGAAAAGAGGATTATAAAACTGAGATTAGACTCGGGAAAGTGTACAAAACTTTAAAAATACTTAAGAAATTACATGTATTAGATTTGATAGTATTTTTAACTACCTTGATCAAACTAGTGACACGTTTGTAAACATTTGATCTTAGTAGACCTTCTGTATTTTTAACCCCTGGAGTGTGGATGAGCCCTTGTCGATCTTAAAATTTTTAGACTGAAATGGCACATTTCTTTGAAGATGTAATATCTAGTTCTCAGTATCCCTGTAAGCAGAATTCTCATCAAAGTTAAGAGTAGTTATAGAAGAAGGTCTAGAGAGTGTATCCTATTTACCTATTAAAAATTTCAGATAAGAGCTTCACAGTCCCATATATCAATGCAACTGCTGACAGCTCAGTACTTATAGGCAAATAATATAAGATTAATGTGTTTCTGTCTGTGCACACAAACACACACGTGTTTAAGTACACATTATGTTGAATAAAAATAAAAAATAAACAAATTGGAACTGAAAGCCTTTTTCATCTACCAGAGCTAGACATTTGCCAAGTTTGTCTTTCATCCTGGAAAGGTTGATGACTTTCGTAACACTCAAGAAGTTCCATGAATTAGCACTGTCTGGATTAAGTAAATACATTCAGTTCTATCGATTTGTTACGACCCATGATTTTAGTTTTATTAGATAAGTAGAGAGGCGGCTACATTTGTTTTCACTGATGTGGAATATTAAGGCATTTTGTTTGCTTTGGTTTTGATAATTTATTTTGTCAGTTCTGAAATACAGGAAAAATCTTGAAAGCAGAAGAGAAAATGCTTTTATTCAAAATATTCTGATTTATGCAGTTTATATATACAAATCCAAAATACCTAGGAACTGCTGCCTTCTCAGATAAAAGTTTGTCTTAGTAATAACTGAGTAGCTGCTTTATATGGCTTCTGGTTAGTTTTAGTTAAAATCCTATTTTTCATTGTTTAGCTTTCTGTAAAAAGAAACGAGCAATTTACCACAGAGGAGATTGTTGCCATACATGGTGCGGTCAGTCAGATTGTCTTCAAGTACTTCAGAAAAACACAAATATTTTCCTTGTCTGGTTATTCGACAAGCCTCTCCAAACCATCACAATACAACATCTTCACAATATTTGGCTTTATTGAGCTCAGTTGTAGTCCAAAACAGGTTCCTCAGTTTCCAAACATTTGTTCCACTGTAAGAAAAGTCACAGGTTTTACATATAAAATTAAGGTTAATATTTGGCTTAATCATGGAAGTGGTGGGCCCAACTTCCATTTGCCATTAAAAAGGATTTATGTCTCTGCCATTGTGTAAGTTGTACCTTTTCTGTATGCTGACATAGCTCTGTAGAACTTTAAACTTTTTCAGTAATTTCCTTTCAATTTTTCTTTTTTTCTGTGCTTGATGAAGGGGAAGTATTCATCATGCCACTGATAGAGTACTGATTAATCGCTATGGTCTTTGTGAGCTTAATTTGAGTTGACCATATGCTGTATGGTATTTTCAAGCACATTTGTGATATTGTAACCTCATGATTGTAATAAATTCTCACTAGGCTACATAAGAAAATTGTGATGAAGTAAAAAGAGAATTTGTGTAGGTCTTCCAATTAACATCACAGCCATGGGGGAAGGTAGGTGGGATTTTTGCTGTGCAGCTGGAGAACTGAGGCACTGGCTGTGTGTGCTGACTCTTATATGCTTGAAACAGGAATGAAAGACAGCAAAGGGGAGCTGATATACATCCAGGATGAGGCTGCACTATGTTCTTAAGCCTGTTTACATTGTGGAATTGTTGCCAGTAGAAAAACTGAACAGGGAAGAAAAATGAGAATAAAAAAAAATATCAGTTAAGGGAGGTTTACTTTGCTTTTTGCTCTTCTTTCTTATAAACCGTGAAACTTAAATATTAAGATAAAAGACTAGTCACATCTCAGTTTTCATGAAATAAGATTGATTTTGTTTTAAATGCTAGAGGTAGAGGAACTAAAATTAAGTATTTGCTTCTTTGGTTAGCTGGAAAACATTTCCAAAGCAGCTCCAGTCATATATCATGTTTCAGTCTGGTTTTAGCAACAGGAATCTGTGAGAACATTTAAGTTAAGGCTTCATTATCTATATTCACCTTTGCCTGTTTGCACCAAAGTGAAAAATGCGAGGAATTTTCTGACTTATGCACAGGACCCAGCCCAAATAAGTTTAATGGGATAATGTATTTTGGTTTGCACCCAGATTTGTACTTGCTGACACGCAAAGCTGAAAATGTAGGAGGCAAGGAAAAGAGCACAGTGTTGATATAACAATTGCTGTCCCAAAATAGGCAAACCAATACTTGAAAAGGAGCCAAAAATACCTAGCAAAATTCTAAGCCTTAAAAATAAAGCTTCTGCGAAGAGCAAAGTGCTCTCTGTCATTTAATGTGTATTTTATGCCCTCTTGTTACCTTCACCATAAGGTAAAGAAACCTTTATGGACATTATTTCTCTTTTATCAGAACCAGCATTCTACTTTGGGAATGATGAATACTATGTTGACGAGAGTGCTGGCTACGTTGAGGTACGTGTCTGGAGGACTGGAACGGATCTGTCTAAAGCTGCGTCCGTTACAGTGAGGTCTCGCAAATCTGAACCAGTAACTGCAGAGGGTAAGTTGTTGCTTTGCTCTAGTTTCACGACACAGCTCAACAACAAATGCTAGTATATTCGGTCTTGATATATATTCAGCTATGTAAGATGAAATTTGTATGTCTTTTGTTCTTAGCAGATCTTTCTTCTTAGGACAAATTAAGCAGTTAAAGAATTTCTCTCAAAGAAACAGGAATAGGAGCAACTGTGAAGTCCAGCACTAAGAGAAATGCCTTCAGATACTCATGTAAAACAGTATCGCAGACAGCTGATTACTGCCTCAATAGCATACTCTGGGCACAGCATGCAGAGTTTGCTCCTCTTATTTTTACTATAGACAATGAGAAATTATTATCTAGTATCCTGTTCAGCAAGGGGATTGCTACAGCTGTGTGATTTAGTAATGCTTTGACAGAATAATTGTCTGCGGAATCAAGTATTAGTGTACGCTTTTTTTTTCCACAAACCACAGTGCTTCAAACTAAGACATTCGTATAGAGACAGCATAAAAATTGCCTTTAGATGCATAACCTGAGTCTAATTGGACAATAGAGTTTATCTTTGCAACTAATTTTCAGTGAGGCAAAGTTGTGTAAATCGTTAATATTATTTCAGGAATATGTAAAGATCATCTGTATGTATCTTATAGAAGATATATGATAAACATAATGTTTCTCATGAAAAAGAAAATTATGAAGTTTGAGAAAAATATATGATTACTTAATTTTTAAACTTGCTTTATATGATGTCTTGTCTTTAGTTCATCCTGAATATTTAAAATATTTTATTTCCGGGAGGGGAGAGGAGGAATAGTTTCTTACAGTAAGAATCTTTGTGCCAGCACCTGTAGGATTCAAAACTGTGAATGGCACACACAGCTCTTGGGCTCTTTAGTTTCTTTGCAATGGCCTGAAAGCACTGACATGGCTGGCTGCCTGTAAATCCATGAACCTGGTTCCTTCCTGACATCCTGCTTAGAGGCTTAGCTCTGGAGTTGAGCAGCATGGACTGTAGCCAAGTACCTGTCTGATAATGGCCTTTAATCTTGCCAAATGTTGTCAAATTCACAGAATTCCAAACCCTATTTCAATGTCAATGAAAGTTTCCCCCAAAGCTTTGTTTCATCAGATGTGCTGCTTATTTCTCCCCAAAAATGAACATTAAAACTCAGTCCTTCCTGGATACCTTTAAGGCTTTGATTCCAAGACCCAGTGTAGAGTAATATGCACTTTCTTTCCAAAAAGCTTTGTTTCATCTCCAGAGTCTCTCCCCAAACTTTATGCTTAGTTACATTTCTTACTTAGAACAAACTTTGTTATTTTTAGTGGAATAACTTGTGATTAACAGGAGACCGGAATCAGCCCCATTTTGTGACTTGTATCACTTTAAAAAAAGTGACTTAATTGTGACTGTTTTTATTGTATAGTTCAACTTAGATGATCAAAAGATGTTTTTGCTTTACACGATTGCCAAAATTTAGAAAATTTTAAAATTATACTTAAAAAAATAGTTTTACCTGAAATTAACTGCTCAATTATAGATATTTTAATTTTTAATCACATATAGTGCTGTTTATACATTAGAAAATTTTCTTCTTCTTTTCATTGGTAGCTGGAGTAGATTATGTAGGCATCAGTCGTAATTTGGATTTTTCCCCTGGAGTAAATATGCAGACATTTCGTGTGGTAATTCTGGATGACCTTGGACAGCCAGTGTTAGAAGGAACTGAGAAGTTTGAGCTTGTGCTAAGGATGCCCATGAATGCTGCTCTTGGAGAACCCAGCAAGGCCACCATCTTCATCAATGACTC
Source organism: Pedionomus torquatus (assembly GCA_013398155.1). NCBI lineage: Eukaryota > Metazoa > Chordata > Aves > Charadriiformes > Pedionomidae > Pedionomus > Pedionomus torquatus. The sequence continues at coordinate 142,055 of VZRU01009547.1, read as the reverse complement.
AGTCTCTGACTGTGAGTAATAACCGTACTTTTTCAGATTTATGCAGGAGATGGATGACTGCAATACACAGATAGCACTTTTCCATTTGAATCACACATTTTAGTTATGAACAATGTGTTAAATCATTTGCTGCCTAGTTGCTTATGTTATATATCTGGTGCAACATGACATCACTAAATTTAAAAAAGTGGAGGAAAAATACAGTAACTTTTGCAATTACGCTTTACATATGCTCTTTATGTTTTTCTGCCCAGTGCCTAAGATGCAGTTTAAAGAATCTGTATATGTAGGCAATGAAAATGATGGACAGATTTCTACCATGATATACAGGAGTGGGGATATCCGATACACATCCACTGTGAGGTGCTATACAAGGCAAGGTTCAGCTCAGGTAATGATGGACTTTGAAGAGCGTCCTAATACTGACAGTTCCATCATCACATTCCTTCCAGGTAAGCTTTTGATCTTATTTTAGAAGCCTTCAGTCTACAGGATTTTGTTTTGTTTTGCCTTGTTTTGCTTTAGTTGTTTTGGTTTAATTGTGTCTTCTCATGAAGTAGTGCCAAAAAGACTATTCTGGAAAGCCAAGAGTTTTTTCCATACACAGTGGGTAGAGAGCACACAGATGATGTCTCTTTTTGCCTCACTTCTGATCTCAAGGGATAATCAATAGTAGTTAAAGGGACATATCTTCATATAGATCCATCTTGAGTGCCAGAGTCTTTTTGATCCATGATAGCAAAAGCAGGTTTAGAGTAACACAGTAAGAGAAGGACAGATCTGCTCTCAGAAAAGCAACTTCAGAAGCTCTGGTCTTTGTTAGGCAGATTTCTCATAAATACATTTGACTTGCACTGAAATGAGTATCAGACCTTTCAACAGGTATATAACTCTAGTTTCTGTTAGATTTTCTTTCCCATGGTAGTTCACCAGCATCATGTACTTAATATCTCATATCAGAGATGAAACACAAATAAATCGGGTGTTACTGCCTTCAGAGCATATTACCTGATTCCCTCTAGTTATACAGAAGACGCTTTAATCTTTTAGGGTTTTTATGTTTACACACACTTAATATTTTTACAAGCCCTAAACGAGCCCTGTCATCAGTATGAAATCCTTGGTATGCGCTTATCACAGAAATGACAAGCTTCATATTTCTGTATACATGTATCACATTTGTAAAGTGAGTTGTTTGGACTATCTTTATTTAGAGCTGGCCTCTAGCTTTTAGTGCTGTCATCTACCCCATGCCTTTTCCGTTCCTTCTGTGCAACCAGGAAAGAGAATCCAACTTGTTAGGATCAGTGGATCTGGCTCCTTATGAAGTGACTTTCCTCTTTTTGTTTTTGACTATCACCCTACCTATTCTCCATGAAGACAAGTAGCAAAGAGATCTGCTTGATCCTATCTTATTTCCATAAACTTCTTCGGTCTGCTTAAGATGCCGCAGTTTCAGTAACGTTTTCACATTTCCCATAAAACAATGAGCAGAATTAATATTCTGCTTCTTTTTTTCTCCTCCTAGTAGATAATTTATTTTCTATACAGGATAAAAAACACCTCAGAAATTAACACAGCACCTGATCTGGTTCTTCATCTTCAGCCTTGATCATTTTTGCATGCATAAGAACTAAAAAATACTGTAAATTGACCTCATCTCTCTCATATCCTGTGCTGTTCCTTTTGTAAGGGATGTAGGAGTCATTGTCATAATGATAAGCCCACTGATTGTGACACTGGGAGCCAGACACTCTGCATGCCACTCAACTCTTGCTGCTTTTGTAGAAGGCCAAAGACAAGGCCTTTTTCCCAGAGCCTCAAAACATCTAGTTAGTCAAGGCTCATTGATTCGTGAGTGCTCCAGGTGAGCATTTTCCAACTCCTAAGCATTTTTAATGTGATAGCCATTTTTATTTGGAACCAGTGGGAGTTTAAAAGACATTACAATCAATTGGAATAGTATAAGTGAAGGTCCGCACAGTTGGATAGTGTCACAAAAAGACCTGAAATTCTTCAATAAAAAAACCCTCTGGAACAAATTACCATTCGTATTAGTGAAAGTTTCTATTACTCTACTTCCTTATGCAAGTATTTATTTTTAAAATACTCACTGTAGGGGAGGTCACTGAAAAGGAGTATTTTCTTCTAAGATAAAACAAAAGGAGCAGTGCATGTCAAGTGGCTGTACCAAATAGAAACTTGTCATAGAGAAGTCCCAAAATGACAGATTTCACTTCAGTGGTAAGATACACAGAATCACAGAATCACAAAATGATATGGGTTTGGAAGGGATTTCTGGAGATCCTCTAGTCCAGCCCCTCAAGGTAGTGATTACTAATTCTGCTTTCACTGTTGTCATAACTCATTAATTTATATGGTGTCAAGGTGGATGCCTTGTTCAGCAGAAGCAACATGTGATTCTGTGAGCTAGGAGAAGTGCTGTAATAGAGCAAAGAACACCTAAGTCCTTCATGATACTACCTTCAGAATGATTACAGGTGAAACTGAGAAGCCTTGTACACTGGTGCTTATGGACGATACTTTCCATGAAGAAGAAGAAGAACTGCGTCTGGTTCTTGGCACTCCAAGAAGTGATTCTTCCTTTGGTGCCTCTATTGGTGAACAAAATGAGACCCTGATAAAGATTCGGGATGATGCAGACAGTAAGATATTAATTTGTTTTTATTGGCTCTTGGAAGCCCTTTTCTGTGCTGTAAAAACATATATTTTTTTCTAATTGCAGAGTCTATTATTAAGTTTGGTGAGACCAAATTTAGTGTGAGTGAACCAAAGGACATAAGGCATGTAGCAATTGTAAAAATCCCAGTGCTTCGTCTGGGAGACACTTCCAAAGTTTCTGTTGTGAGAGTTCATACAAAGGATGGATCTGCTACTTCTGGAGAAGACTATCACCCTATATCAGAAGGTAAGATCATTCAGATGATTATCACATACTACTCTTTGTTTTTATTCCTGACTGTAACATATAACATTTGAAAAATTAAATAACATTACAAATAAAATATTTTGCAACCACATCAATTAATATGTTTTGCTACCCAAATTCAGTATGGACATGATTCCATGTGGTATGCAACTGCCGGATTACTCTTAGAATACTAGATATCAGTGAAGCTATTTACAAAAGAATTGTAACTCCTTTAAAAAGCTCAAGTAACTGTGGAAGAAATGTGTGGGCGCCACCTTATTACTGTTTGCAAAGTGTAATTACTCTGCAGAAGCATCCACTCGTAGGATATGACTGTGTATTTGTTTCTTAAGCAATTCATTAAGCTAATGGCTTTTGCTCTATGTCTATTTCTGTTTAATGTCTATTTCTGTTTATTTTTCTAATTTAATTATAATTAAGCTTGCTTTCTGTATCTCTGCAAGTCACTGGCCACCACTCCTTACTAGTAAAACAGGAGGAGCAAAGTTGTGCAACAGAATGAGAAATTTCTTAGCTGATAAACTTCTTTCCATTAATAGCCCACCCACATAGTTTAGTAAATGACTAATTGAGTTTGTAGCACTATGATTTTTTTTTCTTTTTAATGTTTTAATGTTTATACACAATAGTAATCTGTGGGTTTAGATTATTCATTCATTGCTGAAGTATTTTCACAGTTTTGGAGTGTTGTCCAAGTTTTGGATAAACTGTTTTGGTGTCCTGTTCAGCTGAAAGATAGGAATTATTTTTAAATATCCAGCAACAATGTTGGGTCTTCTCCAAATTCCATAAAAGAGATATTTTCCACTAGTGATATGTGAAGAGAAAAATTGCAAGCAATAAGAAAATTATCAGCTCAGAGCTTACTAATTCCAGTCACTTTGCCTCCTGTATTTTAGAGTGTTGCTCTTTCCTCCTGAAAACCATGGGAATTTTTAGTGTCAGCTAATAGGCAGAATGACCTCAGAAGCTTCTTCAGAGATGCTTTTCAAAATACAAAACCTTTTTGCATAACTCTGCTTTGTGTCTTACTTTTGGTCTATGCCATTGTATTAAAATGCATTTTGTTTGAGCAATCACTGACAATACTTTTTATTTATAATTACTCAGCCTTTTAGTCATTCACATCTGTTGCTAGCATTTATGTAATAATTAGTCCCAGCTCCTTTTCCAAATATTAAATCCTATCAGACTAAGTCCTGGCATTTGCAAAATCTCTTTTGATGATAGTGCCTCATTGTCAGTGATTTCTGCACATGTCCGCTGCTATTTATTAGTATTATTTTTAGCATCAAATATGTTAAACTAAACATATGAGCATCTTTAATTGGAAAAGTATTTATTGCCATAATTCATGGCTGGGCCTAGAACTGCAGCTTGTTATGAACAGCAGATTTACTTGTGTCTTATTATGTTTTTAGAAATTGAGTTTAGGGAAGGTGAAACACAGCATTTTGTGGAGATTGAAGTTCTCTTTGATGGAGTAAGGGAGATGAGAGAAGCCTTCACTGTTCACCTGAAGCCTGATGAGAACATGGTTGCAGAAATACAGGTAATAAACTCAGTGCCAAGTCCTCAGTAACAAAGTCTGGTAAACAAGCCTTTTTGCTGTCTGACTCATAGCTTTACTCTTATTAAGCTTTATGTGCACTATCTTGGACAAAGAGGATCATCTCACGTGACACTGTAGCACCTAAATGAAACAGTTTGTTGCCAAGGCTATAAGGTTCATAGGGGTGTTGAGGTTTAGCTGCAATTGGCAACTAGAACCACACACTCCCTCACTCACTCCCTGAGCTGGGATGGCAGAGAGAATCAGGAAACTGGAAAAAAAGCCTCACGGGTTGAGATAAAGATGGTTTAATAGGCAAAGCCACACACACAAGGAAAGCAAAACAAGAAATTCACCAGCTTCACATTGGCAGGCAGGAGTTCAGCCATCTCCGGGAAAGCAGCACTTCGTCACAAGTACCTGAGAAGACAAGTGCCATAACTCTGAATGTCCCCCCTCTCCTTTCTTCTTCCCCCAGCTCTATATACTGAGCATGATGTCACACGGTATGGAATATCCCTTTCGTCATTTGGGGTCAGCTGTCCCACCTGGTCCCCTCCCAACTTCCTGTGCACTCCCAACTTTCTCACTGGCGGGGCAGTGTGAGGAGCAGAAAAGGCCTTGACTGACCAGCAACAGCTAAAAACACCACTACACTATGAAAAGTTTTTCTCATCCCAAATCCAAAACAGCACTATACCAGCTGCTAATAAAAAAAATAGCTCTGTCCCGATTGAAACCATGGCATGGGGTCAGAGAGCTTATGTGGAACTGAAGAATTTAAGATATCATTCTGGACACATTCTCTTCATAGAATCAGTTCTGAAACCTTATGTCCTCTTGGAAACACCGGCTGGCAATTCAATATAACCTCTATACTGTAAAAAGAGCAATCAGGTGAAATATAACTTCTGTTAAAACCATGTTAATATTTTTCTTATGTGAATCGCAGTAGCCACACATTCTTGTTATTTGGCATTATATACATACTTTTAATATAAGCAGCATATTCTTTTGATTCTACATAAAATCTTCTTCAAAATCCTTGGCCCCTTTATCAGTATCATACTATACAGAGTTTAACTCCAGGTGGCCAGACCACAGAATCACAGCTTTTACTGTTGACAAACACTCCATTTCCATCAGGTGTTAAAGTATACACTGCATATGAGGGTTCTACCAGAATACTGAAGCAATTCAAGAAAGCTGGGACACAAGACGTTAAAGGGTCTGATATCATCAGTGTTCTGAAAAGAAAAAAAAAAAAATTAGCTCTTTTTTTTTTTTATAGTGTGCAATATTCTTTGCAACTCAACTCTTCCTCTGTACTCAACCCTTCCTCTGTAGCTCATCCAGCTGAGTTTTCAGAACATACTTTGGGGCAGTGTTTCAAAGGGTAGGCATATTCAAGGTCCACATCGAATCCTTTTGCTTATTTAAGCATTTAGAGAGAACTTTTTTGTCTTTCATTGTCAGACAGCCAAGGCCATTGTTTACATTGAGGAAATGAACAGCATGGCAGATGTCACCTTTCCATCTGTCCCTCAAGTTGCATCCCTTTTGATATATGATGATACTTCCAGAGCCAAAGACAGAACCAGTCCTGGAGCTGGCTATCCCGTTGTCTGTATCACAGTGAGTATCTCTGTGGAAAGATGAAACAAAATCAGTAAAAGAATGTTGTTCAAAGGAACACTTGGATTTTAGGCACTCAGTATCAATCCATATGGTTGTGAGTCACACATGAAGTCAAGTTAGAACTGTCCTAAGAGCTAATTGAATTTGTCTGGATAGCAAATCAATTTTCAGGAGGATAAAAAGTATAAAAAGATGTTTTACATGTTCACCAATAAGAACAGTTTAATACTCGGACAATATCTATGATTGCATTGTCTTGCCTTAATTTGCAGAGTTAAAATCGCTGGAGACAACAGATGAGTTGTTGTTTCCAATGAATGTCACAGACTGAAAAATTAGTCCTGTTTGTTGATGTACTACATCAACAAGCTTCTTTCTTTGTAATTTTGCAACTGAAAGGTTTGCAAGAATATTCATACACATCGAGGAAGGTTTTGGTGCACCTGCATCTTCAGTTTATTTCTTACACTGTTCATTATGCACAGAGAATACAGATAACACAGGTAATACAGATCGTGTATTAAATGGTTCACCTAAATACAGAACTAAAAGAAATCTTGAAAGAACTAAAAAAAATCTGGAAAGTATACTTGCAGAATTAGATCAAATTAGATCAAAAACTTTAACATTCAAGTTAAAGTAGAATATGAAAGTGCCTTCATAACTATGTCAGATTTTCACCCATAAACCATAATGTAAAATTATATTTTTTATTTCAATAAGCACAATTAGACCCACCTTTTAAATCTACTATAGCAATGCTAAAAATGTTACTGTCAAAATAAGGTTGTTTCTTAAGAGATTTACTGGGGTTGTCAGTTCCGTGTTGTTCAGTTTTGTGACTCTTGATAAATTCATACTCCTTTGCCATGAAGCAAATAAATTTTAACACATTTGTCTTGTTTCACAGGCTTGCAATCCTAAATATGAAGACTTTGAAAAGACTGGTTCCATATGTGCAAGTGAGAACATCAATAATACTCTGACCCGATACCGGTGGCTAGTGAGTGCACCCACTGGTCCTGATGGTGTGACTAGCCCCATGAAGGAGGTTGACTTTGATACCTTCTTCACTTCCTCCAAGATGATTACGCTTGATTCCATTTACTTTCAAGCCGGTTCTCGTGTCCAGTGCGCAGCTCGTGCTGTGAATTCAGATGGGAATGAAGGTCTTGAGCTTATGAGCCCTATTGTTACTATAAGCACATCAGAAGGTAAGACACCATCATCTATTGCAAAACCCTCAGACCTCTTTTGGATCCCAGATTTCATTCTAACAAAATCTGGTGACGTGATCAGGTGTTCTAACATCAGTGTCTCAGCTTCTCTCCTGTTGTTCATAGAGGTGGTGCAAAAACTCTCTTCTTAACACGGAAGAGAATTGTATAAAGAAAACAGTTTTCATCTTTGCTAGCTCTCCACATCTTTAAATAGTTACCCAGATCGCAAACTTGTGTGTTCAGGAGAATAGTATATGTGCATTGGAATTATTGAAACCTGCTTTCTGATGGCTTTTGAATTCAACCTTAATAATGGTGCAGTACAATCTCAGCTCCCATTAAACACTGGAGAATCCACATGGGAGCGCTATTACAAATGCCTAGCCAAAAGAAAATCTTCATTTGTCATTCAGGCCTCACTGAACACCTGAGAATCAGTTTCTTCCTTGACTAAGAGCTCAAGTAACTGATGTCCAATAACAAGGCATAGACTTGTTGGTGTGTTTATGTGGTTGATATCTTCATAATATTCATGTTTCTTCTTTCTCAGTATTCCCTTTGCCTATCTCTGATTCTCTGATACCTAATCAATATTGAATGGATGCTGTATTCTCTCAGCCAGCAAAGTTACTGTAGTCTACCTCGTTTGCCCAGACAACTCTTTGGATGAAACCCATGCTAAATAATGTTAGGAAGAAGAGGTGGAGAACTGATATGCACACATGTGCAGTCATAGCATATGCTATGTTGTAGAATTCACAGATATTTTTCCATAATATGGAGAGTGGGTAATTGTCAGCAATCAATGTAGGTTACAAAACACTATATTTTATTACCCTTCTGGAGCCATTTTGCATTCTTTCTGTCACCTCTGTTGCTTTTATAGCTACATGAACTCTTCTGGTTTTTGTGAGAACTTACAGTAAATAGTAAACTATATGACTGCTCATTTGCAATATCATTTTAATTTTCTTCACCTTCCCAACTAAATATTTTAGTTAAAACATTTTATATTCTACTAAGTTAGAAGTTTAATAAACAGAATTTCTGTTCACCCCTGTCCTTTATTCCACATTTTGACTAGGCTCAAGTCACCTTTGTTTGCACTATCTGAAATCCTACACCCTAAAGAGGATTCTGTCTAAGGGTATTGTCTACAAAGTGCAGTGTAGCGCTTGTTAAAGTCAGACAACCGGGTGAGCTGGTTTGGTTGCATGAAAAAGACTGGCTATGCTAGTATTATAATGCATCATTTGCATTACACTTGACAAATTAGCAGGGCTAATTAGCTCAGGCTCAGGACTGATTGTCATGCATATATTCTTGTACCTGAACTAACCTGTGATGTGGAAGCCAATAATACTGATGAACAGGTACAACATAAAGGGGATTGTTTGGTGTTATTTTGAAAGAAGTACAGTGATTAGAGTAACCTGCCAAAATCCTAAATATTTTAAACCGTGAGGATACTTGACCTCCAGGATATAGACCAAATTATCAAAAGTCAGATTGTGCAAAAAAGACTATATAGCCTCTTTCTTGTATTTGCGGGAAAAAAAAGACAAAACTATCACGTCATGCCAGAACTGTCCAACTTGGAGTCATTGAGCCAGATGAGGTCCACCAGAACCTAAACTTCTACAAGAGAAGAGGCCTGCCTCCTTTTTCTCGTAATCCCTCAGAAACAAGCAAAGATCAAAACACAAGCAAAGGGAACTGATTTTCCACTTCTGCTGGTTTCTTTCTTAGAGGGCCTTTGGCCATCACATGACAATGTGCCATTATTTTTGTGGCCAAAATACAGACACTTCTGCATTGAACCATACAACTGGAAGTTGCATGTATCTCTGATTATATGATTAAAAAATCTAATCTTGCGGGTGTACAAAACAGCACTAGTAATAGAGTAATAGAACAGGTTGAACTAACCCTGGAATAGGTTGCCAAAAGAAGTTAGATTCTCCATCCCTGGAAAAGTTCAAAAGTCCGCTGAACAAGAGCCTGAGCAACCTGATGTGACTTTGAAGCTGACTCTGCTGTGACCACAGTATTTCTAGAGATCCTGTCCAACTAAAATTAGTTCATGACACAATCTAGTTACGTTTTGGTCAGTAAGGGAACAGGGGGCTCATAGAGTCCTGTAAAGACATATAAAATCATAGAATGGTTAGAGTTGGAAGGGACCTTAAAAATCATTGTTTTCCAACCCTCCTCCCATGGGCAGGGACACCTCCCACTAGAACAGGTTGCTCAAAAAAACATATATAGGTCCACACCCCAATCCAGTGCCAAAACCAACTGAACAGGTATCCCCTATAAAGCCATGTATGTGTTTAAGGGGGTGGGAGGAATTGAGTATATTGCTTTGAGGACTTCTATAAGAAAGTGTGGAACTTCACACTTAACTCTGTATGGTTGACTCATGCAACTGCAAATGTTCAGGTGCAGTATCATCAGCTGGTTTTAAAATCATAGAACCATAGACCCATAGAATGGTTAGAGTTATAAGGGTCCTTGAAGATCATCCAGTTCCAACCCCTCTGCCATGGGCAGGGATACCTCCCACTAGGGTAGGTTGCTCAAAGCCCTATGCAGACTGGCCTTAAACACTTCCAGGGATGAGGCATCCATAACATCTCTGGGCAACCTGTTCCAGTGCCTCACCATCCTCACAGGAAAGAATTTCTTCCTAATATCTAATCTAAATCTCCCTTCTTCTAGTTTAAAACCATTACCCCTTGTCCTATCACTACACTTCTTGACATCAAGTAATGATTTCTGTTTGAATCCTCTTTGCATAAATTCCTGTTCAGATGTGAACGCTGGTAAATGCTGCCCAAAGCAATTGTCTGTCATTCCAGAAAATTCTCCTTGTATAGATTATTTACTCTGAGAATAAAGTTCTTTATCTTTTTTCCATTAGGTCTTTGTCAACCTCGTATGTCAGGAGTAGTTGGAGCAGAACCGTTCTCTGCCAAGTTGCGCTATACTGGCCCAGAAGATCCTGATTATGCCAATCTCATCAAATTGACAGTCACAATGCCACATATTGATGGTATGATAAAATCAGTGCAGTAGAGAGAACTCACACAACAAGCTGTTATCTGAGCTGTTTTATTACATGTTATTTTAAATATCCAAAATCATAATATAGTCTTAAAATGTCGGACTAGTGAAAAATGCAATTAATGTACAAGTGCAACAAGGTGCATAACATACTGTATTGATACATAGTCTTTGATGCAAAGATTGTTTCCACATTAATTGCATAGTTTACATAAATTGGGCTAGACTTGCACTTCATAAAACTCCTTTGAATCCCATAGAGGTATACCAAGGAAGAATTTATTAAAAAAAACAAAAATAAAGCCATTTAATGACTATCTACTTCTGAAAAAATCCACACAAAATCCTGATTGAAAAATATTTGGAGATTTAGGAATATTTTATTTGATATTTCATAGTATAAAGGCATAATGGTTGTGGATAACATTCTCATACACAATTAGCATATCATCTTTCTTTGAATACTAAATTACATTAATTACTGTAAGTACAAAATATAGAAGCACTGCATAACATGCTTAGTGTTTAAAAAACTTTGTCTAGATTGAGCAACTCCAACCACTGAATATCATAGTGATAGAAATTGATGTTTTTTAGGCATGCTGCCTGTTATTTCTACAAGAGAGCTCTCCAACTTTGAGCTGACGCTTAGCCCTGATGGAACTAGAGTTGGAAACCATAAATGCTCCAACCTGTTGGATTACACAGAAGTGAAGACCCACCATGGTTTCTTGACTGATGCTACCAAAAATCCAGATGTAATTGGAGAGACCATTCCCTATCAATACAACCCAACAATTAGAGGTCTTAATACCTTACGCTTCTACCGCAATCTGAATCTGGAAGCCTGTCTGTGGGAGTTTGTTAGCTATTATGACATGTCTGAGCTCCTCACAGATTGTGGAGGCACCATTGGGACAGATGGGCAGGTACGAAACTTTAATTTCATTTTGTACTGCATTCTTAAAATGTTAGATTTCCCTTATAATGTATCCATGCTACAAATGAGTGGTTTTAGAATTAAATCAGTTGAAAAGTGGGTTTTTTTTTTCTTAACAAAAAGTAGGCTTCCCCTTCTGTGATTATTCCTTTAAGGCTATCAACGTCCATTAATCCCGCATGTGAAATCTTCAGTGGGTTGAAATTAAAGGAATAATTCAGCTTGAATTAAAAATGCTATGACATTCTCCCAGTACAGTTTTGAAGTACTTTAGGACAAACTAATCACATTTTTACTGTCTAGTGAGCCATCTTAGCCTTTTCTTAGAATGAAAGCCTCCTAATGAAAGCTTTTAGCAGTCTGATAGTACTGGGCTATTTAGTATTAATCATGGTGTATCTTAAAATAGAGTTTAAAAAGAAGAGCCTTCCTGCTGATGACAATGGACTGCACTGTCCTACCAGCTGCTTGGCTCTGCTGGTCTCTTGCTCGCAGTGTAACAAGACCTGCCAGTGCAGACAGCTTAGCACTCTCATGTTACCCAGCAGAAAATTCCTTGACTGGGAACCGAAGAGAAGCTGCCAACAATGGATGGCTGAAGAGCAGGGCTGTCAAAGTGGTTGGGGGTTAAAACAAAGAGGTTAGAGAGGTTTCTGCTGGTGCAATGATGGTGAAGTTAAGCTATAGGTCTTCCTGTCTCAGGCTCTGGAGTACAAAAGCTGTAGCTATAAAGAGCAATCCTTCATGACACAGAAAAGTCCCTTTGGGGAATAATCCCATAGGCTGGAAGAAGGACTGGAAATGCAGTACCTCATCTCAGAGATGTTCACCTGTAACATGATGGCTAGGTAGTAAAGCTAATTCACTTTCTGGCTCACTAACCTGATCTGTTGAGCCTCTGTGGAAGGGATGAGGCCAGTGTGTGAAATTGCTATAATTGCTCTGTGTCTTAATGAGTGTTATTTTTTTTCCTTTCTTTTTTTTTTTAATACTTATGTGCCTATAGTCAACTCTACTCTGTAGGTTTTCACAGGTGATCATACAGACAATTTACTGGACAACAAATTGCACGGGGCTCTCTTTAGCCTTTAGTTAGCTGCCTGACTTTTGGGGCATTTTAACCAGAGATTATATACTCTGTAATGTCTAAGACCAGAATAAAATGGAGTTTCTGCCCTTCTTAGATGCAAAGACCTTGATGGATATGTCATCTCAGTGCTCTGTCATCTGTCCTGGGTCCTTGTTTGCTACAGGGACTGGTTCAAGGTCTCTGCTTTGATGTCGGGAGCTCACTGTTAGTGCATCTGCTCAACGTTGGCCCTCTGCTACAAGCAGATCCTCCTACAGGTACATTCCACTGGAACCATGAACCTGTCAGAGGCAGAGGGGAAGGCATGCAAGTGTGGGCTGTAAACCTTACACATTCCCACAAGATAAAAATGACAGAAGTCTTTGCTGTTCATAGAATGATTTCATTTCTTCAACTCATCATTTCTTTGATTATCTCCTTCTGCCCTTGCAATATACTGTCATATATTATTTCCCACACAATTCAGCCAGAAGCCCACAAGCACACACAGCTGCCAAGCAGCTGTCCTCCAATCCTGCGACCTATGCAAGCCACTTCTCCCACAGTGAGGATGAAGAAAGAGGTGGTTTGAATCCTTTCCATTTTAAATACTTGTGTGTCCTTTAGAGAAAAGGCTGAATAGCTGGTTTAGACAAATGTGTGTCTAAATAAGACCTATATATTTCTATACGGACATAAACAGAAGAGAAAATAAGCAGCAGTCCTGTATTCTAGTAAAAGAAAAAAAAACCCTGTATGTTCCATTGCGGAGGACATGCATAGATGGCAACGTGGCCAAGGAAGAGACCTGTACTTGCTTTAAGCTCCAGAACCATTGTGCACTTTAGGTGAGATCCCTCATTTAAAAGCAGAGAGGGATGAACATGGTCTATGAGAGCCATAAAACTGCAGTTGAAGTCATCCTTTAGTGCCTCGTAGGTTGTGGCTAAAAGGTTACAGTGTGTTAAGTGAAATATCAAGCTGAATTACTTCTAGCAGTGAAGCATTGCCCCACAGCCAGTGTGCGCTTCACTGCCCTCCCTGTTTCCCCCACCTCCATTTAATTCTTCTCCAAGTTTGGTCTTTATCTTCACATGACCCCCTCCAGCTGAGAGGGGAGGCAGTCAGTGCCCTACCTCTGTGGTTGTCACCATTGTTGGTTTTTTCTCCTTCAGTGAACAATTAATAATCCTCTACTGTGAGAGGAAAGCTGGCAGCTATGGTTTTCACCATGTTTTTTAGCACACAAAGGAAGCTTAAGTTCTATTATACAGACAGAACAGATAAATAACAAAAACGCTCTTACCACATCCTGCTACCACTGCAAATTTAACAGCTTGAATTTACCAGATATTGTGGCTAGATCTTTAAGCTCAAAATCCTGTTTCTTGATTCTAGCCCAGCAGTACCTGTATGGTCAAACAAAGATAGCACTGTTGATTCCGAGAGAGAGATTTCACAAACTCAACTGGCAGTATCTTGCTTCGTGATGTAGACCTGCACTTTATGGGAGCTCCTCCTAGGGCAGGGGAAGAAGATGAGCTTCGGTCAGCAAGAAGTGAGGTGGGAGACCTGCAGCTGGTGTAGCTCTTCTGGCAGTGCTCCTAGTGTTTGCTGCAGGCTGCAGCTGTCTTAGCCAGTTCCCATGAACTCATGAACTGTCATAATACATACAGAGAAGGTCTTCGTTTTCTTTTTTTTTTTTTTTTTTTTTCTCCTTTGAGGCCTTTTGCTTGTGACCCATTCTCTTTCTCAATTACTCTGTGCATGAGCAAACCCTGCGTGAGTTAGATGCAGCACTCCTTTCAGTATACAGCTTGACGCTTTGTTCCTGGGGTCTGCCCACATTCATCACATCTGCAAAATCAGGCACTTATGTGTCTAAATACAGATTTAGATTAAAGGCAGCTTAAGGAATTTATATTTGAAAATAAAGACCTACTCCTCTTTAGATTGAGGTAATTTGTTTGGATTATAGCTCTGTTCTGGTTAAAGTTAAGGCCAGCAGCAACAGTTTTCTTTTGGACAACCTGCAGTCATAGCATAAAATTCAATGTCTGTCTGCATATGTATAGGTCTTAAAAGGTGGAACTCATTTACCTGAGGACTCTCTTCCTGTATTTTCAGGAAATTAATAAAGGTTGGACTTTATGGGGACATTGTGAGATTCAAGTACTACAGATATCTCGTATTCTCAAGATGCAGGTGCTAGAACAATGACAGATATTCTATAAAGGAAGTTAAGAAGTGAAACAGTGAAAACCAAGCAAGTGGCTAACCTTTAATAAAGTACATATTGAAGTGTTGGCCTAGACTTGACAGAGTGTGAAGTATCATTTGATCCCATTTCCTACTGTTGTAACTGTTTGCTGCAGCCAGGCAGTTTGGCATTTGAAGACTTCTGTGTGGTTCTGGCCAAGTATTTATATGTGAATGTTGCTTTCCCTAGTTCCAGTCCATTGCCAGACTTGGCACAGGGAAGCAAAGAAATTACCCTTCAAATAAATTTTATTAGCAACAAGTAGTCAAGCAAGTATTTGACATAAACAAGACGGTGAAGAATATATATGAAAAGACTTGAAAGTACACATCGATACCTTGGAGCTACCGTAGTTCAGTACAGCTGAATAGTTTGTTTTGTTCTCTAACAAAACCAGTTATTTCTGGCCCAAACTGAAATAGTCTCTTTTCCAGTGTGTTTAGTTGACATTTATGCAACACATCTTATGGCACTGAGATGTTTGGAAATCCCGCCTGAAAAGAGGTTTTAAAATGACTAATGTATTGCTGCAGCTTATTTGGGGTGGCTTGCAGACGTTTTTTATTGCACAGAAACAGTATATCCCCAACTGTACTAGTTCAGTTTTTACCAAAATCATACTTTAAGGGGAAAATTCAGCTTTTCTGAAAATCTCTTTAGGTGTTTTAAAATGCCAGTAGACAGAAATTGACAGATTTTTAGGTTCAGTTCAGCCACCACGATCAAGTTTAAGAAAACCCTGCAACTTGTATTCCCTTGACATGAGAGCTCATTAACAGTCAAACCGTTTTGTTTTTTTCCTCCAGCTGCAAACACATGCATTTAGTAAGTGCTGAGAAATAAAAACTCTGCTATAAAGTTAGTGCACCAGCTGCATAACAAATTCAGAAGTTAAACATTTCAAGGAGTTGGCATTTCAAGGCTGTATTTCATTCCCCTCTCCATTCAGGCTTCTTCAAACAAACCTGCTTTGCATTCCACCTGTGACCTACCTGGCTGCAGGCCCTCCTGGGGCCAAATCCTAGCTTTTGCCGTATTGTTATTGTGTAAACAGGTAGTAGATAGCATTGTTAAGTTTGTGTGACTCAAGTTCACGGACAGAGCAAGTTAAAAAATAGAAAATGAAGCTGAGCGTATTTCGGAGAACAAAAATACGATTTTCATGAAAAGCTTGTTTCATTGGGAAAAGCAATATAAAACTTGAAGTTGTGTTATTTCTAATTTCAGTGTACACAGACACATTGCCAAGTTCTACCCTCTGGAAATGTAAGCCAGATAAATAAAATACACTATAAATGTAGAACAGAGTTCATACCCCAAAACCTTAACTGGAAATATTTTTTTTCAATATTCTCACTTGTTACATGACAGATTCTCAAACTAATTATTTATATTGTTTTTTTTTTACTTAATGAAGTTTGACAGTTTGCATCAGAAAGGGGATCAAAAAACACCGATAGAAACTCTCATTAATATTTCCTAAGTCTCTAAATGGGAATAATCAGTGTCCAAAAATAGACATCATACTCTGTGATAATTTATCTTGCAAAGAAAATTTATGAACCTCTACTTCTTATATCACTTTCCAGTATATATCATGTTCTTCCTCAAACACATGAATTTTGAGATGTGCTACTGGAATGATATGTGATAGAAATTTTTTCTGATACTAACTGTAAGAGTCTATTCCCTGCTTGGAACAAGTCTTGTCTTCCATATTCTCAGGTTCAGACCTGGCATTCCCACAGACTATTAGACAAAATTTCCCCAATTCAACTAAAGCAGGGTTCTAGTCTGTATTTCTCTCCTGGTATCACAAAGCTTAAAGTTACACCTTTATACATTTATTATTGTATAAAATGAATTATTAATGAATGTAAGTTGTTCACTACAACTGCTAAAACCTCCTGTGCATTGGATGCATAGCCACAGGAGGCACCTGTTCTGTCTCTCCACAGCAGTTAAGCTGATCCTACACTTACACAGCTCTAGGATGCCCCTTTGGTTTCATCGGTGTCACATTGAGATAAAATATGAACAGCTGGCTACTTTCAATAGGCTTTGCAGGCAGTGCTGGGAAATAAAGATAACTCAATGGAAAGAATGTTTTCATGTGTTTGCCTAAATGGCATTATTAAGAGGTCTAGAGAAGACTCCTCCATCTGTGTTACACATTGCATCGATTCTTTCGTTGAGAGGTTTGGCTCACTTATCAGACAGTTTTCCTCTGCAGTTAATTTCCTTTTTTTATTATTATTATTTTTGTTCTTAATTTTCTTATATCAAAAAGATCCTCTCATATAGAGTGCCTTGAGAGTGCCAGTTCTGCCTACTGAAGAGTAATTTTACCCTCCTGGCATTTTCCTTTTTAGCAAGAAAGGAGAGAAAATTATTTATTCTGTAAGTCTCTGGCTATCAGCATTATGGCATTTCCTCCACACCTGCAAGACCATAAGTGCCTGAAGAAAGGTTCGTGTGCCTGTAAACATCCATCAACTGGTTTAGCAAGAGCTCCTTCCTCTTCCTAGATGCCATGAATCACACTTAAAGGCAGCTATACTGGTGGAAGCATATAGATATTCATAAGTATATGTATAAGTTCCCAGGCTGGGACAACTAGCCCTACTGCCCAGATACCTCTTATGGGTTTGCTATAAGACAATAACCTTCTAAATTCCGGGGTCCTAGAAATGGAGACAATTATTTGGTGCTATGATTTCAGATTTTTCCACAGAGCAGTGGTAATATATGGCAAAGGCGTAGTGTTTCATCCCCAGAAAGGATCCTACTGCTAGGTTTCCACCGGTACAAATGAGTTGAGCTCAATTAACACTGTGGTCCCCATTGAATGGACACATGAAAATGCTAAAATGTGGTTTAAAATCCCCATTAATGGATTACTTTGTGTAGAGTGTACTTGAAGAATCAATAATATCTTGTACTTGAAAACCAAGACAAGTTTTGAAAGTTGTTGTTTGGGTTTTTTTAATTGAGCATAAGATACTGAACTAGAGGGGGTTCTGTGGATCACTCAGTCTAGGCTGCTGCCTTAACCCTCTATATAATGTGGTTCCAACACTAGTAACCTTAATCTAAAAACTAATAGGATTTCATGGCTTCATTGTTCTTGTTGAATGCTACCACACCAAGGGCTAGAAATTCTTCTGATTTCTAGGCTGTATTTGTCATGGCCATCCTGTGCCCATTTGTTCCCATGTCAGCACCACCCTCCATCATCAGTGGCTCTTCTCTGCTGCTCATCTCCTGATGTGTATAGACAGCATTCTTGTCCCCTCTCAGCCTTTGCTGTACTAGGCTAAACAACCTGGCTATTTTAGTCTCTTCTCATCAGATAGGTTTGCCATTCCTGTGATTATGGTGATTCCTTTTTCTACAGCATACAATGCAAATTAGGCTTTTTCAAGCATGGATGATCAAAGTTATTCCAGATAAGCTCTCACTAGCGGTCTGTATAATGGCCTGCATGCTTCTAATTTCCACCCCATTCCTCAGTTTATCTTAGGATCATATCACATGGAGAGGCTAGGAAGGTCATAGCTATGATGTGATCATCTCACATACCAAAACCTTTTTTCCCCTCTATCATTTCTAACAAATGCCTTTCATTTCTATCAGAAATCCCTGTCACTAGTTTCTGTTACCTTACGCTTTATGCTATAAATTTCATCTCACTTCTATTATTCTAGTCCTTAAGGTCATTAAATTCTCCCTGTGTGATATTCCAGTCCTCCTCTACATTATCATTGTGCATTATGTATGCTTTTTTTCAAGAGGATAAAGGACATACATACAGCATGCAAGTGTAGGGTCCTGCATGTGGGGAGGAAGAATGCCCAGCACCAGTATAGGTTACAGGTGGACCTACTGGAATGCACTTCTGAGGAGAAGGATTTGGGGGTCCAAATTATCCATGAGCCAGCAATGTGCCCTTGTTGCCAAAACATCCAATGGACTCGTGGGCTGTGTGGCCAGTAGGACAAGGGAGGTCTTTCTCTCCCCCTCTACTTTGCACTGGTGAGGCCACATTTGGAATAGTACATGTGGTTCTGGGCTCCCCAGTTCAAGAGAGACAGGGAACTACTGGAGAGAGTCCAGCTAGGGCAACAAATATGATTAAGGGGTTGGAGCACCTTCATTATAAGGAAAGGCTGAGAGAGCTGGGACTCTTTAGCCTGGAGAAGAGAAGGCTGAGGAGAGACCTTGTTACTGCTCACAATTATCTGAAGGGTGGATTTAATGAGGATGGAGCCAGACTCTTTTCAGTGGTTCCCAGTAACAGAACGAGGGGCAATGGGCCCAAGCTGGAACACAGGGAGTTCCATTCAAATATGAGAAAAAATTTCTTTGTGGTGAGGGTGCCAGAGCCCTGGAACTGCCTGCCTAGGGAGAGTGTGGAGTCTGAAGATGTTCAAGACCCACCCGGATGCAGTTCTGAGTAATGTGCTCTAGGTAATCCTGCTTTAGCAGGGGAGTTGGACTAGATGATATCTAGAGGTCCCTTCCAACTCTGATAGTTCCATGGTTCCGTGATTAAATCATCTTTCATGTACTTTTGTCTCTTCCTCACAAGCAAATGGAATTTCAGATCTTTGACCTCAGTGTCTAATTCTTACTATACAACATGCAGATGTAGAACAAAAACACAGAGAAAAGCCAATAGTTTATCTGAGATGACTTTTCAATAGGAACACATTTGTTGTGCTGCCAAATGTATTCAGTTCTTGATACTGTTTCCAGCAAATGACAAGTGTTCAAAGGCAAACTATGATGCACTGTAGAATTGCATCTCAGACACAAACAGTTTTTCAGAAAAGTGAAATTCTGTGTTCTTATTTGGAACAATTTAGCAAATCTACCTCTGAAATAATTGCTCAGATATCCGTGCAGATATGCCAAAAATAAACTTGCAAATTAAATAGGGCTAAAGAATATTTTTGTCTAACTTCAATTTGTCAGCCAGCACATATAGAGAAGAAAAACCTTGGTTTTGTTTCAATTTTATTTCCATAAAATCAACAAAGAAGCATGAATATCAAATAGCCTATAACTGTAGCATCTCATATTATCTACTGGGCTGCCTTGCTTCATGGTACTGTGAGGGTACCCAGGCTGCCTGCTTTCTGAATGCCAGCACATTTTATGGAAAGATGCAGACAATGTAAGTGGGAAAAGTTTTGGTAGCATAGCATGTAGAGCAAGGAGTGTCCTGCGTGAAAGTGGGTTGTGGCAGCTATGAACATTTACCGTAATGTACTCCTTAATTAGTTCAGAGTATTTAGCCAGTGCAGGCAGTAAATTTGTGGGTTTAGAGTAGTACTAAAATTTTTGTCTGACATTTGGAAATGTAAAGCAGCCTTAAGGTAATGGACATTCAGACCCCTCATATTCCACCGGGTGAACCCAGAAACATTTTTTATTCCACACAGCTTTTAATGTTCTTTGAATGTTGGGGGTTTTTAAGAGTGCAAAATACTCTTGAAAAACTTGTAAGGTAATCTCTCCAGGGAAAAGTTCATATGTACAAATTTACCTACGCAGTTTCTGTCGGAACTAAGTGGATGTTCAATACCATTTGTGCTTTTGAAATGTTTCCCTTTTCCTTCTGCATCTAAAATGATCCAAAATGCTCCTGAAGGATCTAGATTCCACATCTCTAATCAGAGAGTTGTGAATGAAAAAGTATTTGTAACAAAGCATAAATGCAAAATCTTTTTCAGAAAGGTTTGGATCCATATGTTATGTAAGATCTGTCTTAAAGAGATGGCAGTTTACTGACACTGATCTGCTTGCCTTTATTCATCAATATATATGTAGAGAATATGTAATTCCATGATTGATAATAATTAAATACAGTGCTACTCTTTGTACAATATATGCATACAGGGTCTACTTTAAAATCTGTACCAACTTGCATACAATTTTTAGTTCCAGACAGTGATAAACGGTATGATTTGCATGACTGTATACATTATGTTATGAACAAAGGAAGAAATAATTCCAGAGGTGGATTATGTGCAGTCCAAGGACTCAGTCTTGCAATGACATCTGAGCAAATTCAGGGTGTTCCAGAAGAGCTTCTCACAGGATAGTAACATAAAAAATATAAGCAAAAGAGTTGGTTAAGGTGTAAGGATAGAGCAAATTCAAAATGGTATTTGGAAAATTTCTAAGGCTTTCATTTGTAGCCATGTCGTTTATGCACTTAAAGAACCTAAGCGAGTCAAAATTGAGGGGTTAATGTTTTATTACAATTCATACTCAGTTTGAAATACAAAAATGCAACTCGAAGGGATGTAAGCTCAGGTTAAATGCACTGATACCTGGAGTTTTGCACTTCATCTGTAATTTTCAAAATTAGAGAAATTGATTCAGTCACAATATTTATTTCAAGTTCTGTCTTCTCTTTCTCTTGCACAGGATTACCTGCACAGTGCTGCCTTTCATGACCACTAACCTAAATACATAATTTCCTTTTTTGTAGGTTCTCAACCTTGTGCAGTCCTATGTCACGCTGAGAGTCCCTTTGTATGTCTCTTATGTTTTCCACTCTCCGGTGGGTGTAGGAGGCTGGCAGCATTTCGACCTACAGTCAGAGCTCCGCCTGACTTTTGTGTATGACACTGCCATCCTGTGGAAGGATGGGATCGGTAGCCCACCTGAAGCAGAACTCCAAGGTGGGTGTCTGATTTCTCTGCATCGAACTCATGTTCTGATACTAAAAGTATAATTTGCACACAGTACAATGATTTTTCAATCATTTAAATATACATATATATCAGTTGCAAACAATGTGTCATTTCCTAGCACTCAGTTCTCTGCTGGTGTGTTGATGAAATCCATGTAAAGTTGACATCAATTTTATCTTCTTTATCTGTATTGAAAGGGAAGATAACTGTTAGATTAGGTTTGAAGTACACATGGAAAAATTAACATGTTTATTTCTACTCAGAACCTCAAGGTTCACTATGTATTCATATTCTATTACCACATAAGATATTTTAAGTGCAATGAAAAAAAAATGAAACTTTTCAGCAATGTCATTTTTTTCTGACCATGAATATACAGTTTCAGAGAATTTTCATGTTTTGAAAATATTAACTGTGAAACATTCAAAAGATACAGATGGGTATAATAGCATGTCCTGTGTGTTAGAGTAGTAAACTGTAAAACATTCTTTAAATGTGATAGATGCTGCCAATAAACGTTTATGACTATAATTACTCAACAAAGCAAACTCTATCATTACAGAATTTATCTTTGCAAAAAATTAATTTTTTAAAAGTGACATACAGATGTCTGTGAAAGATTGAAAGGCGTAATTACACCTATATGCTGCTCTGTTCTATTTATGCAAATTTACTCACAGCATCAAGCTGTGACATGTGCCATAACTGTCTCAACCTAAAGTAGAATACAGGCGTCAGCAGTAATTGCATATGTACACTTCCACAATTTGAGAACTTCAGTGAACACAAAGCCATTTTTTGTTTCCACAACCTCTGTATATGAACTGCAGAAGTCATTGCTATGCAATTTCTGTCCTCATGTTAAGAGCAGGAAATGAGGAGTGGCAGGGGGAATCTACAGTGCATGAAGAATGAAGCACATGTCATGCCGTGCCTGAAGAATAAGCCACAGGCCACTAATCATGTGATGTACTAGTCACCGAATAACAACCAGATCTAATCCTCAGTCTCAGCAGTTATGTGGCACATCTGTGGCACCACTTCCCTGTCATTGATGCTTTAATGTTTTATTTCTCTGTTTTAAGAAGCTGATGGCCAGGTCTTTGGAGATGCTGAATATTATCAGCTCCCTTTCAAAACAGCCAGCACAAAACATACAATGACCACAGTGACCTAGTAAAGGTTAGACCCCAAACCTACCCCAACCTGATTTGGGCAGTATTTTTCCACTCCACAGTCTTGCACAATGAGCTGCTGTTTGGGCTGGGAGGGATTAACTAGTTTCCAATTTATTTCCATACCTCTGGATGCATATCATTGTTCTATGTAAGTTCTACATAAAACTTTAAAGCAGTCAAGGTCTTCTAAAGCCGTAGTTCATGCATATGTATATAACGTGATTGGTACTGGTGAATTTGTACAGGTGGTGTCCATTCACACTGGTGAGCATTTTAGGTTTCTGACACCTTTATGGAGGAACATTCCTGTTTCCTTCTTGCCCCTGGCAGGAGGAGTGATGGCACATCACTGCTCTCTGTAAAGGAGCACTGAAGGAAACACTCGAACTGTGAAGCTTTGCAAAACTAGTGGAAAAGGGACTTGGCTGCAAGCTACAGCCATAAACCACTTCTGGCATATGCACAAGACCCAGTAACCTGAAATTAGGAAATATTAAGTCCGTGTTTTAGGCCAGATTCACAGCAGAAATCGACAGCAATGCAAAGCCTGTCAGAATGAGTTTCACAGAGTCAAGCACCCACAAGCAGGTTGCCATGGCAGCCACAACCCTCTGCTACAACTAAGTCCTGGGAGGTGCTGCCCTGGGAAGATGGATAGGGAGAGACCAATAACATGTCTCTGAAGCAGCTTTCATGGTCAGGAGTCAGACTGAGTACCTGGTGAAAACAGAAGTATTCTTCCTTCTACAGACCCGCCTGGCAGCCGACTATGCTGTTGCCAGAACACAGACATGGATTGTGCCATGGACTTTTCTCAGTCTGCCAGAGTGGCTGTGTGGGTCCATGATAGCTTGCAAAATGATGGCTTTGCAAGGAAGTTCTGCATGTGCTTTGGAAAACTGAAGCATTGTGAAAACTCTAGGCCCCACTGTGTAAGTTCTTGCTTGAGAAGAATCTTGAGTCAAACCAAAAGGCAGCAGTAGGCTCTATCCTGAACATCTGACGTGACAAGGGGAAGTGAGAGTGGGACTGGTGTTTTGGAGGACTGTCATTTATTTGTTATCTGCAAGTGGAATAAAACTTGTGAATTGGCCTCTGCTGGCAGGTTCCCTGTACCCAACCAGCATGCGTATTAGTGAAGAGGGGCGCCTGGTTGTCAACTTCAAGACTGAAGCCCGGTTTCATGGTGTCTTTGTGATGTCCCATCCTGGTAAGAATCTACGCTTTAGCAGTACTATAAAAACAAAGATATCCCTCCAAAACTTTATATTATTAATTTTACTTATTTCTGCTACTGATACCTGATTTTTTTCTGTACTATGCTCTTCATATAAGGATTTTTCATCTACTTGGGATTTCTTACTTGTTATTGATGATTGTATTCATATTGTCAAACTATGAAATATTCATTAATCTGATGGAAAACAGATAGTTCCACTTGATCAAGAGCCTGATTTATGAAAGATGAAGGTCTAGGCCATTCTATCCACTAGAGATCTGTAAAGATTTTTTTTTAATGTAAAAGCTATGATCAGCCATTTACTTATGTAAATTTACTTAAGCCCTTGGAACTAAAATAGTATTAAAAATTCTTTTCTAACTTAAAGCCTTTCTAGGTTATTTAGACCATTTGCAGAGAGTAAGAAAAGGTCATATGAGCATTGTATCGCTCTGTTAATAAAACATTCTCACTGCCATTCAATTAGTCATTGCTAAGGACCTGATCCTGCAATTTAATCTGTTTAAACCTCACTGCCTTTGTTCAGAATAATCACAGGTGTAAGACTCTGTCTGCAGACATAAATCTGAGCCTGAATGCTGGCCATGGAAAAGATTATCTAACTAAATTATATCTGCTGAACAATAATGAGAAGGGAAAAAAAATAATTTAAGAAATCTCTTTTAGTTTAACTCAGTTTTATTAACCTATAAAACTCCTTCACAGTGCTTCTGCTTTTTCTCAGCTGTCCTCTGACATGTTAAGTTTTTTATATCAGGCAGAGCCGAAAGAGTTACACTGCTAAGAGAAGTTATTTTGTGTTCCCTGGGCTGACATTCCAAGTTTAGCACAGGAGGGATTATAGATCTTTGCCGTTCCACTCTCACTGTTTTGCCTGTCTGTTAAATTTAATCTTCATACAATTCTGGTTGTGTAGCTCAAAAGCAACTGTTTAATAGACACTTGAACAAGAATCAAGGGGCCCAGCTGTGTTGACTGTAATTGGTTTTGTAATAAAACCCAGTGCCCTGTAAAAGTATCAACGTCAACCATGGCATCATGGTTTATGAATAATTGGGAACGTTTTTCTGTCTCTGAGAGTTTGCAGTGAAAGCCTAAAGGTGACAAATCTGTCTCTTGGCATGTCTCTAGCTTCATCTCTAACTTCGATGGTTATGTCTGCTGATCACCTGGGCCTGACGTTTAGCCTCAGCCTTATCCGGAGTGAGCCAACATACAACCAGCCAGTGCAGCAGTGGAGCTTTGTTTCAGATTTTGCGGTAAAACTTCAGCCTTCACTGTGTCTTCTCTTGCCCCAGCCTGATGGTTGGGATGTAGATGGAACAGCTCTCTCTCTTTTCAGGTTCGAGATTATTCCGGAATGTACACTGTGAAGCTGATAGCTTGTACCACTGCTCCACATCAGGAGTACAGCCTACCAGTGATCTGCAGTCCTAAAGAGCCCATCACATTTGATCTGGATATCCGATTCCAGCAGGTACCTCCCCACTGAGACTTTTGTCGTTTCCTTTTTGTTTTGATTCCCATATCACTTTTGACAGTCTGGTAATAATAGCACTAGAAACCGAAAATATTTCTTTATCAACAAACCAATTCCTAAATTGATGGGACAGCATGTAGTCCTCTCCTGCTATTTTGGGTTTTACCCAACTGAGAGAATAAATACTTTTGTCCTCGATGTATGGCCAATCTTTGATAGCCAGCAGGAAGCTGATTGACATTGGTTTCGGTGACAGGTACTGTGGTACATTTAACCTTTGGGAATTCTTTACTTATGTGTTGGCTTTGGTGCAAAATAGTTTTATCGGAAAAATAGGAAAATATAAAGCTATTATCAGAAGGTTTTAAGCTGACACAAAGACCAAAGCTAGGTTTCTGGTATTAAAAGTGGGACCTCTAGAGGAAGATTGATTCAGTCCTAAGATAGGACTTCCTTCACTGACTATAGAGGAAGTGTAGATTGCCAGCACAAGTAAAAGGCTTAGCTTTAATACTCTTGAGAGTGAGTAAGACATATCCCACCCATAGCAATATGGATCATATGGAAACGTGGGAACAGGCAAACAGTATGCCTTTCACAAAGCCCAGCTGTAAAGCTCTGTTGCTGGGAACAAAATATGGAAGAATGGACTCTGCTGTCGAAAGTATTTATTGAAAAATATCTGGTGGTCATGTTGTGCAGTTAACAGAACGTAAACTGCCAATTTACAACGTTATCAAAAGAGCTAGTGTGACCTTGGGATGTGTAAGGAGGAATTTTTATCATTTCTGTTATTTGGAGCCAATACAACTTATACTGGAGCAGTGTGGCTGTGGTTTCATGCTCATTAATAGTACAGATGTATGCTATTAAATCATCATACAGTATAAATCCAATCCGGATCAGTCAGGGATACACAGTTATTGAATTAGCCAGAGTAGACAAGGGAATGTATGCAGTCTTTATGCTTTCATTCCAGCTATGGGAGAACAGATGATTCCTGATATGGTATTAAGTCCTGGCCAAGCAAAGAGGTGATACATGAATTTACATGCAACCTGCCTTCTCAGAGTTAACACAGCAAAACACTTTTTAAAAGTTTGAATGGAGGGAGGTAGGGGGAGTTTACACAAATTCAGCACTTTGGCTTTTATCTGACATTTCTAATCTTCTAGGAACTTTAAGCAATTCACAGCAATGCTGAACCACAGCTTGCGCCTGGTCCTCATATGAACAAAGTGATGTTGATAATGTGAAGAAAATTCAAAAGACTTCCAAAAAATTGTTGCAAAATGGGCAAAGTAGCCTGGGGAGAGACCTAACTCTTATCTGGAAGAAACGTATAACTAAGAGCTAAGAAATATGACTAAGACTAAGAACTGCCTTGGGAAAAAAAAATAAAAAAAAAATGGTACTATAGGGTTCATTATATCAGATAAAACTTTAATAATACAATATATGGAAATTTCAGGTACATCAATTAAAAACAGAGTTAAAATGCAACAGTGCTACAAAGTCCAAGGTCTGTAGATGGTTAGTCCCTCATCCACAGCAATTTTCAAACCAAGAACAGCTCTTTCTCTTGAGATATTCATAGTAAAAGGAATTCAGGAGATTCTGTGGCCCATGATATTATTCCCTTTGATCAGAGATTGAAAGTCTATGTGTACATAAAGCAGGTCCCAAAAAAGCAGCAGTTAGTGGCAGTGTCTAGCACTTTACCTCTAAGATTTCTAGGCATTCTACAAAACGGAATGAACATTAGTATCCATGTTTTAAATACACAAAACAAAAGACAGAGAAGTGAGCATAAAAGGCCAGATGGTGACATTTGTCCTTAGAACTAGGAAACACCTGATACCTTACAGGTCCACTGCATCCAGCTGTGGGGTTACTGGTACAAGAAAGACAGGGATCTGTTAGAGTGGATCCAGCAGAGGGCCACAAAGATGATCAGAGGGCTGGAGCACCTTCCCTATGAAGACAGTCTGAGAGAACTGGGGTTCTTCAGCCTGGAGAAGAGAAGGCTCTGGGGAGACCTTGTTGCATCCTTTTAATAAATAACGTGATCTTACAAGGAAGACAAAGAGAGGCTTTTTACCAAGGCCTGTAGTGACAGTTCAAGGGGTAACTAGAAGAGTTTAGATTTAGATTGAATATAAGGAAGAAGCTTTTTAGGATGAAGGTGGTGAGGCAGTGGCACACGTTGCACAGAAAACTTGTGAATGCCCCATCCCTGGAAGTGTTCAAGGCTGGGTTGGATGGGGTTTTGAGCAACCTGGTCTAGTGGAAGATGCCCGTGTGCATGGCAGGGGTTCGGGCTAGGTGATCTTTAAAGGTCTCTTCCGATTCAAACCCTTCTATGATTTGATGAAGTTGGTGGGTGCAAGTGTTACAACTGGACCAAAATGACTTTGCCTTTAAAGCCTAATGGTGAAATGATGGGACAAGAGTTGTTTCTTCCAATTCTTAGTGTAGTGCCCCAAATGCTACACTAAATTATCTGCTTGGGCTTTTTAATATGAAGCTTTTCATTTTCTTGGAAACTTTTTTTTTTTTCTGATTTCCTTCACAATTGTTTTCATTGTTCATGAGTGAGAGGCCATTTTAAGAACCAAACATCAAGAAGACGATATATTTGTTATCTCCCATCTGGAGGTTTTGGTTCAACATTTCCTTCTTTAACATGTATCTGCCCATCTCTTTTTTCCTCTCTCTGTGGTCCCTGAAAAGGGAAGCAGGTAGCCTGGAACAGTAGTGAGTATTGTATTACCATTATCTCACTCTGGGATTTCCTGTACATGAACAGCACTCAGCCTCCAAGCTCTGCTTTATCTCAGTCCTTTCAGAGACTCCTTTCTTTAAATGTGCATGACTGTTTCCTGATACAAGCACTCCCACAATCAGGTTACTTGCTGCCCTGGGGATGGACCGGTTTCAAGAGCTCTCTGCTTCTTCAGGTACCAAATGTCTCATGAGCTTTGGTGCCATTGAGGTGAGGATGTCAACCACAAGTGATCTGCATTGTCCCCAGATCATCCATATGCAGAGTTGATGGGCATGGTAAATAGGCAGAATAAACTGACAGTACTCTTCTGACCTAGCAGATCCTCACAGATAATTTTTCTAAGAACTGTTGTTTAAATTGCCTCAAATGCATGCGAAAACAATTAAATTTAAACCGCCATGATAAATTACAGCAATGGGTCAGCCACTGGCAGCACTGAGACTTACAGGTAAAACTGAAATAAAAACAGTAACTTAAAACAGGATGACTAAGAGCTGTAGTTACAGCTATATGCACAGTATTTACCCAGACCATTGTTCTGACCATTGTTGTACAGTGTGGGGCTGAAACCCAGTGCCTTTAGCTGAACACACACTTCTTGTTTGCTNAAGAAATTCTTTCCTGTGAGGGTGGTGAGGCACTGGAACAGGTTCCCCAGAGAAGTTGTGGATGCCCCATCCCTGGAGGTGTTTAAGGGCAGGTTAGATGGGGCTTTGAGCAACCTGCCTTAGTGGCAGGTGTCCCTGCCCATGGCAGGGGGGTTGGAACGGGATGATCTTTATGGTCCCTTCAAACTCTAACCGTTCTATGATTCTATGATTCTATTCAGTGGGCATTTGCTCTGCCCAGGAAGAGTTTGATGAGGCCATACTCGATTCTCTTTCAGAACCGCAGTTTGAAACCGGTTGTGTCAGCCAGGTATTTGAAGCTGTGGTGCCGCAATCCAATAGCCTGAATCCCAGGCATTTAGAAAGAAAAATTCCAAAGAGAATGGAAATTATATTTTTAATTATTGTTTCTGTGAAAAAGCTATGGGAGTAGGGTTTCTCTTTCTAAAGGGTAGCAGTAGGTTTATAAAAATATTTCAGCTAGACATTCTTCTTGCCAAATCCTGTTCCTTTGATAGTTTTGGGCCTCTATTGTGAAAGGGGTATTTGGAGAATAAATGTTTTAGTTGTATAACTTGCAGTTGTAGTTTCTGTTGATAGTCTTATATCTCATTGCATCAGCCCCTTGTCCATGAGCCAGCAAGAATGTTTTCTTTCCTGCTTTTCCCCCTTCCTTTCCACATGCATACACATAAATATACATAAATATACATATACATGCTAGCTTTTTTTTCCATTTTTTTTTTATTTGCTTAATGGCCTCTTGGATTTTACCTTTTCTTTTTTTTTTTTTCTTTTTAATGTGTGCATTGTCCAGATTGTTTCCTCGGGTACACTGCATCTTTTTGAACTTTGTGCTTTTCCCAATTTTTCTGTTCACTATGTTTTTTCCCTTTTGCCCTTTTGTTATGCTACGTCCCTGTATACTTTGCCTTTTAACATATGTTATATGGCCCAATGAGAACCTGTTGCTGATAATATTGGTTTATTTTACTCTTACAATGCAATCAAGGAAGATAACTGTGTCAAATGTATGAAGATAAATATTAGCAGAAAAAGATGCTCAAATAGTTTGATCCAATATCCTGCAGCACATTGGAAGAACTGATACTTGCAAATAAGTCCTCAGCAATGTGTACTTTCAGATAATTCGCAGAGGATCAGAAGCAGAGATAGGACTTGGGTGTAAGAACAAAAATAGGGTGAAGAAAACAGACTGTGGTGAGTCAGAGAGAGAGAGGTTATTGAGGGAAATACTTCCCTCTGGTTACCCCCACACATAAGTTGCCTTGGGGCACCTCCTTGGCTGGGATTTGGAAAAATGTGGTGGGAAGAAACTAACCTAGAATGCTGTCAAATATCACAGAGGCAGATAACCCAGAGGTTGTATGCATGTAAAATATATAGCAATATGTCTACTACAAAGAAATCTTTTTGGTTAAACTGTATTACCACATGTGGATGTGCAAACTAATAAAAAATGTGCCTTGGGAGAAGACCATTCCATGTTTTTTGAGTCATTAAAGAATATTTGTTGAAGAACCTGATGCTGTTGTGTTTTAGGTCAGTGACCCTGTAGCTGCGGAGTTCAGCTTGAACACCCAGATGTTCCTCCTCTCCAAAAAGACACTGTGGCTATCTGACGGTTCAATGGGATTTGGACAAGAAAGTGATGTTGCTTTCTCAGAAGGTATAATTGTGCACAGATCATGCACGTTTAACATATGTTCCTCACTATCAGGATTCTGGTTCAGTCAAAACAAGACAAGAGTAAGGGTTTGGGCTTGCTGCTTGTGTTCTTTTGCACTTGCCTTTCCTACCTGGCAGTTTACATCAGAGCTGTTGTCCAGTCTGCACTGAAACTATGAAGTCTAAGGGTTACGGTTCTGGTGCCATTTCTCATAAGCTGAGCACTTTATAAACATAGGCTGATATTATGAACATTCCTAGTTGATAAGTGAGTGTTACCGTTTTTTGTTATGAGTGTATTGGCTCTGGCTGGGATGGAGCTAAATTTCTTAATAGCATCAACTACGGTGCTGTGCTTTGCGTCTGTGGCTAAAACCCTGTTGATAACATGCTGATATTTTGGCTATTGCTGAGCAGTGCTTGCACAGCATCAAGGCTTTCCCCCTTCTCCCTGCCCTCCACTGAATAGGCTGAGGGCAGGAGGATTAATTCAATTGATACATCTGCTTCATTCCTCTGCTTTCCTCCTGTGCTTCTTTTGCCTGTTTATCAGAGTACCAGCACCCTGAATATATGACTGCCTTTTGTGATGTATTCACAGTCTCTTGAAGAGCAGGAACCTGTTCTCTAAGTCTGCACTTGCTCCAAATTGATATAAAAGCAACACAATATTTCTCCTTTCCCTCTTCAGCTTCTCAGCCTTCCTAACTACTTTCTGTCATATGTATCTGTAGGTAGTAGACTTTTCTTGCCTGCATAGTAATGGCCCAGGTTATTTGTACAGGTGGACATTTCTTTTCTTAAACATTATCAGACAGCTTAAATGCAATTACACAATAGGGAGGCAAGACACAGAAAATGTCTCTGTGACTTTTCATAATGTTCATTTCGCTTGTACGGTATGCCAGTCTGATCAAGTATAACTCTTAGGCAGCCTGAACAGGATTCTAATGACCAATTAAAACCAAACCATCTCTGGGTAGCAACTGTTCCTCAAGCAGACTATGGATATAGCTGTAGGCAGACTGGGAATCTTCAGCTTGGACCTTTGACATGACCAGAAACTGGAGTCACAGAGTTTCTTGACTATTAACTCAGCCCAGTGCTGTGCTAAATGTTCCAGTGCAATAGGATGTGAACTGTGTGCACTGTTTGCAGGTGACATCATATATGGTCGGGTGATGGTGGATCCAGTGCAGAACTTGGGTGATTCCTTTTACTGTAGCATCGAGAAGGTTTTCCTGTGCACAGGAGCTGATGGATATGTACCCAAATATAATCCATCCAACACTGAATATGGGTGCCTGGCTGATTCTCCATCTCTTCTGTACAGATTTAAGATTGTGGTAAGTGTTCTAATCCTAGGAGGATGGACATTTATATTTTTTATTTTTAGTCTTAACTTCTTTTTTCCAAAACCAATTGTTCTTTAAAGCACTCTCAACAGCACCAAATTTTTGACTTGAGCTCCAGGCTAATGTGAATTGATGAATGTAGTATCTTAACTTTACCTCTCCTGATTCTATTCTTAATCTTTCTGGGAACTCTCATCATTTACAGTTTGACGTAAGTTAGAATCCCAAAATAGGCTTTTTGTTTGCATTGGCTATACACCTTAACCATAAAGAGAGTCTTAGAGAGTCTAAGAGTCAAGCAAGATAAGGATTGGCATTATTTTCATCTTTAGCTAAAATTTAGTGTATCATGTAAAATTAGTTATCCAGTTACTTGTCTCTGTAGTCAATAGGGAAAGAAAGATGTCTCTGAAGTTGGCTTAGAAAGTCTGAAATTATTTCCCTTCTGAAAAGGGATTTAACCTAGATGACTACTAACCTGATGACAAACTTTTAGAGAGTTAAAGTGATTATCTAAAATAATTTATATGAATGTCTGTTAATAGAACTGAAAGATAGCTTCTCTAAATTTGGAAATAGACTTATTTTATTTCAAACCACATTGGTGGTTTTTTTTTTGTTTTTTTTGGTTTTTTTTTTTTTTACTTAGCAATGTAGCTATGGTTGGTGTCTAATGCTTCCACCTTTCGTTTCAACAAAAAAAGTTTTCAGCAAGAGATTAAATAGAAATTAGCACAGGTCAGATGTGACCACAATTGCTTTTAATGTCTTTTCTCTTGATATTACACTGGATTGCATAAAATAGCATGTGTAAATTACACAATTAATACATTGCCTATAAATATTAGAATCGTTCTTCCTAAAACAAATGGATCTGTGTTTTACAACGTTGTTTTCTTTTCCCTCTGTGGCCACGTAGGACAAAGCTCAACCAGAGACACAAGCCACAAGCTTTGGAAATGTGCTGTTTAATGCAAAACTTGCAATAGATGATCCTGAAGCAATTCCATTAGTTAAACAGCCAGGCTCTGATGGATTTAAAGTAGACTCAACTCCTCTATTTCAGGTACGATTTCTGTAGTTTAGTAGCAAGAATACTGAACCAAGAAAGAAACACTTGCAAAAGAAATGTTGGTGACAGTACATCATATTGAAGCCAATAGAAATGTTTATTCTGATTGCAGTGGCGAATGGGATTATACATTTATAAATATATATAAAATTACAAATTTCTAGATATAAAATATGGAGCACTTATTAAAATATTCTTGTGGGGTTACTATGCTTTTCTCTTGCTTTGTTCCACAGTCTGACCAGAAATTATACTAATTACTGTTACACGTTTCTTGTTACACAGTGTTGTTTTATTGTTTCTTATCTCAAGAATATTTTTGTCGAAGACAAAAAATAAAGGAATCATATGTATTTATAGTGAACTTCATCAAAATCTAATTGATACTCAGCATTTTCTGCGCAATTTTGTCTACACAAATTTGCACATTGTGAAAGCACTGGAAAGCCTAGAAATTGTCATCTAAAGGGTGCAAGAATTTCTTACTTCATTATAATCCTTCATCTGAATATGTTCATTCCTTTGATCTATATAACACAGCCAAGAGTTGTCTCTGCAGTATTTGTCTCTTTAGTATTTGCAGAACTGTGTGCTAAATTCAAGTGTATAACTTAGAGACTTTAATTCTACTCCTGGCCATTTTGGTATTAAAGGTCCTGTTATAAGCAATGGAATATTTATGAGAACAGCATACTTACCAGCATTAAAAGGGTTTCATATCCTCTCCCCCTGAAAATGAACTCATTTCTGAGATGAAGAATCCATTTTCAATAATGCAGAAATTTTTTGTCCCCGTTCTGTCAAAAGAGTGAAAATATGAAGCAACACTATGTCCTGAGAAAGACTTAGAAAAACAAGAGTAAAGTGGAAAATGTGTTATTTCTCACAATAACAAACCTTGGATGCAACCACTATCAGCCAGTAGCTTTGAGAAGGTATTCAGGCAATCCTACCAGACCTCCCGGAGTCCAATTTTATTATGTATCCAGAAAAGACAAGGGAAATTCAGAGAAGATAGCATCATCTCATTCAAACTGCCAGGAATCATGGAGCACAGAATGGATGAAGTTGGCAGCAATCTCTGGAGATTGTCTGTTCCAAACCCCTGCTCAAAGCAGGGTCACAGAGCAGTTTGCCCAGGATTCTGTCCAGTTGGATTTTGAGTGTCTCCCATGATGGAGACTCCACAGCCTCTGTGTTCCAATGTTCGACCACCTTCACAGTAAAAACCAGTTTTCTTACATTCAGATGGAAATAAAGCCACAGCCAGGGCTTAGTTAGCTGGCAGGTTGGGCCTGGAAGGTCCTCTACTTTGGCCTGTCTATAGCTGAGGTTCTTTATATGGCCATTGGTACTAACTGTATCAAAACAATGTCATGGCTATGTTTCTTCATCTGCACCTGATAGCCATAGAGGCTGACCATGGAGGGGAACAGAGACTGCCCCCTCTTAAAATTTTGGCAGAAAACATAACTGCTCTGTGGCACATTGTCACATAGTGGGGGTTATCTATGCATCATTTTGAAAGTACTTGTCCAAGCGACCAGTTCAGAACAGTGATTTATTTCCTCTGTGTATAGTGCTGCCCAGATTATGTACGTGTGTTTAAATACACAAAATTGTGTCTTTTTAGGTGTCTTTCGGTAGGGAGTGGTACGTCCATACAATCTACACTGTACGTTCAAAGGAGAACGCTAACCGTGGAATCGGCAAAAGAAGCGTGGAGCACCAGTACCACTCACTCTTTAGTGGTGGGAACCCAGGATCATCCACACAGAGACGTCAGAAGAGGGGAGTTGAGCAGGCCCCAGAACTGGCAAAAGACATTGGAGCAGAAAACAGCCGAGGAACAAACATACAGCACATAGCACTGGATCGCACCAGCAAGAAACAGGTTCCACAGAGGGAGCTTGCGGTCAACAGCGTTCTCCCCAGGGAACTGAGTAGCCAAAGTGCAGGGGTCAGCATAGTCACAATCATTGGTGGAGCTGCTGCAATTTTCCTCGCCATCTGCTTAATTGCAATCATTGTATTGCTGCTAAAACGGAAACAAAATTCTGATAAGAAGGAAGCCACGAAGGAGTCAGGCAGCAATGAGCCAATGATGCTACCATATAGTTACACCACCGACAGCTCGGAGGTTTGACTCCAAGACCTCAGGATTCAAGCCAGAGTCTCCAGAGTGCCTCAAAAAAACCCTACTTGAACTGCACTTTGTTCGCAGCAAATCACGGTGACTCATAAGAAATAAAAAGCTCATATGCTTCTAGGTGTACTTGAAATTTTTATCCTGAACTCTTGCTGCCATTATCAAAAGTAAAAGAGTCTGTACTGAATCTCCCACTTTGCATGACAGGTAATCCTGACGTCTGCACATCATGCACTAATCTTAAGCAGCAAAGAACTGCATTGTAAGGGAGATACTTTTGGGTTTTTTTTAATATTTTCTGAGATTTAAAATGTAGAAGAAACTATCCAAAGGTGCTACATATCCTGTCTGCAATAAGAGAGGATATCTGTTTCTTTGGAAACACAGAATACTTGAGAGGAGGAATCCTTACACTCTTCAGTTCAGTTTTGTACTGTTTCTCACAAAGAACTCTATGTCTACAGTTAGTCTGAAAGGTGATGAAATGCCTCAGGCATGAATCCTCCCTCCTGTAAGCTTTTGACTTCACTTAGCTATACCACTGATTTATTTTATTTTTTTTTTACTTATGTAATACTGAACTTTTTCAAAAGACAGCTAGATTAGACAGCATAACATTATAGTCAGTTGCATGTCACAGGATGCAATACATACTTTTTATTCAGCTATTTAACCTGAGAATTTTTTCTTCTTATTTATGATTTTATAAAGCCAAAGAATACAACTTATCCAGAAAGAATTTTGTTTTTCACACAAACTGGACACTTACGTCCTAAGTTTATAATGGATCATGGAAGTGTTGTAGGGTAAATTATATTTGTTATATCCACTGCTGGGAAATGTGAACATTAGTATTTCAGTACCTAGAGAAGATGATAGAGTTAAATTCAAAATGCAGAGGACAAGGTTCTGCCTGAACTGAGCCTAGGAATCGTGATACTGAACCCAAGGTGATTGTCAGTTGCTATATTAAATGGCGACAAAGCAAAGAACAATTTAACATTTGATTGAATCAAGGATTGTTTATTATTGTATAATCATAGCACATTTTGACAAACGTGCTGGGTCACTGTTAGGCATTTTTTAACAAGTGGCTGCTTTCACGAGCAATTCTAATTTTCTGTCAGTGTTCTTGATTCAGGTAACACGACAGGATAATGTTCCATGGAAGTTTGGGTCACCAGTGTCCCATGTATGTTCTTACCCAGACAGGACCTGTTCTTTCCCAAAGCCATCCTGCCAAATGCTTGGCCATGAAAAATACGCAATCTTCAGGACAGTCTGTCCCATTTCTCTCACTAGCATCCTATACGAATAAGGTATTTCAAGTCAATGGAGTTAAAACTATATAAACGATATAAAATCTGAGTCAAGCTGTTGAGTCTGTTGCTAAAATCCCTGTTCACTTTCACCATCTTGTGGTGATGGGTGTGGGCAGCCCCCAAACCATCTTCATCTGCAATGCACTTGGCATTTTGGTGTTTTGGGGACCATCCTGTGGGGACCTGTGTTAGCGGAACAGGAATCTAACTTGAAAGCAGCCTGGCTGCAAGCACACAACGCTGCCTTTGAACTGAAAAAACTACCCAAAAGGCTTCCTGGCCTTTTCCTGGTGAGTGTGGCCACAAAGGGGCTCACACTGACATCTCTTGCACTGGATTTATTTTGTTATCACTTCACTGATTTAGTAAGATTATATCAGGTTTTTCACCAAATGAATCAGGTGAGAATCTGTCCTACCTTTTCTAGGTTTTCTGAAGGCTGTGATTCAGACTGCTTAATTGAAGGATGTTTGCAGCAACCTAAGGGTCAAACTCCATTACTAAAACCATGCAGTCGTCTTTTATGTTAATTAATCTGAGTTCTAGCCTGAAACAATTATCCGCAGGACATGCCCAGTGCATTAGACCTTTTCCCTAGTCACCTGACATTAATTTACTCTTTTAATGAAGTTCCTGGTTCTGTGATCCATGTATTATGTGTGCAAGATTGATCAAAGACTTAGCCCACAGATACTTCTTGTATTTAAGTTCACAACTAAGTTGCAAATGTAACCCAAGATCGAATTTGCCTTTGTGCCTGTATGCGAAATCACTACGATAAGGAGAAATGCAGAATTTGTCTCTGAGAAACTGCATGTTTGGATAATAGCAGTCAATGATTCTACAGTAAAATGGGACACATGTAAATAATAGAACATTTTAATATTTATAAAATGCCTGTTTTGTATAAGCAGAGAAGATCTTTTAAAATATATATATATAAAATACAGAAATTAGGTGTTTATCAATAGAGCTATTTTTCTGCCTTTGAGTTTTAACAGACTGAAATATCATTAAAATTGCTTGCAGGCAAAATCTCTTTTTTATTATTATTTCTCTTTATAAAATTACATCAAAACCCCTGTGTTCTACAAGCCAAATATTTAGCCCAATAAACAACTTGATCACTTCTTTGAATAGTGTCTGATTAATAAGATTAAAATCTTATTAAAAAT